>JADMLD010001597.1:150000-597736 GCA_017589585.1 Phylloscopus whistleri
TCTCCCGGCCGTGCCAGGGGGGAAAAATCCTCCCCATGCTCCGGGGAAGGGGTCGGAGCCCTGTGCTGTCGCCCGGCGCGGGGTGGGGGGACACGCTCAGGGAGCCACCGCGGCCGAGGGGCTGGCAAAGCGCCACTCGCTGCTCAGCGCTGGCACTTCCCCACGCTGCGGGCCCTCCGCGGGGACATCCCTCCCTTGTCCCACCCGCGGGGCTGACACGGGAATGCCCGGGGACAGCCACCCACCCACCCACCGGCGCTGTACCCGCGGGCACGGAGCCAGCCCGGCCCGGCTCGCCAAGGACAGCCCGGGCACGGCTGAGCGCCTGCCAAGGAAAACTCCCTGTGCCGTGCGGGAACAGCCTGTTTCCTGCCGGGGAACTGGTCAGTCTTGTTCCCTGCTGTCCCTCCCCCGGGCAGGGTCACGGCTCCGGGCTGCAGAGCCCTTGAGCGCCAGATCCCCGAACTCACCCCAAATCCGCGGGCACCGCGCTTACCCCCCTCTCCAAGGCACCCCAGTGGATTTAAACACGCAAAAAACCTCGTTGTTCAAACGCATCCTGGCACTTTGGGGGAGCCGAAACTCCTCCTCGCTGGGTCCCCGCCGCAGCCCCGGTGCCGGGACACGCTCCCGGCGTTATCAGGGAGGCTCAAGCGGTGCCCCGGCCTGCTGCAGCATCCCCTGCATGCCAGGGGGTGGATGCCAGGGGGGTGGATGCCAGGGGGATGGATGCCAGGGGGGTGGATGCCCAAGATGCGCTCAGCTGGGCTGGCACAGGTGGGGTCAGCTCCCGACCCGCACCGGGATCCCGGTCCCTGATGAGGGAGGATTTTCGGCTTGGGATGTGTGTGTAGCTCTAGAGGATCCTTTCCCCAGCATCACCTCCTCTCCCGGCCCCGCTGCCGCCTCCCAGGCGGATCCTTCCCCTTCCCCAGCCCGGCACTGCCCAAACCATCACCCGGTCCTCAAAAACCGGAGCCATTTCCAGGGAACCCGAAGCCCAGAGCGCCTTTTCCTTTCCCCCCCGCTGCCATCAGACACCAGATGGCAGCTCCCCATCCGCCCGGCCCTGCGGGGAGAATGAAACCTCTCTTGAATAGACCCGAGCCGGGCTTTTGTGCCGAGCAGCGGTTTCTCCTTTCGCACTTCCCGGCGCCACAGCTCCGGCTCGGCCACACGCCCAGGCAGCCCCGGAACGCCGCTGTTTATTCCGCAATTCCCGTTTTTACCCGGAAAAAATCCCTCTCGGGGGCCATGCCAGGCGGTGTTTTGGAAGTGAGCCCCTCCAAAAAAACACACCTGGGGGGGGGTTCCCTGCCCTGAGCACCCTCAGCCCAAATTCCCAGGGGAAACGCCGCGGAGGGGTCGGGGATGCAGCCTCGGGCTGAGGGAGCAGCCGGGGACCCTTCCCGGGGATCCCCCCCCCGGGCGTGCTGAGCTTAAAGACAGCTGGAAAAAACCAGCGGAGCAGCTGGAAAACCAGCGGAGCGTCACCTCCCCGGCGTGAGATGCGGACAGAGGACGGATTAAAATTAAAACCAGGCCTGTCCCCAAAGCGGGGTCACCGCGCCATCCACATCCTCCTCCTCCTCCCTCCTCCTCCTCCTCCCTCCCTCGGTTTTTACCTGGCAGCCGGGAGCCCGGCAGCGCCCCAGGCTCAGCAGCATCCGGCCCGGGGGTGGCCGGCAGGCCGGGGAAAGGGCGATGGAGGCGACGCTGCGCTGCCTCCGTCCGTCCCTCCGTCCGTCTGTCCCTCCCTCCCTCCCTGCGGAGCTCCGGCGCATCGCGGTGCCCACGCGCGGCTGCGCGCACCGCGCCGGCTCCCGGGAAAAAAAAAACAAAACAAGGGAATCCAGGGGGAAAAAAAAAAAAAAAAGCTTCCCGGTGTCATCCGGCCACGCTCTGCACGGCCGGTGCCTCCCCGGAGCTTTTCACGGGGCGCAGAGCCAGCGTTTTGCCCGGGGAGGGATTCCCCAGGCTGGGCATCGCCCCCCCTCCCCAAAAAAACGCGCCCTGGCAGCGGGAATGGTCAGAAATATCGGATCGCGGTCAAAGGGAGTTCTGCAGCCTGAGCTGCTCGGGGAAATGTCCGAAATAGCGAGCAAAATGATGCGGGGTCCCCCATGAAAATGAACAGAAATGACAGAAAATTAACAAATCGTCTGCAGTCCCTGCACGTGCAGGTATCCCAGAGAGAAGCAAAATGATGCGGGGTCCCCGTCAAAAGGGAGAACAAATCATCTTCAGTCCCCTTCTCTTTGGGATATCCCCTTAAGATATCCCAAAGAGAAGCAAAATGAGGTGGGGTCCCCATCAAAAAGGGATGCAGATATCCCAAGGAAAAGCTAAATGAGGTGGGGTGCCCATCAAAGAGGGATCCTCCAGCCTGAAACAGCCCATCCAAGCCCCCGTGCACGCTGACAATCTGGGATGTTAAAGCACAACAAGACAGGATTCACATCAGAGAGGAATTCCCCCGAGTGCTGGCACGTGCAGATATCCCAAACATCCACCAGAACGAGGTGGGGTTCCCATCGGGGGGGGATTCTCCAGCTCAGAGCAGCCTGTGCGAGCCCCTGTGCACCCTGACCGCTGGGACATGGAGCACAATCAGGCAGGACTCACATCAAAGACAAATTCTCCAGCCCAAGCCCTGGCACATACAGATTTCCCAAATATTAATTACAATAAGGTAGAGCCCCCACTAAAGGGGGATTCTCCAGCCTAAGCCCTGGCACATGCAGATATCCCAAATATTAATTACAATAAGGTAGAGCCTCCATTAAAGGGGGATTCTCCAGCCCAAGCCCTGGCACGTGCAGATATCCCAAATATGAACTAAAATAAGGTGGGGTCCCCATCACTGAGGAATTCTGCAGCCCAAAGCAGCCCAACCACCTGCACACACTGATATCCCAAATATGAACTAGAATATTAACTAGAATAGGGTGGGGTTCCCATAAAAGGGGGATTCTCCAGCCCAAAACTCCTTCTCCTTGTCCCTCTGCACCCCAATATCTGGAATATTAACCAAAACTAGGCAGGTTTACATTCCTTTCCAAAAAAAAAAAAAAACCAAAAACCAAAAACCCACAAAAAACCCCACAAAACCAAAACCAAAACCAAAACCAAAACCAAACAAAAAAACCAAACAGCCCCCCCACACACACAAAAAAAAAAAAAAAAAAAAAAACAAACCAAAAAAACCCAAAACCAAACCAAAAAAAACCCCAACCCACCAAACAAACAAACAAAAAAAAAAGAATTGATGGACTGTTGAGTTAACCAGTTAACCAAGAAAAAACAATTTCCTTCCTCCAATCCGTGGTCACTGCAGGAATTCTATAAATGTCCAGGTCTGTAAATAAACTGCCCCTTTTTTCCCCTTGGACATCTCAGCGCGTGAGCGTCGTATCGCGACACAAACCCCTCTCCCAGCTCCACCCCCAGCCCTGAACCCTCTCCCACCGCCCCCCCCGGCCCCTCCACACCTCCCTGCTCCCCCCCCGGGCACCTCCCCGGGGCAGCTCTGCCGTGATCCGGCTGCTCCTCCCCGAGCCCCCCGCCCCGCAGACAAAGCCCCGGGGGTGGCAGTGCCTGTCCCACCCCACAGCCGCCCCCTTTTTCCCTTCTCCATCCCATCCCAGCCCGGCTCCAGCAGCGGGGACACCACACCTGCACCGACATCTGCCAGGGGTGTGTGCTGAGCACTGAGCACAGGGTGATGTCCCCATCAGGGTGACACCCCCCATCCTCTCAGGGGGAAGCAGATTTTGTGGAAGTTGCCGAAGTATTGGGTAATTTTTGTGTTTTTGCTTCACAGCCCCGAGCAGCAGGATGGGGCAGGAGGGCCGGGGGAGGAGCTGGGGGATGCAGGAAGGAGCCGGGGGTTTGGTGGCAGGAGGATCCCAGAATCACACAATGTCCTGAGCTGGAAATGACCCAGGGGGATCACCCAGTGCCCGTGTGGCCCTGCCCAGACACCCCAGCAATGCCACCCTGTGCCTGGGAGTGCCCAAACCCTGCTGGAGCTCTGGGGCTGTGCCCATTCCCTGGGGAGCCTGGGCAGTGCCAGCAACCTCTGGGGGAAAAACCTTTCCCTAAAATCCACCCTAAACCTCCCCCTGGCACATTCCCTGGCTCCTGTCCCTGCTCAGCACAGAGGTGCCAGTGCTGCCATTCCCACTGGGATGTCAAATCCTGAGGGAGAAACGAGACAAAAGGAGAAAAGGAGAAAAACCCCAAAGCCCAGCTCCTGTAGCACCACGGGGCCAGGCTGACCCCGTGCCCAAAGAGGGGCAGCTCCTCTGGGCAGGGCTGCACCAGAGCCAAAGCACCTGCAGAGGGACAGGGGCAGCAAGAGCCTTCAACATCACCCAGCCACTTGCAGGAGGATGAATTAATTTGCATTAAAAGAAACCCAACAGGAAACCACCCAACCCCGAAGGACACTCACCATCCACCACCTCAGGGGTTAAAAAATTCAGTTCAGCCCCTCAAGACAAGGAAGATTCCGGGTTCCTGGTGCTGCTCTGTGCTCCAGAGCCCTCTCCCAGCCCAGGAGCTCCTGGCTGCTCCCCGGGCCCCTCACACCCAGCACCCAGCAGCAGCACAACGCAAGCCAGCGTTGCCACACCACGGAGGGTTGTGACACAGCTGCTGAAAACCCAAATAAGCTGCTCTTCCAGACTGACCCTCTGCAAATCCCTCCTAATCCAATCTCGTTTGTGGCATTAGGTTGGACCCTCCCATGCTGTACGCCCCTGTTGGCTCAACAGTTGGGAAAATCCTCGTCTGTTCTCGCTCCTGGTTGAAGGTTCTGATGGAAAAGGGACCAGAGCTTCCTCCTCCTCGTGTGTGGGGGTGTTTGGGGACGGGGCTGCACCTGCACTCCCAGCTCCACAGCCCACTGCACCTCCTTGGAACTGGATGGGCTTCAAAAAGTCCCTACGGACTCAAAACTCTTCCATAATCCTACAGTTTTTATACCTTATTGGTTTTGAGCCTTTAGCATTTGTTTGTCAGTTCTTCTTCGTCCCCCAAATAATCCCAAATCAGCTCCCACGCAGAGGCAAAAGCTGTGGTTCCCCCCTGATGGTCTCACATTCCCTTGGGTACAAAACCAAGCTTGGATCCAACAAGCAGGAATGATCTCAGCAGAGGTAACACCAAAGCATCCTGCATCCATCCTGCTCTGGTTTTCCCCCTGGAAAACCTTAGAGACCCCCTGGAAATTCCTGTTCCTCCTGCTGATAACTGCTCCCCTCCCACCACTGCTGTCCTGCCTCATCACCTTGAGTGAAAAACAACAGCAAGAGGCTCAAATCCACCCGACATGAAAGTGTCAGGGACAGAAAGAAAACATCCTTTACTCTCTATGGATCTGCACGTGGCAGGACGCTGTCTCTGCTGGGCTCGAGGCTCTGCAGTGGTGCAGCAGGAAAGAAAATGAGATGAAAAATATTGAAGAAAATTTATTAGAGGTAGGCACCTGCCTGGGCATGGGCACCTCCCTGTGTGCCAGGGTGACACAGGCAGGAGCTCCCCTCTGCTGCCATTCCTCTGCTCTAAAACAGAGCTTTCCCCACCTTACCCAACCACAAGGGAAGAACTGGAGGACAAAAACCCTGCTCTGACCTCCAGCTTGCCCCACGAATCCCAGCTGGGACCCAGGACAGGAGACAAACCCCAAACCCCGTTGGTTTGGTGTGAAATTCCCACAGAGGAGGCCAGAGCTGCATTCCCCACCACGGCTGGGGGCTGGGGGTGCTCTGCCCTCCCTGAGGCTGCCCCACAGAGGGATCCCACCTTGGGAGGGACACAGAGCCCTGGGTTTGCCCCAGGCTGTCACAGGCACACTCCTCTGTGATGCTGATTCCTTCAGGGAGGAGGAAAACCCTGCCCTTGTGTCCCTGGGGTGCTGAACATCTGCCACCCCTGGTGTGTCACAGCAGCTCAGCCAGCAGGGTGGGAGGGTTATAATCACCCCCAGCCTCCCTGGGACCTGCAGGGAAGCCGTGCCACGCAGAAGGAAACCTGTTTTATCTCGCCTAAAAGCCAAACCTCTTCATAGAGGGAGACACAGGTGGGCAGGCTGGAGCAGCAGGAGCGAGGCTCCTTCCCCTCTGCTTCCCCTGCAGACAAGCCTGGATCTTGTTTGCATCCATCAAACTCAGTGCAGGGACACCCACGGGGATCTGTGCCCCCTGCAAGTCCACGTGGACCTGGGGAAGAGCTCCAGAGGGACCCAAGCCGTGGCAAAGCAGCCCCTGGAGCGTGGAAACCCACCCGTGGAGCCCCAGCAGCGGGGGGGGCTGGCAGGGAGGAGCTCGGCTTCCCTCCCTCCCACCCCTTGCAGGCAGTGGGAAGGGCAAGGAGGGGCCGCGGGGCTGCTGGCAGGGCAAAGGTGGCAGCTGCAGTTGTGTTGTCACCGTGTCACGGGGCTGGGGTGGCGGCAGGAGCCTCGGGACAGCAGGATCCGCCCCAGAGCGAGGGGATTCACAGGGAATGGCAACACAGCTCCACCTCTGAGCACCCCAGAGCTGCCCAGCAGCCTCCCCCGAGGAGCTGCTGGTGGCACCCGGGCTGCTGGTGGCACCTCCAGCTGTCCCTGCTGTCCCCTCTGCTGCCCCAGGGACAGCATCACCTCCGAGTGCAGCACCTCTCCTGGGAAGGGCGTGCTCACACAGGTGGGACAGGAGCTGGGGGTGCTCACACAGGTGGGAGAGCAGCTGGGGGTGCTCACTCAGCTGGGAGAGGAGCTGGGGGTGCTCACACAGGTGGGACAGGAGCTGGGGGTGCTCACACAGCTGGGACAGGAGCTGGGGGTGCTCACTCAGGTGGGACAGGAGCTGGGGGTGCTCACACAGCTGGGACAGGAGCTGGGGGTGCTCACTCAGGTGGGAGAGGAGCTGGGGGTGCTCACACAGCTGGGAGAGGAGCTGGGGGTGCTCACTCAGGTGGGAGAGGAGCTGGGGGTGCTCACACAGGTGGGAGAGGAGCTGGGGGTGCTCACACAGGTGGGACAGGAGCTGGGGGTGCTCACTCAGGTGGGAGAGGAGCTGGGGGTGCTCACACAGGTGGGACAGGAGCTGCTGGGGCCCTGCAGCCCCCAGGATGAGGGCAGGGGGTGCTCAGGACACCCCGGTGGCCACAGCCACCAAAGGGATGTCACCATGTGTGGGAACAGAGCCCAGGGACGTGGGCAGAGGATCAGCGCCCTTTTCCGGCTTTTATTCCCAAATCCTGACAAAGGTTGGATCCCTGAGCAGGCCACCTCAGCCATCCTGTCCTGAGTGTCCTGCTGAGGTGTCACCTCCCTGCTGTCCCAGTCCTGCTTCCCAACGTCACCTCTGCAGTCCCAGGGGATGCAGCATCGACCACCCTGGGCAGCAGCAAGGGACAGGGACAGGGACAGGGACAGGGACACAGGGACAGGGACAGGGACAGGGGACAGGGACAGAGGGACAGGGACAGGGACACAGACAGGGGACAGGGACAGGGGACAGGGACAGGGGACGGGGACAGGGATGGGGACAGGGACAGGGACAGAGGACAGGGACAGGGGACAGAGGGACAGGGGCAGGGGCAGGGACACAGACAGGGGACAGAGGGACAGGGGACAGGGACAGAGGGACAGGGACAGGGACAGGAATGGGACAGGGACAGGGACAGGGGGCAGGGACAGGGGACAGGGGACAGGGGACAGGGAGCACAAAAGAGCCACTGCACTTCCAGGCAGGGAATCCCTCCCTCCCCAGGGAATCCCAAATGTAATTTCTTTGCACGGAGATCTTCCAGATTCATGAGCAAATTACCAGGAATAACAAGAGTGACCAAATTAACTCCAGGCAGGGAAGGAACCTCAACCCAGGCCCCTGCAGCTCCCTGAGGTGGGGCGTGCTCCTTGCAGTGGGATCAGATGGGATGGAATGGGATAGGCTGGGGTGGAATGGGATGAGATCTCAGTCCCCCTAAGTGATTGGGTTTTTAACACAGATGGTGTTAAAACACCAAATCTTCCCAAACCGAGCTCATTTGGAGCCCTGGGGTGGAACAAGCTGCTCTTTGAGGTCCCTTCTAACCCAAACCATCCCACGATCCCCTGATTTTACCCTCCCGAGCTGCTTCCCCGGCCCCCCGGGCTCTCTGGAGGTGCCTGGTGTGTTGTTGTTATTTCCGTCCCAGCCCCAGCAGCGGCTCCTGGATCTCCGTCCGTGTAAAGCTGCACCACGTGCCGGCTGACAGCCCCGCGGGGGAATCGCAAATTCCCTCTTTGGAGGCAGCAATTGTCACCCCAGCCACCTGCCGGAGCCAGGCCGGGAGGGGACAGTGCAGGGGACAGCGCAGGGGACAGTGCAGGGGACAGCTGTGCCACAGCAGTGCCACGGATCACCCCAGAGATGCCACAATTCGGGATCTCACCGGGGCCACGCTGTGCTCACCGACCCCCAGGCTCGCCCTGACCCCCACCCCCCCAAATAAAAACGCCAAAAAAGTTTCCAAACCGCAGCAAATTTTCCAGCTTTTGCCGTTCCACAGCTCCCTGCTGCGGGCCAGCAGCTCTGCCCGGTGGGATCAGCACCCACGCACCCTCCAGCCCTCAGGGGAAGCCCCAAAACGCCCCCAAAACGCCCCAAAACGCCCCCAAAACGCCCTTTACCTGCTGCCCCCGACCGGGGCTGCGCTCCCCAGCGATTAATTCAAGCTCCGGGTGACAAAGCGAAAGCCAAACAAGGCGAGGCGGGGATGCGCCCGCTGCTTTTCCCTGTCCCCGGGTGCCGCCCGGCCGTGGCGGGACTGGAAAGACCTGTCGGTGCTCCGGGAGAGGTGTGGCAGAGGCCAGCGGGGCTGCTGTCACCTCCCCTGGGGCTGTCACCGCCGCCTGGCAAAGCCTTGGAGCCCAAAAGCTGAGCTGGGGCAGGAGAGATGTCACCGGCACCCCGGGTGTCACCGGCAGCTCCTCGGGGGAGGCTGCTGGGCAGCTCTGGGGCGCTCGGAGGTGGAGCTGTGTTGCCATTCCCTGTGGATCCCCTCGCTCTGGGGTGGATCCTGCTGTCCCGAGGCTCCTGCCGCCACCCCAGGGTGCATCCCGCGTCCCAAAGAGGGAACCCAAAGCGGTTTCATCCCCCTGTGAGGCTGTGCCTGCCTGGGAATGAACTCATTTGATCTGTCCTTGAGCCAGCTTGGGCCTGGAAGCTCCTGACCTGTGGTTGAGACCCTCAAATGCTCGAGGAGCAACCCCAGGAATCCCCCACCCCAAACCCGAGGCACCGGGGCACAGAGCTCCTGCCAACAGCGCGGCCAGGGGGAGAAAACAGGAAGAAAAAACACCCTGGGGAAAGGCAGCTTTATCTCTCCCAGCCCTTTAATAACCTTTATTGTCCCCGGAGCGGCCGTTTCCCGTTCCAGGATTTCCCTGCGAGCCCGGGATGCTCCGGCAGCTGCCCCATCCCCCGGGGCCCCGCACCAGAAACCCCCGAGGGGGTTCCCGAGGCTGCGGGATGCCGGGCTCGGGGTGGGCTCCCTGGGATCCCGCAGCTCCGGGATCCTCCCCAGGCTGCCGGGGGAGACCTTCCAGAGCTCAAAAAATTCCAGGGATGCTCAGCAGAGCAGCCGAGGCAGAGGATGAGGCGCTTGCCAGGCACGGGGGCGGGGAGAGGCGATGACAACTCGCAGGGAGGAGGAATTAATGGAGCTGCAATTCCCCGTGGTTAGGGCAGGAAAACGCAGCCCAGCAGCCTCGCTCGGCTGCACAAGGTAATTTGTTTGGGGTTTAATGTCCCCCCTGCTTCCCGGAGAAGCCTCTGCCCGCACCCAGCGTGCCCCGGGGAAGGTGGGAGGGAGCAGAGGAGGGGATTTGAGGAGTTTTTATAGAGGGAAAAGCTCAGCTGAGCCCGGGCAGCGCCGCTGCTGCTGCGGGAGGCTGAGGTGAGGCATCACCCCCGGGAGCTGCTGGCGGAAAAACACCCGAAATCGGCTTCTTTCACCCCAAGGAAGGGTCCCAGCAAGGTTTTCTCCTGCCCCACCACACCCCGCGGGCTAAAAGCAGCATCACCTCGCCCTGCACGGGGCAGCCTCACCCCAAATCGGGAGTTTGGGGGCAGGACAGCAGAGGGAAGGGGGGGGAACCCCGGTTTTCTCCGGGGTTTAATCCTCTCCTGGAGCCCTGAGCCTTGCAGGAGGAGGTCGGGATTTTCCCCAGCCCGATTTCCTCCTCTTGTTTGCACAGGCGGCTGCGAGCGCTTCCTCCTCCCGGAAAAGCCCCGGGGGGAGCGGCCCGGATGGGCGCTCACATCCCTGACCTCCCCAGCCTCCAAAAAAACCCCCCGAATTCAGGGAATCAGCTCCTCTCAGCAAGCCCCACCTCCCCCCTAAAACCTGCAGAGCTGCCCTGCACCTCCTGCTTGTGGCTTTTACCCCGAGGGGTTGGGAATTCCAGCCAAACCTCCAGGTGCTGCTGGAAGAGAGAAAAAAATCAAATACAGGCCTGGGGGAGTCCCACGGCAGCACAACCGCTGGGTTGTTTTTTTTGTTTTTTTTTCCTGCAGGGCTGGAACGAGGAAGAGATAAAAACCACGTTTGTTCCAGAGCACGGGGCAAACACGGGCTTATCAGCGCTGGCTGGCAGCCCCGAGGCTATTGCAGGGTGTCAGGAAAAGTATTGTTATTCCTCTCCTCTCCTCTCCCGGGAAAGGTTCTATTTTTGGCCCCCTCCGTCACGGGGAGCTGGGGGCTGGGAGAGCAGGCAGCCCTGCAGAGCCCCTGCCCTGCCGCTGCCAAAGCCTGATTTGGGGGGGAAACTGAGGCAGGGCTGGTTCCAGCTGCTGAGCCCACCCTCACCTGGCTGGCAGGGAGAAGTCAGAGCCTCTTTCAGTGCCCAAAGGGGCTCCAGGAGAGCTGGGGAGGGATTTGGGGTGGAGGGACAGGAGGCAGGGGTGGTTTCTCACTGCCGGAGGGCAGGGCTGGATGGGAGATTGGGAAGGGGTTGTTCCCTGTCAGGGTGGGCAGGTCCCGGCTGTGGCTGCCCCTGGATGCCTGGGAGTGTCCCCTGGACAGGGCTGGGAGCAGCCTGGGGCAGTGGGAGGTGTCCCTGCCCTGGCAGGGGTGGGATGGGATGAGCTTTAAGGCTCCAACCCTTTCCAGGATTGTGGGATAACCCAAAGCTCAGCTGCAAAGGGGCAGAGCCAGACTCGGTGCTGGATTTTCCAACATTTCAGGGGTCGTTGGTCGTTTTCAGGCTGGAAAATGATGAATCCTGGGGGGCAGAGGAAGCCACAGCTGGCCTGGCCCGGCGCTGGTGACAGAGACCACCAGGTCCTTCTGCCAGCACATCTGTGGCACTCCCTGCACCCCAATCCCCAAGGAGGGCAGATCCACCCATTCCTCCCTCTCTCTGCCCGGCCCCACTTCCCAGCCCTCACCACCTCCCCTGGGTGAGCTCCACCACCCCCCTGCAGTGCCCAAACCCATGGAAAAACCCCATTTCTGAGCATTCCCTCCTGCCCGAGTGTGAGATCGCTAATTGAGGGTAAAATCCCGTCCAGGGCCCTGAACACAACCCGATAAACGAGCTCAGCTCTCCGCTGGCTGACTCAGCTAATCCTCCAGCAGCCTCCAGACAGCTTTGATCGCATCTTCTCTCCTCGGGCTGCCTTTAATGCCCAGGCCGGGCCGCGGCAGCTGCAGCAGCTCCCTGGCAATTCCTAATCTGCCTTTCTCCCTGGCTGCACCGAGCTGAGCTCGGCTCCCTCTCCTGCCCCGGTGGATGAATATGGATGAGTCGCTGGTTGAGCCATTAGCAGCGGTGATGGAGCGATGCCCCGGACACCCCGCACCGCCCAGCGCCTCATTTGCAGCCCGGCCCGCAGAACGCTCCCCCCCCGCGCCAGGCCCTTCAGGCGGGGAGGATCGTACCGGGGCTTTGTCTGTAATTCGTAATTCCGCCTGGCCTCCCCGAGCCCTCTGCAAGCCGGGGAGAGCTGGGGAAAAGGAGGGAGCTGGTGCCCGGAGGGAGGAGATGATAGCCAGCCCCAAAGGTTTGGAGGGAAAGGGTTAAATCTGCTGCCAGCCCAGCGGGGAACGGAGCTCGGGGTGACGGGAGAGCAGGAAAACTTGGGATGAAGGCAGCGGAGCAGGGAACAAGGGCACACCCGCCCCGAAGGCTCAGGGGGGATGCAAACCAGGGTTCAGGGTCGGGGTCACACGAGGGAAGAGCCGGGATGCAGCTCCGGGTGGGCGGCGTGTCCCGGGGCAGGGATAATTCGGGTTCCCGGAGGTGAGGAGAGGGGTGACAAGGGGACAGAAAAGCCCAGGGAGAAGCCGCCCATGGAGGAAAACGCTTCCAAGAGAGGCAGGATGTGAAGGGAGAGAGGGAATTGGGGTTTGTTCCCAAGGTACCGGCTGTTTGTGGGGCCTCCATCCATCCCAGGGGATGCTCCAGGGTGTGGAGCAGGGGGGGGTTCATCCTGCTCCGCTCCCCCGGGAGGGCAGAGCCACCATCGGGGCCGAGCATCGCTGCCCGGGGGAGCCCGGAGCGCTCGGATCCCCGTGCCCGAGGTGCGTTCCCCGTGCCCGAGGTGCATTCCCCGTGCCCGAGGTGCCATTCCCCGTGCCCGAGGTGCCATTCCCCGTGCCCGAGGTGCCATTCCCCGTGCCCGAGGTGCTCCCGGGTCAGCCCGTCCCAGCCCCGCTCCGCAGGGCTTTGTACCGGCGCGGAGGAAGAAGAAACAGGCTGTGCCCGCAGGGCCTGGCTGTGCAATTAAGAGAAAAAACAAAGAGGGAGAAAGGGGAATTGTGCGCCGGGATACAGCTCCTGGCTCCCGGCCGTGGCTTTTTCCCCATCGCTGGTTTTGGAGAGGAGGTTTCCCCCTCTCCAGCCGCCCCCGTGTCGGGCACCGCCCAGCGCAGGGACGATCTGGCACCTTCTCCCTAAAAAAAAAATAAAAAATAGCACCGGCCAAGATGTGGTATTGGATGGAACAAGCGGGTTATCCACGCGGGGATTTTTGGGAATGGTCCCAAGCAAAGCCGAGTTTCCCCTTCAGAGCAAAAACGCTTGGAAAGGCGAGCCGGTGGTATCCAAAGCCTCTCTTTTCCAGAGCGGCAGAAAATTAAATTTTCGTGTTATTTGTGCAAGAACTCCTAAATGGAGCGGGTCCATCCAGCTCATCGCTCAGCAGCATCTCCTCGTTTGGTTTTAGTGAGCAGGAACACGCAGGGGCCGGGCAGGAAACGGAGCTCGGGGTCACGGGAGAGCAGGAAAACTCGGGATGAAGGCAGCGGAGCGGGGAACAAGGGCACACCCGCCCCGAGGGCTCAGGGGGGATGCAAACCAGGGTTCAGGGTCGGGGTCACACGAGGGAAGAGCCGGGATGCAGCTCCGGGTGGGCGGCGTGTCCCGGGGCAGGGATAATTTGGGTTCCCGGAGGTGAGGAGAGGGGTGACAAGGGGACAGAAAAGCCCAGGGAGAAGCCGCCCATGGAGGAAAACGCTTCCAAGAGAGGCTGGATGTGAAGGGAGAGAGGGAGGGGATTGGGGGTTGTTCCCCAGGTACCGGGGATGGGATGATGGGAGCTGGTTCGCTCGGGATCGGCTGGAAAGGGCTGGGAGGAGCCGCAGGGGAGGAGGGGCCGAGCCCCACCCGTGCCCTCATGTCCCACCTGGGGGACGCCCCGGGGGTCCCAAGGCCCGCAGGTTCCTCCGGGGGTCCCGATTTCAGCAGGTGGCCTGACCCAGGAGCCCCAGGGGGCCACATTTCACACGTGTGTGCGGCTCCCAGTCCCACGAGTGTCCGTGTGGATCCTGACCCCACCAGTGTCCATGTCCATAGGGATCCTGGTCCCATAAATGTCAGTGTCCGTTTGATCCTGACCCCACGAGAATCCCTGAGTGACACATGGTCAGATCTGTGTGCATCCTGACCCACGGGTGTCCATGTGGATCCCAGACCCACGAGTGTCCGTGTCCGTGTCCCTGCGGATCACAGTTCTACGGGTGTCCATGTCAGTCTCCGTGTCTGTGTCCATGTAGATCCCACGAGTGTCCATCTCCGTGTCCCTCTCCGTGTCCGTGCGGATCCCGAGCCCACGAGTGTCCGTGTCCGGTCTCCAGGCGCCCCCTGGCGGACACGGCGCGGCCCAGCCTCGCCCGGCAGCGGCGGCTCGGGGAGAACCCACGGACTGAACCCACGGGATTGAACCCACGGACTGAACCCACGGGATTGAACCCATGGGATCGAACCCACGGGATTGAACCCACGGGATTGAACCCATGGGATCGAACCCACGGGATTGAACCCACGGGACTGAACCCACGGGACTGAACCCACGGGACTGAACCCATGGGATCGAACCCACGGGACTGAACCCACGGGACTGAACCCACGGGATTGAACCCCACGGGATCGAACCCACGGGATTGAACCCACGGGACTGAACCCACGGGATTGAACCCCATGGGATTGAACCCCACAGACTGAACCCCACGGGATTGAACCCACGGGATAGAATCCACGGGACTGAACCCACGGACTGAACCCACGGGATCGAACCCACGGGACTGAACCCACGGGATTGAACCCACGGGACTGAACCCACGGGATTGAACCAACGGGATTGAACCAACGGGATTGAACCCACGGGATTGAACCCACGGGATTGAACCAACGGGATTGAACCCACGGGACTGAACCCACGGGACTGAACCCACGGGATTGAACCCCACAGACTGAACCCCACGGGATTGAACCCCACGGGGGCTCTGAAGGGACCAGGTGACATTAAACCAGGAGCCAGCAGCAGCAGAGCCCATCACCCACCGAGGTTAAGGACGGCTGGATCATGGCAGTGGGCAAGGAAAGGAGTGACAGCCCCGAGGAGCTACAGCAGGAGCTCAGGAGGCTTTAATTAGCCATTAATTAACCTTCTGCACTGGGAGGAGGAGGAGGAAGGGAATTCCTGCTGGGCACGGGGATGAGTGGAACATGCAGCAGCAGTTTGCTCACTCTGCTCCGGGCTGGGCTGATGCAGAGAGGGGAGGGCAGGGCCCAGCAGGGACAGCCCAACATTCCCTGTTCAGGTGATTCCCAAAGCCTGGGGAGCCTGGCACTGCCGGCTCCTGGGTCACAGAGCAGGGAGGGGGGAAAGGGAGAGGGAAAGGCAGAGCCTGAGGCTGTCCCAGCCCATCCTGACCCCGGGGAAAGGCTCCAGCTGCTGCCAGGGCCTGGGCTCACACCGGGAAGAGTTTTCAGGCTCATATTTGTGGCTTTAAGAATGGACACCCACCTTCCTTCCTGGCTGGAAGTGAAAGCCTTGAGGGTTTTAGGAACAGGTAAGAAGAGGCAGGAATGCTGTGCAGGAATTCTGGGGCCGTTTTGGTGGAGCAGAGACATCCCTGAGAGCAGATGATGCCTCCAAACCAATGTGGGATGTGCCTGTCCTGTCAGAGAGGGAATAATTCATCCCTGCACTGCCTCAGCTTCTGAGCCAACAGCTCTGGGAGCAGCCCTGCTCCACAGTGAGCAGCCCAGAACAGCTGTGGCAGCCAGGACTCGAGCCCCAGCAGATGGAAAAATCAGTTTCTCCATCACCCAGCTGGGAGGAGGAAGCCACCTAGCCAGGAACATCTCTGCCAGGTCTCAGGGAGCTCCTCACTCCTTGGCCAGGGGTTGTAGCAAAGGAGCTCAGCCCTGCAGGGATCCTTCACACCTCCAACTTCCTTGGAAGGAGAGGGAGGCTCCCCGTGCAGCACTTGGGAGGTGCCTGTGGCTGGGGTTCAGCAGTGCTGCCACTTGAGAAACCACATTTGTGCCCCTCCAAGGCCAAACACCTGGCAGGAGCTGCTGGAATTGTGTTTTTACTCTTGCCTTGCTGAGGGCTGAGCACTCAAAGGGGCCTGCAGCACCACAAAATCACAGCATGGGATGAGGGGAAGGCACTGCTGTATAAAAAACCATAAAAATACATAAAGAAGGGGAAATGGGAGATGCCAGACATTCAGAGGACAGCACTGAGGAGCTGTGACAGAGCACTCCAGCCTGGATTAACCACCAGCACTGAACAGAGCCATTTCCAGATTAGGAGTTCATGCCTGAACTTGGGGAGTTTCAGTGCTCCACGGCCAGGGTTTGTTCTCAGAAAGAATCAGCTGCCAAGGAACTCAGCAGCAAAACTGGGCTGCAAAACTCCAAGCATGACATTCCCTCCAGGAAAGGCAGGACAGGGACACGGGGCTGGCACAGGACCTGCAGCAGGAGGGGGAAAAGCTCCTTGGTGGCAGCTGAGCTCATGGCACGAGTTCTCCCATTTCCACTTGGGAAAGCAGTGCAGAGCTGGGGTGGGTGTGAATGTGAAGTGCAGGGAACAGAGACAACTCTGATCCCACGGAGAAGGGGCTGACACCACCAGGCTGCCTCCCCCTGCTCAGCCCTCGGGCTGGTTTGCTGCCAGCTGATCCCTTTCAGACCACGGGGAAGAAAGAATGGGGGGAAAAAAATATCCAGGATTACCTCAGGCTTACCTTCAGAGAGAGAAAGCCGGGCTGGGAGGGCAGGGAGGCCTCAGGGGGTCAGTTCTGCCACCCCCAATCTGCTGGGGGAGGGAGCCAGGCACCCAGGGCACCCAGGGGAGAGGCAGAACAGAACACAGGGATAAGGCAAGAATTGGGATTTCACAGCAATGAGGTGTGGGATGTGTCTCACATCTTCAGGAAATCAGAACTGCTCACCCAGTACCCAAACAAGGGAAAATTATTCCCTGCCCCACACTAGAAGACAGGCAGCTGCAGGTCAGGAGGGTGGAACTGGCCCAATGTCTTCCTTTGGGACAAGGAGGGGGGGGGAAAAAAAGAAGCAAACAGAACTCAGTTCACAAAACTTTGCTTTTTATTATTTGAAATTGGAAAAGGCTCCTTGGGTAACAATGATCAGGTGTAAAAGTAACACACAGGGCTTGCTCAGCTTTCCAAAACCTGGGGTGAAGTGGGCCAGGTGTTGATTTTATACATCCCATTCCTCTCAAAGCCACCAAGAAAAGGACAGGGAAACCCCCAGCCCTTGGACAGGTGAGGTGGTTAAATAAAGTACAACCTCTCATGTTCCACGTGGATTTGGTGGTGGTGGATGCCCAGTGGTTTCCTCCCCCTGCCCTCTGTACAAAGCAGGGATTTATGTTTTGCCTTCATTTTTAACACTTTTACAGACTCACAGTCAAAACCTGTAGGAAATGCCCAGATTAATCCATCAGTGTCATGTTATAAAGTGGTGAGTGCAAAATACACATGGGAGCAGGGAAGGGGGAGTAATCCATGACAAAACAAAAGTGCAGATTGCTTTAATTAAGCTAATGAACACACTCGAGCCAAGTGCTCTTTGCCTCAAAAGTTCCAAAGATTGCAATCCCAACAAAAACCAGAACCACACACTTTTTTTTTTTTTTCTTTTTTAAATTCAGCACACAAAGCACCCAAAGGTCAGTGGCACTCACAGCTTGGTACCTCTCTCTCCCACACACCAAATAATTAATTCACTGTCCCCCTGGTAAGGGCAGCACCAGCCTTGGGCAGCTGAACACCACAGAGGATTCTTGGCCACGTCAGCAGCCAGCTACAAGACAGAGTTAACACATTATCATTCCCTAAACTAGCAAGCTGAGCCTAAACAACCCATTTCCACACAACACCCAACACTCCCATCGAGTTCCACTAGGTTGAAATGAATAAAAAAGCAAGGAGAAGTCATCCTTGTTGAAAAGTGAAGGCTGAGCCAGCTGGGGTTTGGGCTTTTCCTGGGAGCTGGCACCTCCAGGCACATTTGCACAGAATTCCCTTTCTCCCCAGCACACATTTCTCTAAGGAACTGCCCTCCCACTGCTGCTGTCCCATTCCAGGGCAGCTGGACACCCCAATTTACAAACAATTCCACCTTTTTTCCCTCCTCCTCAGTAAAACCCAGCCTGACAAATCCCCGTGGAGGGCAGCGAGTCTCCCACAACCACAACCACCCTGCCTGAGCACAGCACATTCACAGCTCTCAAATCAGGCCCAAGGCAAACAACGTGGAGCTTTGATGTCCCTGTTTTCCAGCTGGCCAAATCCATGTGTTTTGACAACACAGGGAGCAGGATGGAGGAGCAGAACCCATCCCCAGCACAGGAACCAGAGCCAGAATTCAGCTCCAGGTCCTTGCAGTGGCCACTGGGGCTCTGCAACCTCCCTGCAAAGGCTTTGTCTGATCCAAGAGGCTCCTGCCAAGAGTATTCCCACCCCTGACAAGTTGTTTTCTGTCCTCGCCAGCACTTCCCATCCATCTGGGATGGAGAAATCCAGCCAATTGTCCCCAAGACTCCCTGCAGAGCCAAAAGGACCAGGAGACGTCGGCAGCAGGGATTGATCACCATCTGCAGGGCCCCAGCACACATTATCCCTGTCAGCAGCTCCCACAGAGAGCCCAACGGGCTGGGAAAGTGGGATTTGGGGAAGGAGTGGGGAATGCAGAGCTGTGGAACAGCCTGTACCCAAGGTGAGCAAGCACAGCAAAGCCCTGTCCTGTCAGCACAAGGACAGGCAGGATTGGGAAAGTGGGAAAGCAGGAGCATCACCCCCCTCAGCCAGGGGTGAGCAGATCCAACCCCTGCTCCTGAATCTGTCCCTCCTCTTTCCCAAAGATCACAGAGCTGGGAGGTTTAACTCCATGTCAGCCTGCTTTGCTCTGGAGGCACTGACAGAGCCAAGCACAAAGGATTGGGCACAGGAGCATCCCCAGCATTCCCAAATCCACCTTCACAGCTTTCCTCAGCCAAAGCAGAGGGAACCTTCTTCTGAAATGCCACAAAAGCCTGCCAGGCTTGGAGCAGCAGCAGGTGAGAAAAGCCATCAGAGGAGGAGTATTAATACAGCACTTGCTATTTCTTCTGCTCCAGACAGAAGGAAGCCAGGGGGTACCAGCAGTTCTGCCTTTAATCAGGAATTAGCCTGACATTTTGAGGCCAGCCAGGTGGGTTATAAATAAAAAGATGCCATTACAGGGGCAAGGCAGAGCTGGGAAAATCCCACAAGGCATCAGCCTCCCCCAAAACCCTTCTCTCCAGCAGGTCTGGCCTTCAGGAGAGCCTTGGCACTGCCACTGGAAAGGTTCAGAAGGGACAAGAAGCCTGGAGAAGAGCAGATGCACAACCTGTGCCAACAGCAAACAGGTGACACCTTGCCCAGGTGACAAAGGACAGAGGCTGCAGACACTTGGGAGAGTGACTCAAACCTCAGCTGCTTGCAGGGCAATCAATGCAATCTGGATTTTAATCTCCATTTAAAAAAGAATTAATTGTAATTTAAAAGCTAAAAGCAAAAATTACCAAGTCAGTTGTGTAAAACTTTAGGATTTTTTTTTTTTGGTGGGGATATTGAAGTGGGGAGGAATCTGCAATCAGAGCTATGGGCCCAGCTGAAGAAGAGCTGGTTTTATATACAGGCAATGGAACAGCTGCCCAAGGGGGCATCTCCCATCCCTGTGGGCTGTTAGGGAAAACACAAGGCAGAACTGCAGCAGCATAACAGCAAATTCCAAGATATACAGGCCACTGAGATACCAAATCAAATCCTAATCACAGAATCATTTAGGCTGGGAAAGATCTCTGAGTCCAACCATTAACCCAGCACTGAACACCTCCAGCTGTCCCAGAACTGAGAACCAAACTGGAAACTCTGCAGATCAGGCACGAGCTGTGCACAGAGCTCAGCACTGCAGCAGCACAAGGCTGGGATGCCCAATTTCAGCTCCAGGTCACCCCTCTGCCCACTCCCCAGGGCACAGAGAGCAGCCACTCCCTCTCTCCCAGCCCTGGGTGATCTCAACTGGCTCTTCCCTCTGCAGGAAAACCCCCACAGGCTGCTCACAACCACCCTGCTTCTCCCAGCTCCTCAGCCCCAACACTGAGGCAGGCTGCTCACAAAGCTGCAGGAAACAAAGCAAAAAAACAGCCCTAAATCACCTTGAAATCCCCAGAGGTTTGGAGAACTCCATCCAGAGGGACAGGAATTAATCCTGGGAGTGACAGGAGCTGGTGCTCCTTGTCTCTGCTGGAGCCTGGGTTCTCACACAGCTGAGGGAGCACGTGAGAGGCAGAAATGGCAAAAAGCCCTTGTGAGAGTGAGAACAAAAGCTGCTCACAGGCACTGGAACCAGGCAGGGACTGAAACTGCTCCAGAGAAGGGGCCTGAAACCTCCCAGCACAGGTACAGACACATTTACAGACCTAGAACTGCAGAGATGTGAAGGCAGGGCTTTGTTAGACACTGATCTGGGGAGAAGAGAAGGGACACAGAGTTTGTCTCCCTTGTAACAAAGGGTTGTGTTGGTGCTGCTGATGGTTTCTAGCACAACTCACAGCCTGCAGATGAGCACTGGGCAGGATTTCCCTGCACAGCACAGGCTGAAGGGGATCTGCTCCCTTGCCTGCAGCACACAATTCCCACTGGAGCTCAGATCTGCCACAAAATCATCTGGGATCAAACAAGTGCAACTAGAAAGGGAAGGAAGGGAGTTCCAGGAGCCACAAGCCACACAACACAAGGACAATCCCTTGTCACTCTGAAGGGCAACCTGAGCAGGAATGGCACCCCTGGGGTCACACAGTGACATGTGTGACATGTGGCACCTCCTGCTGTCCACCTGGAGCCTCCTGGGCTCATCTCACAGCTGGGCTTCCTTTGGCTCCTTCCTGTGCCTTTTCAGACCCTCTTTACAAGATCTGAGAAAACCTTCCAGGTACAAACCAGTCTGAACACATCAGAGCTTTTGCAGTTTACACACATCTCCAGTCCCACAGCCAGCTCCTGCAAGGAGAAAAAAAATCATCTCTGGTCTCAGGGAGACACCCAGGCCTGGAGCTCCAGGGACAGCACATCCATCAAGCTCCAGAAGGCAGAACACTCATCTGCAGTGGGGATCCTGCCCTTGCTGAGGGGATTCTCCAGAGGAAACCACACACTCCAACTAGCAAGCCAAGGATGCAGGCAGCACACCAGCCTCTCCTGGCAATGCTGCACCCACAGAAAGGTTTCTGCAGGGGAGGATGTGCTTTCTCACTGCCTGTTCCTCTGCCCAGCTCTGACCAGAAGCTGCTTTTGTCCCAATACATTCTTTTTTTTGCACTAGGGAAGCTCTGCTCCCTCCTCTGCAGGACCCCTTCAGCTCTCCAAAAGCACAGACTGGGCAACAAGGACTGCTGGGGAGCAGCGTGGAGTGGCACAGAGGAAAAGGGCATGTCTGAACCGGGATGTGTGGGTGTACATTTGGGGTGAAAAAGGCTTTTATTCAAAGTGCATGCTTCTATCCAGAGGTACCCAGAGAGCCAGGACTCCCCCCAAGCCCAGCAGCCTTCGCCACCCCGAGCCCTGTCCATCACCAACCGCTCACATCAAGTAGCCAGGGACTGAATGTTCTTGAGCATCTCATCAAAGGCCTCCCTGGAGGGTGCCTGGGCGTTCTGGAAGGAGACCTTGATGCGGCTGTAGAGGCTGAAGGATTTCAGCTCCAGCCAGATGAAGCCGAAGCGGTCGTCGTCGAAGAGCACGAACACCCCCGGCGTCCTCTCGGGGCTGGTGAAGCCGTGGCCGGCGATCAGCCCCGTCCCGTAAAAACTGCCAGGGGGTAAAGGACAGAGCAGCTGTGAGAACCAGCCAGGGTCACACCCAGTATTTAGTTTAAGAAGAAAATAAATCAGCATGAAACTCTGGTGAAGTCGCTCTGCAGAGTGTGACACAACAGCGAGTTTTACACTCGGGTTTTCTACCAAGACAAGGAACTCGCCGTTGCTGTTTGCAGGTTCCTGCTTTGGGTTATCCCAATTAGCAGCTGCACACCAAAGCTGGTGTTTTCAGTAGCTCAGTGCTGGGGAAGATGAAAAAGGAAAGCCTTATCAATATGACTGCTCAGGTTTTGAGAATATGAAGCCTGTCAGTGAAATAGAATTGAAAGCAAGTTTCGATGCCTAAAGCCTCACTTACGGGACAACTGGAGAACAACAGTGTGGCTGCTGAAGGTAATTAATCCCCTTTTGATTAAACAATGCCCTTCTCCTCACCAAGAGTCCAAGGGTCAGAGCAGACCCTACCAGCTTGGCAGGAGGGGTCCAAAGAGTCGTTTTTAGGGTTTAAAATATAACACAGCATGGTCATGGAATGATTCTTATAGGCTGTATGTAAATGCTGTAGGATTTGTATCTTGTATTAGATTGGCTGGTGTAAGTTAGAATATTCAGTATAGAAGGAGATTTAATGGATTGTAATGGGAACTTTGCTCTCTTACTTCTCTTACTGCTCTTACTTCGCTCTCTTGCTCTTCTCTCTCTGCCCTGAGCTGCAGCTGCAGCTCCCAGCAGGGCCCCTTCACCCAGGCCCTGTGCAATAAACCCCTGCTCCAAGAGCAGCCCTGACTCCAGAGATCTCTCATCTCCATCCTCCCCAGCTCCCACACTCACCCCCCAAACCCATCTGAGATTGACTTGTGCAACTCCAGGATCAGCACGGGCTCAACCCTCCCAGGAAAGC
The DNA here is from genome assembly GCA_017589585.1 of Phylloscopus whistleri. Classification (NCBI taxonomy): domain Eukaryota; kingdom Metazoa; phylum Chordata; class Aves; order Passeriformes; family Phylloscopidae; genus Phylloscopus; species Phylloscopus whistleri. Next base: position 172,543 of record JADMLD010001597.1, read on the forward strand.
AAAGGCATGTTGAGAGCGTGAGCAGAAAGGCAAAACCCATGGGAAGGGAGAGAAAAATCTACAGAGCAGAAAAACCTGCCAGGACCTGAGGAGGAATAAAGGTCACTCAAAGCTCTGAGCAAGCAGCAGGTGGAGCAGGGTTTTATCCAAACACAAGTGAGCTGTGACAGCAGGAGCCTTCTGGGATTAACCAGCTCTGGGTAGGTTTTTCCATGAGCACAGATGTTTGGCTGAAGGTCACCTGCCTAAGCCTCAGCTTTTGGGCTCTTTTTTCCACACTTCATTTAGTGTGCTGCTTCACCAACTCCAGCTCCCACTCAGCACAGCTCCCTGCAGGCCTGCACCTCCTGCTTGGGGTGCTCAGCACCTGCCAGGGCTGCCCCAAGGCACCAGAGGCCAGGGAAAGGTGGGAGAGAGCACTGTGCTCCCACAGCCAAGGAACATGAATGACACACATGGCAATGGGAAGCAGCTTGAACAGTTCTAAATATATGAGCTGGGCAGCTCTGGGATATAAAACACACCAAAAAAAAAAAAAGTGGGGGTGTGGAATTCAGGAGAGGTGCCAGAGCTTCTGAAGTAAATCTAGCAAGGAAGTGGGATGGCAGATGACAGCGTGGTGAGAGAGGGGACAAACCAAAGCATGGGAAATTGGGAAGCAGAGACAGGAACCAGAGACGGAGGATTCTACATCCCTGGAAATGTTCAAGGCCAGGTTGGACAGGGCTTGGAAGAGCAACCTGGTCTAGTGGAAGGTGGCCCTGCTCACGGCAGGGGTGGAACAAGATGGGATTTTTAAGTCCCTTTCAACCCAAACCATTCTGGGATTCTGTGAAATCTGATCCCAAGGGAGCTGGGAGATCCACAGGCAGGTAAAGGGCACACAAATAACAGGACACACCTCAAAGCCTCCCCCTTCCCTTTCAAAAATGCATCAGCCATAAAAGCACCAGTTACCAGATCCGGCAGGTCCGGGGATAATCCTCATTCCTCGATATCACCCCCATGGGCAGCACGAAGGGCTGGGAAGCTGGGGCCTTCTCCTGGGTTGTCCCCTCTGCCCCAGCTGCAGTCTCTTCCCCCTCAGCACCTTCTCCTTCCAGGGGACTGGCAGGCTGGGAGGCAGCCTGCTGGGAATGCTGCTCCTCTTCCTCCTGCTGCTGCTCCCGCTCCTGCTCCTCCCGCCGGACCTGCTCCTGCACCTCCAGCACGATGCGGGACAGCTCGCTGAAGTCATGCAGGTTCTCGATGTCAGGCAGCTGCAGAGGATGTGCCAGGTCAATCTCCACAGTCTGCTGTCCAGCTGGGATGTTGGGATCTCCCTAGGGACAGGAAGGAACAGCACAGCTGCAGACACCAGAGCCATCACCTGAACTTGTTCATAGTTTACTCCAAAATCACCAAGCTGGCAACAAAAAACCCCTGCGTGGGCCTTGTTTGCTGTTCTTTGACATCTCTGCTTTCCCCTTCCCAGAAGCAGAACTTGAAATCAAAAGCTGTACTTGCAAGGGTGAAAGAAAGTCAAAGCTGCAGCTGCATTTCACCAGAATCCCTCCCTGCAGGGAGGAAGGAGCTCCCCTGCCTGACTTCAGTGAAGAGCTGCCAACACCTGGTACCTGCTCCTCACACACACACACGGGATCTCCAGTGACCTGCTACCAGCTGCTCACAGAAAGCAGCTGGAAGGGAGAGGAAAGGAAGGGGGAGCCAGGAGAAACCTTGCAGAGTGTGCTCAGATTCACCCAGTGCCACAAAACCCCACAGGGAACAGGGTCTGGGCTGCCAGCTCCCAGACAGAAATCCCTCCCGTGCATCCACGGCATGGGAAAAGAGAGAAAAGGAAAAATGCTGCACTCACAGTGATCTTGGTGCCCTTGGCTTTCTTGCCATGGAAGCTGAGCATGACGATCTCCAGCCCGTGGCTGCCGTAGGTGCCCTTGAAGAGGCCTGGCTGGATCAGGTCCTCGGGGCTGCTGGGGGGGAGGTAGATGCGCCGGTACGTCAGGCAGTTGCTGTGCAAGAGAAAAACGTCAGAGAAGTCAAGGAAAATAAAAAAACCCCTCCCCAGCAGCAATGTGCTTGCATTCTGCTCCTCCAGCAGCTTGGGGATGTTGTTGAGACAGGCAGGATCTGTGTTTTCAGCGAGCTCAGGATTTGCTTTAGAGCTCTCTGCCCTCCCTGCGCTGCTCTCCCCACCGTCCTCGTGAGCACACCAGGAGATTCCTGCAGCAAGGAAACTCCCTCAGCCCTTGAGATTCCCAGAGAACCTGAGAGTGAAGCATATTTAAACATCTGCTGCAGTGAGGTGGCTGCTAATAGAAGCTTGGAGAGATGGTTAAAACCCCCAGGTTCTCAGGGACTCTCTAATTCCTGCACTACAGAGCACGCTGACTAATATGGATAATAACCAGACACTCCTTGGGATCACAGGCATTTGCTCTGCTTCAAATTAAACAGAGCTAAATGACTCAAAAGCACCTCACTGTGCATAGTTATTGTGTAGAACTTGGAATCCTATTCCTGCTGCTGTCATTGCACCTCATCTCCCTGTACAGCTGGGAAGCACTGCAGAGACACAACATTCCTCTGGCTGTGGGAGCCCATGGAAAACCCCACCTCGGGGAAAAATGCTCCAGTGTGCTTGTGAAGATGCAGCAGCCCTTACTCATATTGGCTGGTGTAGATGAACTTCATCAGGATGAGCTCCTGCATGTGTTCGTGGAAAATGTCTTCCAGAGTCCGACCCCACTCCTCCCTCAGCCACGTCCGGAATTCCTGCAGCACGAGGAGAAAAGGGGGAGGGATGGGGTCATTCCAGTGATGTGCCCCAAGGTGATTTCACTGTGGGACTCTGTGACAGCACATTTCACTGGCAGAGCCACAGACAGGGCACATCCTCTGCCACAGACAGGGAGATGTGGCTGGATCGGGGAACAACAAAGTGTTGGCTTGGAAATATGCTAAACAAATGGTGATTATGGTACCTGATCACACAGTAAACAGGCTCCCCTTCAAATAAATCCCAGGTACAAGCATAACCTGCTCAGAACAAAGGCATGAGCATGGCCTGTTACTGCAAAGTAGTTCATCTGCTCTCTCTCACAGTCACTCATTTGTGTGCCCCCAAGCTGACTCCTGTGCCCTGTCCTGACACGTTCAGCATAAAAGAAAAAAGCTTTTGAAAAGCACTGAGGGTTTAGGAGGTTAAATCCTGCTGATTTAATACTGATGCATCTAAATCCAAAGGGTGCTTTGAAAGCATCTCCTGAAGTACCCCAACTGCAGCTCTGACAAGTTAATACCCTGCCATGAGTTGGTGTGATAACAGCTTACACTGAGATAGCAGCCTGCCAAGTGATATTCCAAACCTGCCTCCTTTATCTTCCCAAGCCAGATCCTCCAATTTCCATAATGCCACGCACACTTAACGTGGTGCTTTGAAAGTATTAAAGCATTTCTCATCTGCTGCAGCACCAGAAAACACTTAACTAAACCTTTCACCCAGCTGTTTTCCATTAGCAGACAGACATTTTGCAGCCTTCCTCAGAAGCAGCTGAAATATCAGATTTGTCACGTGGAACCAGCTGGAAGCAAGCAGCAGTACCTGGCACAGGTACTCATCCTGACATTTATAGCTGCATTTAAGCACAGGTATTTCAGTCAGGAAATCTGCCTTGCTGGGTAGAGCTGACAGACACAGGAGAAACAACCAAATGAGGCTTTTAATCCCTCGAGCAAGGCAAGCAGTGGGAAGGTATCCAAATGCAGCTGGTGCTCACTGTGTTCAAAAGATCTTAATTATACAGACAGCAATGCCACTGAGATCAGTGCCTGGAGTGCTGTTGATGTCCAGGATGTGCTGCAGACCCTCTCTGGACAGGTCTGCTACCTAAACAGGAGGAAGGTGCTGGGGGCTCAAGGAGAACCTTGACACAGAAAAGTGCCTAAGACAGAGAATCAGCCAGCTCCCAGCCTGGGGGTTCAGGCACCTCCCACAGGCCAGCTGAGAGCTGATCTCAGGAAGGGGACACAGAAGGAGGCTCAGTGCAGAGCCCTGGCACAGCACTCACCTCCTGCCTGCCCCCTGACATCCGGTGGTGATCCGTCTGGTTGCACTTTGTGGAGAACTCGTCCTTCTTTACAATCTGTAGTTACCAGGGAGGAGAATGGAGCAGGTTACACACCTGCTCAGAGATGCTTTGCATGCTGTAGCTAAGGCTGCTCACAGTAAATGCTTTACAAAACAAACATTACTGGATTTGCTACAACAGAGAAATAATTCACGAGTGCAACAGCTACAGAACAGAGAAATAAAAGCAATAAAGCCTCAATGCACTCTAATGAAAATAACAGGTTTAAGCTGCTTCCCTATTTCAGCTTCCTCCTTTAAAGAAAAACAAACAGCCTGTCAGGGAGCTGACAGGTTCAAAGCATCCAAGGGATGCTGCATCACCTTCTCAAGGTCTCACCATGGAGAGCTGCAGAACAGCTCTGTGTCTGCCTGGGCACACTCACCAGCTGCCCAAGGCCAGTTTACACATCCTTTCCCCAGCCCAACAGAACACAGCACAACAGCCTGGCTGTGCCATTGCCAGGGAACAAATTCAGAGCAGGGAGCAGCCCACACGACTTGTCAGACACATAATGAGTGTAAAGCTGGTGCCCACACACACAGCAGGGTGGTGAAAGCCATATCTCTGATATCAAATCCTCCCAGCTTTCTGATGAATCCATCTCCAGAGCCCAAGTGCACACACAGTGCTGAGAGAGGCAGAGCAGCTCACCTGGATGTGGCCATTATGAGGTCCCTTGTGGCCATACATGCACTCCACCGTGGCACATTTCCTCTCCATGAGGTGGATCCTGAAGAGGGGTTTGAACCTCATGGGATCATCCACGTGAGGATCATGAGGGGGCAGGTACATCCAGCCAATGATGAACAACCCATCCACCTGCAGAGGGACAGGGCACAGAGCCCACGGGATCAGCTTTGCATCATTCCTTAGCAGGCTGCAGCAAACTCTGAGGCCTCCCGTGGCCCAGGGCAGGAGCTGCAGAACAGTTTGCTGCATTCCCAAACATTTCCAGCCATTAACCCAGACCATCTGCACCCCCAGCACTCCCTGGGTGCAGAGGGTTTCTTTACAAGGCTTCCTGCACCACTGGAAAAAGCTCAGGCCTTTATTGCTGCAAATGACTTGCCCAGAGTGCAGGATCCAGAGGGAAAGACCACACAGCAAGTCAGACTCTAATTGGTTTGAGAGCTCCTGCTGGCAGATACTCCAGCAATGAATTCTGCTTCCCATGACTATCCCTGCCTTTTAGATGAGGAATTATTTGGCTTTATTATTCAGAGAAGACAGGAAGCAACGCTCTACTGACAGGCACAAGCTCCAGCCCCTTTCCTGCACACCTAACAGAATCCTTCCCCTTAGGGCCTGCAATTCCAGAGGGATCTCCAAACAGAGAGACCTGAGAGCAAGGCAGGGCAGTGCCACAAAGGCTTCCTGAGGTCACAGGGGAGGTATTGATGCAGTTGGATGCCCTCTTACAGCAGCTCATGCAACAGAATCCTGCAAACCCCAAAGGCCTCGTGATTTGTTCCGCTTCAACCTGGCAGTTGTTGAACTTTGGTGCAGAGAACAGGGGCTCCAGGCAAGCTCCTGGCTCAGCCCTCACCAGTTCAGAGTCAAATGTTGTTCATTAACTGCTCTCCCAGCAGCAGCAGAGCTGCCAGGCTCCACAGATCTTGCAGCAGTGTCACTCTGCATCTGCTGCACGAGTCTTGGGGCTGGTGTAAACGTGTGCCAACCACACAACTGCAAAACCCTTTGCAAAAGGTTCAGCTGCAGGCAAAGAAAATAAGGTAAATTAACAGATTCCTGTGTCAGCCATTGGAATATCAGTGAAACTCTAACTCAGGCCTTTCCCTCAAACACTGATCATGTTTTCTGCCTGCTCCTGGGGCTGTCTGGCATGGAGCTGAAACATAAAAGAATTGTCCAGAGAAAGGTGGTGATGATGAAAAAACCCCAGAACCATTCAGGCTGGAAAAGAGCTCCAAGGCCATCGAGTCCAACCTGTGGGCAACCCCCACCCACAGCAGTGAGTGCCACATCCACTGCAAGGATGGAGATGTCACCACCTCCCTGAGCAGCCCACTCCTGTGTTTAACAACCTTTCCTGTGAATAAACTCCTCCTGACGTCCAACCTAAGAGAAACCAAGAAAGAACCACGGAGCACCCTCTGGGTCCAAACCACCCACTTGAGGGCTGGCTGTTCAGACTTTCCAGTGGTCTGGGAACAGTGGAAAGTGTAAAAAAAACCATCTCTCAATCCCCAAAAGCTCCTGGATGAGGCACTGACTCACCACCACGTTCAGCAGTCCCCCGTAGGGCCCGATGTCCGGCTGCCACAAGCCCAGGATGTGCCGGTACCGGTGCAGCACTGGGGAACAGGGAGACACACACTCGAGTGAGCACATCCAGCCAAGAAAATGGGATTTTTGGGAATGGAAATCCTGCTGCCAGGCTGCACACAGCGCTGACCGATAGCACCCACAACTGCATGGACTCAGGGGAAGTGATTGTGTCCAAGCTGAGGCCTCCCCCAAGCTCACACACGTTTTTTATGTTCTTTATTCCTGGCCCTGTGGAAGGGCAGAACCACCTACCTCAGCAGGAATTCCCAAAAAAAACTTTTTGCAACACAGTCCCATTAATGCAAATCACATGATATGACCAGAGCTGAAAACAAATAAAAGCATCTGCCACCTCCAGAGACCAAAAATGCACTCGATGCTTCACACTGCAAAGCAACAGAAAATAGGGAAGGGCAGGAAGGAACAGGGAAATTTGAGTATTTTGAAAGCATTTCACTGCCTTGTGTAGACAAACTTGGCTCCAGAGTTAAGCACCCTTAGAAAACAGCCACTGGGAGCATGGGCAAAGCACATGGATCACTCCAGGGAATCTGCTGGTGTGGCCACATCAGTCTTAAAAATTCTACAGAAGCAGCTACACCTCAGCAGTGCCCAAAAGCAGCTTCCAAAACCCACTCAGAATCCATTCCAGCAGTTGAGGCTTCCCTGTTTCTCGTCTCAGAGCCAGCTGTCCCTCCAATCCCACCTAAACAGAGCAATATTTTCAGCAAGCAGGAGAAAAGGGCTTTTACAGAATGAACTGAAACCTCCTGATGGGACCTGCCTCCTGTCCTTAATTTCCTTTTGTCCATCTGGTTTCCTCACACCACCAGTAACCTTCACAAGAAGGCACTGCCCAGTCTGGCACTTTGGGCAGGAAGAGCAGCAGGCAGATTATTTCCATGAAGATGGCAAGAAGGTATTTCACTGATATTTCACACCTCAGAAGGCCACAGCAACTCATTTGAACCTCCAGGACTGGCTTGAATAACAGGCTTGGGTTTGCATCAATTCAAAAGAAGAATTGTGTTTCAGTGCAGCTGCAGCAGCAGCTTTGTTTCATTAATTAATTCAGACAGCAAGAACTAACTACAGGAGAGGTTTTATCCCACCAAAGCAAGAACTTCCACAGAAGTTTAAGGACAGCAGGGAGGGATGTTCAGAGCTGCTGCCAACTGGCCTGGGGGAGCCTTGCCCCTGGGCAGTCAACAATTTCAGACTGATGGCCTGGTTTCAGCCAGGGAACCAAGTGCAGCACAAACAACACAAAGGCAAGCAGGCAAACCCCATGCCCAGCTCAGTAATTACTCATTAATTAATGGCATGAGCTGCTCCACCCACCACACTCTGCCTTCTACCCTGTCTGCCACAGAGCTGATAAAACCCAGCCTTCTTTAATGTATCATTATTTTTTTAGGACAGAAAACTAAGCTATCCAAGGGGGAGGAGGATGTCCCTCCTAGCCCAGCTCCTGTTAGGAGCAATTTGAGGAAACAGAGCTGAGTTCTAGGCACAGGAGACCAAAAAAATCCCATTCACTTCCAGAACTTACTGGGGAAAATGCTGGTGCTTGGCCAAAGGCCCAAACAAGTCTCAAAACACAGCTCAGTTTTCAAGCCTGGGCTGTCTCTGAGCTCCAGCAAAACAACAGCTAATATTAATTGCAGGGAAAACCTGATGAATTCCAGCTCTGGCTCCTCCTGGTAGGAAACAGGATGGATCTGGCAGTTGTTTCCCTTCCTGCTGCTCAAAAGAAAACAGCACTCAGGTCTTTCTTTCTCCAAGGTTTTCCACTGCCTGTGCTCAGTCCTGGAGAAGCCTCTTGCCTATCCAAATTTCTGAGCCCTCAGCCTGCCAGATGGAGCAAACCCACACCCACTGGATGCTCCAGGACAACCTTCACCCAGCCTGGAGATTCCCCACGTTCCATAAGCAGCTGTGCACACCCTTCAGATGGGAAGGGGGCTTGAATCCAGCAGGGAATGGGCTTGGAAAAGCAGGGAATGCCAAGCTCCCACTGGCAGAAGGCTGTCTGGGGAATGTCCTGACCAGGAAAGACCCAGCCCACTGCAATTCTCCCGGATTCCTGGGACACAGGAAGGTCTCTGGAAGCAAAATGAGCTGGAACGATGTAAGCAGTGCCCAGGCTGGTGGTGAAGAGCTCAGAGTTAATCCAGGTGAGCTCAAACCCCTGGGGAAAGTGATCTGAGCTCACCTGGCTGACCCTGCATGAAGAGGAATTAGGGAAGACTTCCATGGAAAATCCTGACTACACAGGAGGGGAAAAAGGGGAAATGGGCCATTGCATCTTAAACCACATGGGCTCAGAACCACAGAATCATTCAGGTTGGAAAAGACCTTTAGGATCATCAAATCCAACCATCCAAGCTTTTCCCCAAGGAAAACAACACAGCCCAAGAGAAAAGGGGCACATCAGAAGTTTGGGGCTGCAGCTAAAGAAATAAGAACTCAGGGAACAGCACTAAATGCCATTTCAATTTGGAGAAAACATTCAACCTCCAAAGCAAACCATCTTGCAGCTTGGATTTGCTTCTCCTTCCCATCCAGCCCCAGAACACAGCTGGTGCTGACAGGCACCCCAGGCTGCTAAACCCAAACTTTTGTCCCAATTCCTGCTGTAGCCCTGCTGCTGGTCTGTCCTGACTCACATTTAAGTCACCACCTCCCCTGCATGGCCCCTGCTCAGCTGCTTCCCTCAGCACAGGGAGTTCTGCAGCATCCACTCACTCATTAATGTGTGTGAGAAACTCCACTCCCAAGCAGCAGTGAGTTAGTAACTGGAGTCTGCCAACCTCTGCAGACCCCAAAGGAGCATCAGAGACAGCTCAACACCCCCTCCAAACACCAAATAGTCCTGGCTTCCTTAATTGATGTAAACTAATCAGTCCTTCCCCCTCAATTCCTGCTGAACACTAGCCTCCAAGGGTTTGACTATTCCTCCCCCAACACAACACGAGGAGGGAGAAAAAAAAAAAAAGGTTATCCAAAGTGAGGAAGGCAAATCCCAATCTTTAAAACATTAGCAGGATGTTTCCTAGAGACAGAGATGGTGCTTAAAAGGATTCAGTGTGCAGGGAGGGAATTGCTATGGGAACACAGCATTTTTCACTGGAGAGGGCTGTGGATTACTTGAATCACAAAGCTCTTTGCCAGTCCAGAGCTGCTTTTGGGAGGCCTCAGCAGAGTATCTGAATTCTTTCCTCAAAGAATGGAGCAACTCCCAACGAGCAGAGCGAGTGCTCCTGTTCTGTGCAACGAGATCCTCCAAAAAAGCACCTCACAAAAAAAAACCAACACGCCTCAGGGCCTGCCCTGCTCACAAGGCCACCTCACAGGGTCTAACACACACCACACGACTTGGTGGCACCTCCCTGCTTGTTGGGGAAGATGAAAAAGGAAAGCCTTATCAATATGACTGCTCAGGTTTTGAGAATATGAAACCTGGAAGTGAAATAGAATTGAAAGCAAGTTTCCATGTTTAGAGCCTCAGTTACTGGACAACTGGAGAACAACAGTGTGGCTGCTGAAGGTAATTAATCCCCTTTTGATTAAACAATGCCCTTCTCCTCACCAAAAGTCCAAGGGTCAGAGCAGACCCTACCAGCTTGGCAGGAGGGGTCCTAAGAGTCTTTTTAGGGTTTAAAATATAACACAGCATGGTCATGTAATGATTCTTATAGGCTGCATGTAAATGCTATAGGATTTGTATCTTGTATTAGATTGGTTGGTGTAAGTTAGAATATTCAGTATAGAAGAAGATTTAATGGATTGTAATGGGAACTTTGCTCTCTTACTGCTCTTACTTTGCTTACTTCTCTTCAGCTCCTCACTTACTGCTCTTACCTCTCTCTCTTGCTCTTCTCTCTCTCTCTCTGCCCTGAGCTGCAGCTGCAGCTCCCAGCAGGGCCCCTTCACCCAGGCCCTGTGCAATAAATAAACCCCTGCTCCAAGAGCAGCCCTGACTCCAGAGATCTCTCATCTCCATCCTCCCTGGCTCCCACAGCTGCTGCCCCAAGGTCACCCCCAGTGCTTTGCTCCAAGGCAGGGCACACTGCATGCAGCATCCCGGGCGTGCTGGGTGCAGGAAGCAGCAGCAGCAGCAGCAGGGTACGTACGGCAGGTGTAAACATCTCTGTACTCCATGTGCTCGTAGTCGGGCAGGATTTTCATAAAACGCCCCGACTTCACCCGTGGGTTTATACCTGAACAGACAGAGCAGGGTGAGTGCCGACAGACTCTGCTCCACTGGCACCAGCAAACACCTCCGTGGAGCTGGAGCAGCCAGGCAGGGAAAGTCCAGCTCTCTCCTGGTTTTGCCTTCAGTTGTTTCCATCACCCTCATGTGAGCACAGAACTTGTGCCAGATTCCCACAGACATTATTTACAAATGGCATCCAGTGAATTCCAAGCAGAATCAAAGTCCTTCCTCAAACTCTGCACTGCTGCCTCAAGAAGCCCAAGTCACTCCATGGACAGCAGCCCAGGCCTTGGATTAGTTCTGCTTTCAGGCACTGGGGCTCAGCTCCCATTTTCCCACACCACTTCTCACAGAAGCAGTGAGTGGAAAAGCCTGTGCAGTAATCCCAAATTAACTCCTCTGCAATTAAAGAGGTTTATAGGACAGCAGAGAAAATGGGGTGCCACCACCAGGAAAGTGCTCCTGGCACAGGGCAAAGTGCAGAATCTGAGCTGAGGAGCTGAGATGGTGCATCCTGAAAAGCCAGGAAGGGCTGCCAAGCATTCCCACTTTGGAATCCCAATTGCCTGGGATTGCTGGGTGGATACAAACACAGACCTTACACAGAAGTACAGGCAGGACCATCACAGGGGTGGCTCTCACACATCAAGTGTGACCCTTTGCTAATGGATGCCATGGATTTGAAAACTACTCATGGAAACTTATTTGTGAGACAGATTTATTGCAGGTTATTGAATAAATAAACCGATTACACTCTGGAAACAACAGGAATGTTTAGGAAAATGTCCCACAGGCTTGCCCTCTCCTCAGCCTCCCTGCCCACAGCCATGGCTGGGAGATACTGGGCTGGAGAGTCACCAGCCAATAAGGCCATTTTTACCCACAAATAGAATATTTTTGTGCATAAAAAGCACTAAATATCACTTTAGTAGCTCTGAAGCATGGAAGTCATGTAGTGAAAAGGACTACAGGTCATAAAGAGATGTTGTCCCACTTAAAAATGGCAATGAAGAGCTGAGATCTGACCTGGTATGTGCTGTGTGGCTGTCACCACACCAGTGCCACACAAAGATATGGGATTAAATGGGAATTAAGGGAGGAGTTGAGGGTTAATGGGACTTCTCTGGGGACATCTGTGTGCTGATCTCAGCATTACTCAGCCCTCCCAGCCAGGAAAATGAGGCAGTCCCATCCCTAGTGTAGTGTGTAATAGGAAAAGAGAGATATTAAGTGATGAAATCATTTTCCTGTGGATGCTCAGCAAGTCTGTTAAAGATGGGGTTAAACCCCTTCTACCTGTTCTTCCTCCCAGCCTTAAGATCAACACTTGAGGTCATTGCTGCTTTAAGGTTCTAAAGGGTCCCACAGCCACAGACATTCCCAAAACACAGTGACACCTCCTGCCAGGCTCTCTTCCTTCAGGGAATGCTCACCCCTTTCCCACTCTCCTACAGCCATTTCCTTTCACTGAGATGAAGGCTTAGAAAAAATACCTGTTAATTCCTTGACAAGATCTGAAAATGGCAGAATAGGATGAAAATCCTTCACTACACTTCATTAAAAAATTAAATTCCACGCTCTTTTCCCACCAAAGGACTGGGAGGCACAGAAATCCTGACTCTTGGCACGAAATAAATCTCCAAACATGTCAACTTCCCAGTGAAACCCCTGCAAGTCAGTCTGGACAACTTCTGCCATCAAAGTTTAATAAATATCCAACATTTCTGTGCTCCCAAAATTGGCATTAAGCAAGACCTGGCTCGGCTTTATCACTTACGTTTGGCGTAAACATCTCGACAGGACACTCCTGTGATCTCCAGCTTCCTCAGGTTTTCACACACTCCATATTCTGCAACAAACCAGGAAAAAAGGGTCAACTCAGGCACAGAAAGGTTTGGATTCAGAGTCTCAACATCAGCTACTGAGATCTGATTTGTGCTTTCTTGAAGCAGACCAAGAATCCGATTTTTGCTTTAAAAACTGGATGTGATTGCGCTGCAGATCCCAAGACATTTCACAAGCAATGCCTGCAACCAAACACACCATAAGGCACCAACGCACTCAGCAAAGTCACAGCTGCTCACACCTCTGCCAGGAAGAGTGTGAAACGTGGGAGACATCCCCATTCCAGCTGGGATTGCCTGCCTGCTCCCAGCAGATCACCGCTGCGCGCAGCAATTATCTCCTCTCGCCGAGCTGCCCGACAGGGAGAACTGCTCATTAGGATCCTAAAGGAAAGGTCACAGCCTCGAAAAAAGAATGAAACAGAGACATAAAACAGGCCTCAGCATGTACAAATATGGTTACACTTAAAGCAGATCAGATGGAGGCAGGGCTGCTGTACAGTCAGATGCCTTTGATTGCTTCCAGAACCCCCCCCGAAAACAAAGGGAGTCGGAGATCTCGGAGCGGCTTTGAAGCAGAAAATGAGATTCTCTCCTTTCATTTTCAGGAAGTCAGTGTCAAACTTCTAAGAAACTTCAAAAAAAAAAAAAATAAAAATAAAGGCAATTACTAATGTCTCGATGGCAGAAACTCTCAGAAGAGCAGAGGGAGGAAATGAGAGGAGGGAGATCCCAAAAAATCAGCAGTGACAACGCCAGCCTGCAGCAGTGACCCTGACAGATCTCAGAACAGAGAAGTGCCCTCCTTGACATCAAAGACAGCAACAGCACAGATCAAACAGCAGCTTTCCTCAGCAGCACAAACACCTGCCAGATATTTGCCACAAAACTGTATCTCTGCAGACCCTCATCAAGCCATTAAATATGAAATTTATCCTCAGCTGAGCATCCTTGAACTAACAACTGTGGCTGTGAAGCACCACCTAATGCTGGAAAGCTGCTGCAGGAGAGAATTCAGGTCTCAAATACGAGAAAAGCAGGAGATTCCCTGGATTAATTCAGCCTCCTCCTGTTTATAAATCAAGCACAGGATGAGAGAGCACACCCAGGGTTTACTGGCAGCCTGTCTCCAGGGGATACACCACCTGCACGCTCTGGGTAAGCAGCAAAGGTGAAGGAGGGCACAGGGCACAACAAACACGCTGCCCTTCATCACAAAAATGCCAAGGGCACTGGCAGAATTCCTGCTGACTTCTGCAGGCACAGCCAGAGGAAGCTCTGAGGGTTCTCAACCCCGAGGTGGGCTGAGGAAGCACAATTAGCAGAGCCCAGACGAGCTCAGCTCGCAGGAAGAACAGCCCAGCACAAACAAACCATTTAGAGCTGGGGCTCTGCCAGCTGAGTCCTGCAGAGCTGCGAAACCACAGCTCCACGGGAGCCTGGAGATGCAGAGCCACCCCTTGCCAGAGCCCCCCCAGGCTTCCCAGCCCTGCACGTGAGAGCAAACACATCCAAGGGATGCAGGAATGGTGTGGAATGGCCTCAGCTGACTGGAAAGTCCTTGGAAAAGGGCAGGAACAGCATGGCTTGGGAACAGGCAACTCCTGTGCACGTAAACAAAACCCAGCTGGCCCCAGCAGAGGTTGAGAGGAGCCCTGCCCACTGCAGGGAGCCAGGGGAGGGATTTGTACTGCACGGGAAAGGGAGGAGACACCTGGAGGATCCTTCCCAAACCAAGAGATTCCCTCTGCCCACAGAAGTGCTGATTTTTCCCAAAGCTTTCTCCCCAATGCATAAATCACTCATAAATCACCATGGGAGCTCCACCACCAGCAGTTACCTCCATGTAACAGGGTGGGAAGGGATTTGATGTCAAAGCTTCATGCAAGGGCCCCTGACAACCTGCAGTGAAATTTTATGGAAGCCAAATCGTTATTAAAGTGGTTGTAGTTCAAATCTTACCTGGAAAGATTCAAATGACAAATTCCTTTAAATAATACAAAAATTTAGGGTTTCTACATTGCTACACGTTATTTGCCATTAGATATCCTAGCAAGTATTATCAAGAAAATAATAATCTCATCCTAATGAGCTTTAACATTCATTTTGTAACTAATTCTTGTTTTGGTCAGCAAACAGCTACAGAGAGGGGAAAATGCCACGGTGATGGCTGAGCTCCATAAGTGCATTATTGCAGCTCTTCTGACCCAGCTGCTCACACCAGCATGGCCATTTTATGGGGAAAAAAATCAATCTTTTGGCTCACAGTGCCTAAAAAAAGACCCCCTCTAAATACCACAAGCAAGAAAGGCCATCTCTTTTTAACCCAGAAGGCAAGAGGGACATAAATTAACAGCAAGCAGAGCTTCAAGACAACGAGAGAAAAATAAAACTGGTAAGGTTTCCTTTACAGAGAACAGAAATCCCTTTCCAAGAAAGATCTGAAGGCCCCGAGCTTCCTGGAAAATTCCACTTCACTGCAATTAAATCTATTTTAAGGAAATGTATCTCAGTGCAAGAGCTCACTGAGTGAAGTATTTTTATTTTAAGAAGTTAATAGTCACTGAAATTCACACCTTTGGAAAATGGCTACTTAATCCTGCTTCCAAAGCAAGGGTGGAAATTGGTTCCCACTGACCAGCTGGAAAGGCTGCTGGTTTATAGGGAGGGCTGATTTCCCAAACACAGGGACACGCTGCTGTTTCCATGGCCACATGCACAGGAATTTCAAGGAATTTAATGAAATTTCAAGGAATTTCAAGGACTTGGAAAAGCAGTCTGCATTTAGTATGAGCTGCACTGATACTTCTGCAAGTGGCATTTATTCCCTGCCCTGCTCCCAGCACTTCCAAGCCTCACATTCCCTGTTCCTCCCCAAACCAAGCTGTGTCACCTTCACCCTGCTTGTTTAAAAACAAGCAAGGCTCTTCCATCCCAGGCTGGGAAGAACCCCTGTGCTCACATCAAAGCCCAAATTCCTGCTTTTCTGCTGCCTTTCACAGCAGGGAGCTGCTGGAAGCTGTGTGTGCACATCATAATTTTGAGGAAATGAGGATGTCTGGCAGAGCTTGATCCCCTTCACCATTACTGAACTTCCACTGTGTCCTGGCTAATCAAATCTTCCACTTATCCCTGGAAAAATGCACGTTCACAAGGCTGGACACAGAGCAGAGAGGAAAAAAAAAACCTCACTGGATTATTCCAGATACCAGAGAAAATGGGAGATTCTCAGGTTGGCAGCTCTGAAATAGCAGGTGGACAAATTTGGAATTGGCTTCTTGTTTCCAAAGGCTGAGCAATCAGATTAAAACACACGCAGCCCTCTCCCAAACACTTCTTCCAGGGGAAGGCTTGGGGTTACCACTGAGGAAAAGGAGATTTGATCAGCAACAAATGCAAGCATTTATGGAAACCCTAAAGCAGAAGATGGGCAGCTTCAGATGTGCAGCTTGCAGAGAGGTCTGAGACCCTCTGAAGGGTGGCTGAGAGTGCTGAGCACCTGCCTGAGCAGTGAGGAACAGCCAACCACTGCCAAGCTGGAGTTTAAAAGCCAGGAAAGGTCACCAGAGATGAAGAAAAGCCACAGAGTAACACACCACACAATGTTTTCACCTCACACGAAGGGAGGTTGGAGCTTTGTGACTTATGAAAGCCACCTTCACTTAGGGCACAGCACTGCAAGGGCTTGCTGTTGTGGCAGCATTTGTGCACCAAACTCCTGCATGGATTTCTTGGTGTCTTTTAAGAGCTGAACCCCACCCAAAAGTCTCCACACTGAGTGTACAAGCCACATTTCCCACCCTTCTTTCCCTCCTCTTTCCACACAACCTGAAGGTCACCAACTTCAGCGCCTTGGCTGACATTTTCCAGCAGGCCCAAAAGCTGCTGGAGGCTGTTTTCACCAACAAAAGCCTTCTCTTCCAAGCTCTAGAACTGGTTATTCTGCATTACTGGTCTGTTCCCAGGTGTTCTGCTGCACTTGCCCTGTTCTGGTTAAAGATGAAAGAAATGAAAAGATTAAAAATGGACTATAAGGTGTTAGTCAAGGTAGGTCAGGCCACCAGCCAGGCTGACACGAGCTTTAATTCTGCTCCTGCTGCAGGGATCAGCAATTTCCTATTTATAGAAAACATGGAAGTGACTGCAACCCTCTCCTTGCCAAGGAAGCAATCCAGAGACACTGTTTACCCCAAACAGTTGCAATGATAAAAGGACAACAGCTCTGACAGTGGTGTCAGTGTTACACAATTCCCCCCTGCTTCATCCACCAGCAGCAAAAGCCACTCCACTTTCAGGCAGACAGCTCCTCTGGACACATGGAATAATCACAGCATGTTTGCAGTCCAATCTGCAGCTGGGCTGGCCCAGAGCAGGGCAGAGCAAGACATCAACACTGCATGGAGTGAGGGCTCCATCCAACTGGGACCACAGCCAGGCTGCTCCTCACACCCAGCACTGCTGCTGTCCAAGGAGAAGGGTGAAAATGGCCAAAGCAAAGCACTGCAACAAGAGCTTCTCCCAGGGAAGCTTCTCTCTGCTCTGATTGTTTCCTGATTCTTTCCTGCCTCTGTGCATTCCTAAAACCAGAAGTAGTTCTGCACATGCTGAAGTCTCCCAGTTACTGCTGGGCTCGGATGATCCTCGTGGATCCCTTCCAGCTCAGGATATTCTGTGATTCCATGATGATCAGTAGGCTGCAGAGTCAATAAACCAGCAAGGCACACGTGCTCTTGTTCTGTTTTTAGGACCTGCAGCCTCACAACAGCACTCAGGCAGACACAAACACACACTTAAACACTGACCTCAAATGGGAATTGGTTTGGTTTTGGAGAAAATTACAAAAAGTGATGACATTTTATGTTTGACTGTCACACAGTCACCAGTGCAAGGCTGTGCAGAAACACGGCACAGAACATTTTTTTAAATGTGTTTTTTTACCATCACCTGGTGTTTACCTATAAAATAATGCACAATTTTATACTCATGTGTACAGCTGCTCAAAGTCACAGTCCAACCTCAGCAGAGCAAAGCCTGAGAAGTCCAGCTGAGGAACTGCTTGGAAAACCAGAGCTGGGTAAAAGATTCAGGACCAGTTACACCATGGTAGGAGGATTTTGGCCAGGAGCTGCCAAATCTGTTCAGCACACACAAAGGGCACCTGCCTTTGGTACAGGATCCTTCTCAGCCACAAAAGCATTCTCTGACACTGCTTGGAATGGATATATTGGGAAACTGGAGAAATTACATGCAGAAAGAATCAAAATTTGGTTTATACACCTCTCATCTGGTAGTTAGCTCAGGGCCATAGACAAAAGTGTCATCCTGATACCTTCCTTTCCTGTCCAGGTTCATTTTAAGCCATACAAATTCCACTGTTTCCCTCATTTCTTTAAATTTCAGCTGAGCTTTTGAATGCTGCTTTATCCATTGGAAAGAAAATCCAAGGAGCAGACATGAATTTGATAAATAAATGTAAATCCCCATCAGGCCTAATTCAGTGAGTCTTTTACAAGCCAACCTAGCCTAGAGTTAAAAGTGACATAGGTCTCTATACACACATTTTGCCAGGATCATAACCTATTAAAACAATTAATCACTGAAGTTTTGCAAACCATTTATCAAACACACAAACATCCACGAGGGCTCCATGTCACTAGAGAAGGAGAAGGAAAGAATTAACAGCATTTCATTAGCTTGTCTCCTAAAACCAATGTTAAATGATTGGGACAATGCTGAATTACAAAAGAATGCTTTGGTTTCCATTTTCCAGGTGCAGCCTTTGTGTTGTCCAAAGGTTCCTGGATAGTGCTGATAAGGCACCAATTCATTCCTGCAAGGTTTCAGGCATTCCACCAGATCCCACTGCGGGCAGCCACTGACACTCCCAAACCCTTCATCCCCGCGCCCCCGCTGGCATTAAAAACAGAGAGCAAACAGGAAAATACACATGACTTCATGTGCTGGCAGCAGGAGCACCTGGCAGCGTTTGGAGAGAGGATGAGCACAGCAAGGCAGACCTTGGGAGGTGGGACAGGACTGAAATAACAAACGGAGGGCAGAGAGCCACGGCGGTGGGAGGAAGAGGATGAGGAGTAACGAGGGAGAACTGCAGCCTCACAGAGCAGAGCTGAGGGAAAAACACCTCCCAGGCCTTCAAAATTCTGCAGCACAGCATCCTTGCACAGGAGGATTCCTGGAAAACGCACACGCGATCCTGGAACCTCTCCACGCTGGCTCTGCACTTCCCCAGAGGATGCCCTTACCCAGGCCGGGCCTCCTCCGGACCCAGCGGGCTCTCCGCTCCCGGTGTATCCCCGGTGTCTCCACGAACTCCAGCGTCCCCCCTTTTTTCCCTGCTGCAGGGGCTGAGCATTCCCTGCCCTCAGCATTCCCCCAAGGACACGCTACATGGAGGCATCCTCTCCCATCCCATTCCTCGGGGGGACAACCCCAGCTCGATGCCCTTTGCCACAAGTGCCACCACCACGGGACCGTGTCCCCAAGGGACCCGAGATGTGCCCACCCCTGCACTTTGCACACGAGCCGTGCCCTCACATCCCGCACCCCCAATCTTATTTCTGTCCCGCACCCCAGGCCTCAACTCCTTCAGGCCCCCCAGTCCATCCCTTCTCGCACTCTCCGTGTCCTCTTGCACCCTCGAGGCCGCTGCCCTCGCCCCCCGAAGCCGCTTCCCCGCACCCCCGGCCCGTGCAGCCCCTCGGGCGGGCGGTACCTTCGCGGCAGCGCCGCCGCCAGATCGTGTCGGTGCGGAGGATGCGGCGGAAGGTGGTGCAGACTCGGGCCAGGTTAGGCAGGTCGGTACCGGGCAGGGAGCCGAAGATCTGCACCAGCAGCTCCGGAGGCAGCTCCAACAGGGACAGCGGGGCCCGCCCGGCCGGGCCGGCCTCGATAGAAGGCGGAAGGGGCCGCCCGCCCTCAATGCGTTCCGCGGCCTCCTCGTCCTCCGTGACGCCGCCACCTCCCGCTTCTTCGGGGTCCGTATCGGTGTCGGGCTCGCTGTCGGCAGCGCCGCGGCGCTGCTCCCTCGCCGCGCTGCGCCGGCGGCAGCCGCGGGCCGGCCCCACGCCGCACAGCCTTGCGCACACCGCCATGGCCGACGCCGCTCTGACCGCGGCTCCGGGGCGCGCCACCGTGCCCGCCTCTGGCCCCACCCACCACAAAGTCCCGCCAATCAGCACCGCCCATCCCTCGGCTGGTCCCCGCCTATCGCGCTGTTCCTCCAATCAGCGCCGCCTCATCTAGCTGCGCCACGCCCCCGCCGGTAGCGGGCGCTGCGGGGACGCCGTTCCCTAACCGACGCAACAAGCGTGCGCGCCCCTTAGCGGGCGGGCGGACCGCGCTATGGCGGGGCCGGTGCTCGGTAACGGGGCGCGCTGCGGGTCGGGGCAGGGCTGGGGGCGCGTTCGCCCGCCCGCTTCCTGCTCCAGTCCTATTAAAAAAAAAACAAAAAACAAACCTTCCCTTGGGAAACTGGCTGCGGGAGAGGGGAGAAAAAAAGGAGGAAACCATCTTTGCCCCGTGTGAGGATCGAACTCACGACCTTCAGATTATGAGACTGACGCGCTACCTACTGCGCTAACGAGGCTCCTCGAAAACAAGCCCCCCGCGCAGGGCTTTTGTCCCTGTGCCTCTGCCTCTTTGTTCACGTCTTCACCGCCGTTCCCGAGCTGCTGCTTGAGAAACCTCTTTCCTTACAAAAATCTCCTTTTCTGCACCTATTTTGATTGTTTCCTTGTTTTTTTCCCCCCCATTCGTTCTTTTCTCTGCTTTTCTGCCAGCCAGACCTCACATTTTGTGCAAATGCCTCCTCTTTCCCACACTGTTCCTCAAGAAACATCTTGCATTTTGTCTTTTTTTGTATTTTTTTTTTTTAATTTGGAAATGGCTCCTTTTCATTCCATGTTGTTCTGCAAAACAGCTGCAGAGTCCTTTGGGGTTCCTAAGCATCCTCATCCTGCTGGCCAGGAATAGCCCGTGAGGGCTGCGCTGACAACAGGCTTGCGAGGAAAACAAGTTGCTTCCACATAATTAACAAAAATTAGAGCCAGCCTCATTTGCTGCGAAGAGATGCTGTTCAGCTGGGATTTCTGCAGTGGAATGAGCTCCCTGCTCTCGGAGAGTGCTCAGCACAAGAGGGTCCCCAGCGATGCGGGCTGAAGTGCTGCCCTGAATCCTAATGGAGGGGCCTCACCCTCAGCGAGGGTCCCACGGCTGCAGTCGCCATGACAATCGAGCAACAAATCCCCAAACCGGCAGAAGACAGGAAAACAGAGATTTAATTGATGCAGAAAGTCTGAGAGCATCGCCCACGAGAAGAGAATCGCTGCAGGGAGGCTGCTCTGCAGAGCAAAGAGCTGGCAGGGGATGGAGGAGGAACAGACCTTTGGACACTGTAGAATCAATCCCACAGCGGTTTGGGTTGGAAGGGATCCTTAAAATCATCCCATTCCACCCCTGGCCATGGCAGGGACACCTTCCACTGTCCCAGGCTGCTCCAAGCCCCATCCAGCCTGGCCTTGGGCACTGCCAGGGATCCAGGAGCAGCCACAGCTGCTCTGGGCACCCTGTGCCAGGGCCTGCCCACCCTCACAGGGAACAATTCCTTCCCAATATCCCATCCAGCCTTGCCCTCTGGCAGTGGGAGCCATTCCCTGTGTCCTGCTCCTCCATCCCTTGTCCCCAGTCCTTTTCCACCTCTCCTGGAGCCCCTTTGGGCCCTGGAAGGGGCTCTGAGCTCTCCCTGGAGCTTCTCCTCTCCAGGTGAGCACCCCCAGCTCTCCCAGCCTGGCTCCAGAGCAGAGTTTTTCCAGCTTTTGGAGCATTTCCCTGGCTCCTCTGGACTCTCTCCAGCAGCTCCACATCCTCCTTGTGCCGGGGGCTCCAGGGCTGGACACAGAGCTCCAATGAGGTTTCCTGAGAGCAGATGTCCTACTCCCACAGTCCTTCTGAGCCTCAACACACCAGACGAGATGCTTGAGCTGCCCACAGATTTCGCCAAGGGTCAGGGCCAGGAAACCCTGATTCCCAAGGATCAGGATGGCCGTGGATATGGGATGACATGACAAGTCCAGGCTCATGGTACAAACAGCATTTCTGCAGCCCTGGGAGGAGTAAATGCTCAGCTCCCCCCCAGGCTGAACCTCTGCATTCCGCCCTCTGACTCTGCCCACGTGCAGCATGAGGTGTCATTTTTAGTGCTGTGCTAATCCTTTAGCCCCAGTGACGGACAAATTCAGTGCCCACAGTTCTGATTACATGACAAAAAAGCTGCTCCGAGCATCTACAACCAAGGCACATGGGCAGTGAGTCATGTGAACCAAACATCAGATCTTTGGAAAGGCGGCCGGAGCTGTTTTCCACCTGTAGGGAACCACGTGGCTCTTCCCACATGTTCCATTATGCTCAAGTGGTAATTAAAGGTTTCTGACACAGCTTTCCAAGGCCTTGTCATGTCTGTTTGTTTAGGAACTGATGGATTCGTGGAGGGGACAGGGAAAAGTACTGATGGCAAGGATTTTCATGTGAATGAAACAAAAGATGTCCTGGGTGACATTGCCTGGAGCAGAACCAGGGCAGTGTACAGCACACACGTGCTTTCCCCTCTTTTGCCTTTATATTTTCATCTGAAATTTTATTCTTTCTCCTTTCCCACTGAATGCTCCTGCTGCTCAATCACCCTACAACCTTCTCTCCTTTCCCTCACCCACCTGACCCCTATAACTTTACCCCACAGTCTTGGCTCTGCAGGTGCTGAGCCACATTTCTCATCCATCAGACTTTCCCTTGGCCCACTGACCCCCTTTCCAGTCCAACCCAGCAGCAGGCAGGGCTGGAAAGGGCTGTGATGGACAGCCCAGCCCAAATCCCTGCCAATTCCCACGGAGCTCCGTTGCCCCGTGCTGATTTCCTCCAGATGAAGAAGGGCAAAAGGAAGAGTCTGTCTGGCAGTGCTCACCTCCACCCCACACTGCTGTCACCCAGAGTCCAGCAAAGCCTGAGGCAAAGCTCCAAGTGCTCCAAGTGACCACGTTTCCCCTTCTAATGGGACAGAGGGAGGGAATCCCAGCCCTTCATCACATCAGAGAGCAGAAACAAACTGCTGTCTGCAATTTCCAGTGCTGTTCTTGTCCAGAGCACACAACAGTTCTGGAGCCTGGGCATATCCAAGGTCCTTGAGGCCCAGAGGGTGGAGACCTGGTGCACAACAGGGTGGTTATAACTGAATATCACCTTCAACTTCAGCCATCAAAGTCTAAAACTGCTGCTTCCTCCCCCATCTTACCAAATCCATTATCTGAATCGAGCAGCTTTGTTTGTGACAGTGGGGAAAACAGGAAAAGTGCGTTATCATCAGATGATTATCATCGTCTCCCATCCTCTGTGGCAGTGTCTGAGCACCTTCCTTGGAGAACATTCCCAGAGTAATGGCCCAGAGCTTTCCAGTGCTGCTGTCTCAGGCAGGCAGCTCGCAGCCCTTACCACAGGGCTCCTGAAAAAGGATGCAGGGAGATGTTATTGTTTCATTTCCCCTCAGCAATTAAGGAGCTGATGCAGCTCTCGCTGTAGTCAATTAGTCTTCACGCTCACTAAAGGGCTTTGGATGGGTCCCAGAGTCAGTGTCCTCATTTTCTGTAATCCTGGAAGTGTTTACGCCTTCCCAGGCTCTGAGAGGGGATGAGCCAGCTGATGGCACATCCAGCCAATTAGAACCAGAGCAGCCAGGAGAGAATGATTTATTCTCCATTTGGCAAGAGGGACAGAAAAGTATGGCAAGGCAGGCCGAGGCAGATGAGCAAACCCTCTCTGCAGGCCCTGTTTGCCACAGAGAGTGTTTGCAGCATTTTTTTTTGGCATGGGCCTGCACTGAGATTTCTGCTTTGTAATAAAAAACAAAGAGTCCTCCTGCCTCCTAAAGAACTGCTCCCTTCCTTGGAAGGAGGACTCATCAAAGAGAGAATATCCCAACAGAAAGGCCGAAGAGTTTTGCTTTGGTTTTTGTAATGTGAATATTTTAAGCTGGAAAACAGCTCCTCTTGTCCTGAGTCTATGATTTCCCACTTCCTTCCTTTCTCTGTGGACATTGATCCAGATTTTGCAGGATAAACACCACTGGACAGGGTGGGCTCTTCAGGGAAAATCCAGAGCACCACAGAAAAGCTGCTGATGGCTCAGGAAGTGGTTACATCCTTCTGCTTTAGAGCAGAGCTCAGAGCCCTCTCTAAAATTGGCTCCCCACTGCCAGAGGGCAGGGATAGATGGGATATCGGGAAGGAATTGTTCCCTGTGAGGGTGGGGAGGCCCTGGAACAGGTTCCCAGAGAAGCTGTGGCTGCCTCATGCCTGGGAGTGCCCCATGGACAGGGCTTGGAGCCACCTGGGATGGGCTTTAAGGTCCCTTCCAACCTTTAAGATCACTTCCAACCTTCCAACCTCAAACATTCCATGATTCTATGATCTATGGAGGAGGGTGTGATCTTTCTTCAACATGCTGTCCTTGCCAGGAGGAATCAGTCCATCTAAAGGCCATGAGTGCCTGGAGTCACCCAAGACATCACAGCACTCCTGCCACAAGCAGCTCTTGTCCCTCCAGCTTTGGCCCCAGCCCAGCCTGAACAATTTAGTTCTGCTCAACACCTGAGGCAGCTCCTGGCAGAAGGATTCTCCTGCTCAGGTGTTGGGGGTGCTGTTCCTGGGTGCTGATCCGTGGCTGTGCAATGCCAGGCAGTTCACAGAACCTCTCAGTGTTTACTGCACCACAGACAAGGCAGCACTCAGTGAATATTTGAACACCTGGGGGATTGCTTCAGTCCTGGGGGTATCAAAAATCAGGGGAAGACCTTGTTATCCCACAATTTCCCTGCTCTGCCTGCCACACTCACGCTGTCCCTGCTGCTTGCCAAGATGTTATGGATTTCCTGAGTGAAAAGCAGCACACAAACACAGCTCACTGCTGCTCACACCAACTGATTCACCGTGGTGAGAGCAACAGCTCCCATTTCAGACTTGATCCTGGAGCCAAGGGCTGTCTGCTGGAACAGCAGGAACGGCAGGGACTGATGTCAGTTATGGCAATGGTGTCTTGGGCAATCCTTTGTGCAGGGGAGGGCAGTGAGGTTTTAGCCAAGTGTTCTATGAAAATGATGTTTTGGTGATGACATTGCATGCAACTCTGTGTTAGCTTGGATTCACCATCCAAACAAAAACGTGTCTAACAGTCTAGAACCAGTGTGATATTCCAAAAGTCAGCGTGGTGTTCCCACTGAGGGATGGGCTCAGCTGATGTTAGACCTCAGACAAAACCCACCCAGGCAAAATGTGGGTTTTCTTTCTACCTTCACTTCTCTCAAATTACACTTTTCTACCCCCCAAACAGGTATTTTGCCATTCTCACCACTTCTTCCTAAAGTTCTCCTAACTCAGAAGGTGAAATTTGAAGTGTGGGAATTTGTTCTTTAAGGGTAGCCACCATAGTGAGGCAAATTTAAGAGGAAAATTTCCCAGAAGAGCTATTTTAAGGCACGGCAAACAATCCTCTACAGTCAGATTCTGCCTGAAAGTCTCCAATAGCAGCTGGGTAATGGCTGCACACTTATAAGAAAACCAAACCCACATTAATCTTTGAGCTGAGCTGGATCGATAAGAACAATTTGTGAGAAAAGAACTGAGGGGAGGTATTTTAATTCAGGTTTGAAATGCAAGTTATTATCAGCACAATGTCCTTCCTTTTATTTTATGGGGCTTTTCTCTCCGTGTTCCTGGTGAATTTAATACTGTTGACAGCTGCTGAGCTCCCAGCCCCACACACTGAGAGCTGTCTTCCAGGAAGGGTGCAGCAGTGCACAGGAACAGCTTCATCTGTTCCTTGGGAAAAAAAAAAGCCTTTTCAGTCCCGCTGTACCAGAAAAATGAGGGGATGATTTATTATTCTGAATGTGAAATACACTCGTTTCATTGTGAGGCAGCTCATGTGGGAAAAAAATAGGAAAAGTGGGAGCTTTTCCCAAGGGAAACGCTGTGAATATCAGCCACGGTTTGGAGTCACTGTGCATACTGGATTTTTAACAAAAGAAATCACCAACCCAACCTTGTGGAAGATAGAACAGTTGGGAAAACCTGTTTTGCCTTTTTTTTTTTTTTTTTTACTTAGTATTTAGTCTGGTGTATTAGGTGCAGACAGGAGGATCTGAGCAGGAATCCCAACCCAGCCTGTGCTCTAACCTGCTTTGTAAATTTGGGAAATCACATCTCCTTTGCCTCACGCAAAACTAGGGCTGACAGGGATTGTAGGGGATTATTTACCCCATCCACATCCCTGAGATCAGAAAGATTCTCCCTGAACTCTTCAGAGCAGATGTTTTACTGATTTCTTGTTAAATAAAAACGTCCAAAGGTGATTATTCCGTTTCTTTCCCAGGGAATTTCTTCTGGTGCTCGACAACTCTTGCCCTCAGCCCAGTCCCTAATTTCCATGGCCTTTTCCAAGCTGTAAGCTCATTATTTCTCATCCTGGTCCCACAGCATGCAGGGAAGAGCTAATTCCCTCCTGCTCTGCAGAAACCTTTTGCATATTTGAAGAGGATGTAATGTCCCCTTTGGGTTAATTCTCCTGCTCCTCAGCCTAAATGCTTTGCAAAGTGTTCTAGGGCCAGGATAAAAAGCTCTGCGGCTCCATTTCTGAAGGGCTCCGTTCCAGCGCCGCCGCCAAAGCGTTTTCCAAAGCAGCATTTTCTCACCAGGGCTGGGGAGCTGTGCTGAGGCAGAGCTGATCCCAAAGGCTATGTCCATGCTGTCATCCCAACTGCTCCTAACACCTTCCTCGAATCCAGACTCGCCAACTGTCTGTGCTGTCGGCACGCAGACACGGGCGAGGGCTGAGCCGGGGAGGGAAAGGTCAGGCGAGTCTCGGCGTGGATCTGAGTTCCCTTCTCACAGCCTCTGCGGATTATTTATGAGAGGAACATGTGATAGCCCAGCCTGTCAGCAGATACTCTGATTGTGGCTCTCCCCAAGCACCATATGGATGCTTTCAGCCGGAGCTGCAGCCCTGCTAACAGTCGGCTTGTGGATGCAAACCACACGGCACGCAGAGCCCCGAACTGCCAGCCCTGACACCAGGACGCACCTGTACCCCCCAAAAATAACATTATGTGCTTCCACCGGGGCTCATCCTCCTGCCTTCAGCCCTCAGACACAATTCTGAGAGCCTGGTGGAATTTCCTCAGCCTGGGATTTTTTTTTATTTTTTTTTTTTTTTAAGGCAGGCATTTAAATAAAGAAGAGTTCTGTTGATGCAGAAATTTGGGATTGCTGGTTTAAGTTGCAGATGTATCCGTGTTCTGCTGGTCATCCATGCCTCACCTGCTGTCCCTGGACAGTGAGGTGATGGACAGAGCAATCACACACCTTAGGGCTGCATTTCCTCGTTAGTCACATTTTAATGGCCTCATAATGACAGGTCACAGGAGCTGCGTGACCCTGAATCACAAAATGAAGTAATGAACCTTCATTCCTTTGTGGGAGTGCAGATTCACTCCAACTTCAATTCATCACTCCAGCCCAAAAATGCAAAAAACACTGATAATCTCTAAGATGGTTAGAAAACTGTCCTTCTCCCTGTGCTTCTAAGGACAATCCCGGCCACAGCTCCCTGTCCCTTGGACTGTACAGCGAGATTGTGTCACCCTATTGCTGAAAAATTGTCCTTAAATTTCAGAACACGGTGCTGGGAACGTATGTGAGAGAAAGAGAGAGAAAGAGAGATGCAGCTGAAAGGCTCCAGCCAACAGCTTGTGTCAGAAAGCTGCTAAGCAGGAAACAGTTGGGCAGTTTTACTCACAACGTGGTATCTGTGACTGAAGTTGTGATTTAATCAATTCCTCACAAACCGCATGAGACTGGGGGGGTGGCTTCCAAGAGAACTGGAGCACCTGCTCCTAAAATGTTGTTCTTCACATGTAAACTCTACCACATGTCCATGTCAACGTGAAGGCAAACTGGTGACAGACCACTGAACTTGCACTTCTGCATGGAGAAAAGTGCTTACGTGCTGATGTTGAAGGGGATGTTGTGGGCCACTCCAAGGTGGCCACGGCTGTGTGTTCATGGAATCATGGAATAACAGAATACCAGGCTGGAGGGGACCTCCAGGATCATCTGGCCCAACCTTTCTTATCAAAAGCACCATCTGGACAAGACGGCTCAATCTCAAAAGTGCCCAAAACTGGGGAATCAACCACTTTCCTGGGGAGATTGTTCTTTTTGGTTGCTGAAGGGGAACACAGCAGGGCACTGAGGCAACCATGGCTGTGTCACTGAGGAGAAAACAGCCTGGCACTGTGGTGGCCATAGCTGTGTGTCGCTGAGGGACACGGCCTGGCATTGAGCTGGCCATGGCTGTGTCACCGAATGAGGAACACGGCCTGGCACTGAGGCAGCCACAGCTGTGTTGCTGAGGAGAACACAGTCTGGCACCGTAGTGACCATGGCTGTGTCACCAAATGAGGAACGCAGCCTGGTACCAAGGTGGCCATGGCTGTGTCACTAAGAAGAACACGGCCTGTCACTGATGTGGCCATGGCTGTGTCACTGGATGAGGAACACTGCCTGGCACTGAGCTGGCCATGGCTGTGTCACTGGATGAGGAACACTGCCTGGCACCATGGTGGCCACGGCTGTGTCATTAAGGAAGAACACTGCCTGGCACCGTGGTGGCCATGGCTGTGTCATTAAGGAAGAACACTGCCTGGCACCGTGGTGGCCATGTCTGTGTCACTGAGGAGAATATACCCTGTCACCGAGCTGGCCATGGCTGTGTCACTGAGGAGAACACTGCCTGTCACCGCTGCGGCCATGGCCGCGCACCGCAGAGCGGCAGCACTGCCAGGCCATGCCGTGACATTCACCCAGCACCATGCCCGTGTGTCACTGAGGAGAACATAGCCCGACACCGATGCGGCCATGGCTGTGTCACTGAGAACACTGCCTGGCACCGAACTGGCCATGGCCGTGTCACTGGATGAGGAACATGGCCTGGCACCAATGCGGCCATGGCTGTGTCATTACGAAGAACATGTCCTGTCACTGAGGTGGCCACTGCTGTGTCACTGAGGTACACAGCCTGGCATCAAGGTGGTCACGGCTGTGTCACTGAGGAGAACACGGCCTGGCACGGAGGTGGGCATGGCTGTGTCACTGGATGAGGAACATGGCTTGGCACCGTGGTGGCCATGGCTGTGTCACTGAGGAGAACACTGTCTGTCACCGAGCTGGCCATGGCTGTGTCACCAAATGAGGAACACAGCCTGGCATCAATGCGGCCATGGCTGTGTCACTAAGGAAGAACACTGCCTGTCACCGAGCTGGCCATGGCTGTGTCACTGAGGAGAACACTGCCCGGCACCGAGCTGACCATGGCTGTGTCACTGAGGAGAACACTGCCTGTCACCAATGCGGCCATGGCCGCGCACCGCAGAGCGGGAGCACTGTCAGGCCGCGCAGTGACAGTCACCCAGCACCATGCCCGTGTGTCACTGAGGAGGACACTGCCTGGCACGGAGGTGGCCACAGCTGTGTCATCGAATGAGGAACACGGCCTGGCACCGAGCTGACCATGGCTGTGTCACTGAGGAGAACACTGCCTGTCACCAATGCGGCCATGGCCGCGTACCGCAGAGCGGGACCACTGCCAGGCCATGCCGTGACATTCACCCAGCACCATGCCCGTGTGTCACTGCGGAGCAGCCCCGCGGCCATGCCGGCGCTGCCCCGCTGCCACACTCAAGATGCCGGCGGGGCGAGGCGGGGCGCTGACGCGCGGGTCAGCTGACGGCCGGGCGGCCGTGGCGGCGCGGGGGGCGGGCGCCGGCACTCGGAGGTGTCCGCTGCTGCCGCCGCCGCCGCGCAGAGCCGCCGCCGGGCCCGGGCCGAGCCGCCGCCGCCGCCGCCGCCGCCATGCCCTCGGAGAAGAGCTTCAAGCAGCGCCGCACCTTCGGTGAGCGCCCCGGGGAGGGACGCGGCGGGGTGCGGCCCGCCGGTGCTCCTGGGCCCGGCCGGGCTGCGGTGGGGGGGGATCGCCGGGGAAGGGAGGGGGCAGATCGCGGTGGGAGCTGCGAAGATCCCCGGGCGGCTCCTGCTCGGCCGAAGCGGGCCCGGGGCTGCCCCGGTGTTCCCGGCCTGCTCGGGGCTGCGACGGAGTCAAAGCCCGGCCCGTCCTCCGGGGTTGTTTATCCCGGCGGTTCGGGACAGGGGGGTTTTGTGGGGTGGCGAGGTGTGGGGTGGCAGCCGCGCCGTGTTCCGGGTGAGCTCCGCGCTGGGAGAGGGGCTCGAGGTGGGGAGATCTCTCGGTGGCATCATCCATTATCGACTGCAAAACTCCCAGGAGCCTGGAAAACATCCTCGGCGTGTGTGCCAGGAGCTGGGCCTGCCCTTCCCTCCGGTGTCTGCTCAGTGTCCGGCGGCCTGTGCGCCAGTGGCAGCGGAATTAAAGCTCCGCTGGCAGCCGGTGCCTGGCGCGGGGAGAGGAATTCTCCACCCGGGCAGCCGCGGCCGGACCGGGGCGTGTGGCTCCTGTCTCTTGTTTGGCTGTTCAAAACTAGCAGGGCATCGAAAAGAGCTGTGTAATGACGGCTGGGAAAATGAGATTAAGTCCCTTTCGAGCAGGAACAGCCTCGGTAGAGCCGTGCCACGCTCCTCTGTGTGTGTGTGTGTGCGTGTGCTCAGGATGGGAGCGGAGCAATCAAAGGGCTCGGGATCTGCCCATGTGTGTCAGGGAGGGAGGCTGAAGCGCTGCGAGGGTAACGCGAACTGGCAGCGTAACCTATTTCTGCATGAACTATAAAATCCCGTACGGGAGACGGAATTGGTGGAAGTAATTGATCCAGATTTTCCTTTCTTCCTGCCTTTGGGTTAAAGTCAAGCTGCTTAAGGGAGCTTTGTGATGTGCCCACCCTTGTCTGTGCTGGTTGTGGTAAATGTAAGCAGCTCCCCGCAGTGAAGCGGGGAGGATGTTGATCTGACAAAAAGTCCGTGTTTGTGCCACCCCTCTTCTCAGAGCCTTCCAAAACTGTTGTTGACCCCATCGCCTGTCAGCAGCCTCTGTTGCAGGTATTAAGTTCAGCTAGGATGGCAGCCAAGCAGTTGCCACTGCAACTACTGTCGTCAGAGAACAGTGTTTATCTGTGGCTGACTGGAGCCTGGTTTTGAACATGCCACACAACAATAATCTCCACCCTTTGCCCGGTTTATGTTCCTTCTACTCCGGGGAGTTCTGCTGAATAACAACACTGCTGGGAACAAACCTGTTCCGGCTGAAAAGTTTAGCGCTGGCCAGGTGGATGTTTGGTCTCGCTTCTCTCCACGTACCTTTTGTGTTCCTGGTTAATCTTAAAAAGTATTTTAACGAGGTGGAACTCTCTGCCCTTGAAGCGCTCCCGCTGGGCTGCGGGAATGCGGCTCGGGGTGTGGGGTGGCTGTCAGGTGCAGGCTTGGCGTGCTCCTGGCCTGAGTTCTGCTTGATTCACCTGCAGCTTCAAGCGGTGATTCAGGGGAGCCGCATTCCTGGCCGGGCTGGCGAGGAGGATGTACTCCAGGGGCACAAACACGGGCTGAGGAGACCGAGGGATGATGTTATTGCCCGGTGTCCTGCCATTAGCATTCCAAGGGGAGCTGGCCTAAGTGCTTCTCTCCCTGGGCAGGTGTGTGTTCAAGCCGTGATGCAACACTAAATCATCTCTCTCGGAGCTGTCCCGAACCTGAAAACAGCCTGGAAAGCCCCTGCTGAAAACCAGAGGGGTTAAAATCGAGTTCACTGAATCTGCAAGTAGGCAGGGCACACACAGATGAGGCAGCCGGGCTGTTTACTCTCTCTGCCCCGTGTACTTTAGCCCGGTTCCTGATATCTGCTCTATTCATATTTTTGTCTGAGGAGAGGTGAACTTTATCCTGAAAACTGGCACGGGAAGAGTGGCAAAATGCGTAGCTCCTGCAACAATGGGTGCGGCCGAGTCAAAATAAAACCTGGAATTCGGTAACGCGAGAGCGCTCAAGGAAAGCTGATGCTGCCAGCCTCGGGCCGGTCCCGGGGCTCAAATAATTGTTGACCATTTCCTCTTCTGGGAGCTGACAGAAATAGCACAGGGTATTTAGTTGTTAACTCGGGTGGTGTAATTTGAGGCTTTAGCTGCGCTGAGGTGAAATGTGTGCTTCAGTGGGCAGAAAGTGAGGGGGTGTGGGGAGGAAAGGATCTCCTTTAACACTTTCCAGGAGTGCCAGGCAGGTGCACGCAGCGCTTGTCACCTTGGGTTAAGGAGCAGGGGATCAGCTGTCACAGGAGAGGTTGTGCTCCTGAGAGTGCTGGCCCGTTTGGAAGTTGCTTTGCCTGAATTTCCTCTTCTGGCTTTTCCTGACACGTGGTCCTCCTCTTCAACGGTGGAGAAATAAGGAAATAACAGCATTAACTGTGAATGTTTAAACAGATTTTTTTTTTTTTTTTTAATCCCTTGCAGAACAAAGAGTGGAAGATGTACGACTGATTCGGGATCAGCATCCCACTAAAATACCAGTAAGTCCAGTTCTTTTCATTTTTTTACTTCACTTTCCAGTCTCGTGTTCTTTTTAGCAGTTAGAAACCTGTGGAAGAGCTGTCCTGAGCAGGCCAGATGAAAATGTGGCTGTTCAGGGTGGCTAAGGCTGGATTTCAGGAGCATTTTCAAGCAGTAATTCTCACAGCTGGTGTGGTGGTGCTCACAGGGGCTGGAGGATGTGGTGTTTCTGGGGTTTTTGCAGTTGTGTGTTGTGACTTAGAAGAAAACCACACCCCAGCTGAGCTCTGAGATCCTCCTGAGCGCTCAGCTCTTCCCTCTGTGGTTTTCTTCTCCAAATTAAAGAGTTTTCAGGGGCTCACCAAGAAGAGTAGACAGGAGTGTAGAGGCAGATACAGATTTGCTGAGAAGGACAGAAATGCTTTTCTCCTGGGAATGGGCCTGTGCTCAGGTCTGCAGGAATGCTGCTGGGCTGTCCAGCCCACACTGGATTATCACCCCTTACCCTGTCACTCTGCAGCTGCTCAGCTCCAAATGCTGCCTAAGTTTGTATTTTATTTTATTTTACTTATGGCATCCCCAAAAATGCAGAGAATGTCCTACAAGCAGAAGGCATGGATTGTGTTCTGTCACTGATGAGTTCTTCAGCAGAGGGAACTGAATGGCACCCTCAGCCTCTGGCTCTGTGATGAGATTTGGTGACCCCAGTGTGTGGAAATTCTGCTGTGAACCAACTGCTGCAAACTGTCCCCACTCCCTGAGCAAGTTCACTGACAGAAGCTGCTGTAGAAACAGAAACCAAAAGGTTTTCAGCTTTCCTTGGGCTTTAAACTCCTTCACCTTGGAGCTGCCACTGCTGCATCCCTGTGCAGTTGGGCAGAGGAGCAAGGAATACTTCACAGCAGGGGTTTTCTGACTTTTTTGGAATGTTTCATTTTCCCAAAAAGGCGCTTTCCTTGCAAATCTGTTTCCTGACAAATATTGCTTTTTTAACTCACCTTTCAGGGACCACTTAGCCACAGTCCCCGAGCTCTGTGACCACAGATTGAAAGCCAGAGATTGATGGCAAAGCTCTCACTTTAAGTCAGCCATGAGCAGGTTCCAACCAAATATTCAGAGGTACCTAAGGAACTTGCTGGAGATGTGGTGATGCAAACTCCCCTGGAGTCCTGCTGGGCCAGTCACTGCCTCGTTATTGTCATTAGCAGTTCTGGATGAGATAAGGTGGCAATGTCACACCAGATGACAAACCCCTCCTGTGCTGTCAACATCCTCCTGTCTGCTGTTAGAAATATCTCCTGCTCGTGGCCTAACTGCTTAAAAATAGTGGGGCTTTGTTACCCAGAATGAGCCAGCATTTATTTCAGCTGATGTAAGGCTCTTTCTCGGGTAGAATTCAATCAGCTTCTCTTCACCTGTGCAGCTTTTTAAGATCAACACAGCCAGACCCCGTGAGCATGGAGAGGATCCAAGGGGCTGGTGTCACGTAGCTCCTGTTGAGTGAAAATCAACAGACGCCACATGGCCGTGGAAACGGGAGCACACGAGCTCTGAGGTCACCTCTTCAAAGCAGGAACTGCCCTCGGTTGCTGGGCAGGGTGTTCCTTAAATTGGGAGATCTGCAGTTTCTCTGGGAGTTAAGGGGTTGTTACACAGCAATGCTGGCAGAGTTACTGGTTCCTGAGCACGCTTGAGGGAATTGTCTCCTCAGTTTGGAGATTGGAGGGTTTATACCCCTTCCAAAGTAGCTTTTTCTCGTGTGTTAGAGGAGCCATGGGAGGTGAGTGGAACAGCAGAGTCATCTGGAGTGGTGGTTCTTAAAGAGATGGCCTGAAACTGGAGAAATTCCAGTGAAAACTGCTTATTCTGGCAAACTTCTGTAGCAGCACAAACCCCTGGTCAGCCACTGCACTGTGTTAGAGCAAAGTGGGCTTGATCTGCCCTTGGATTTCCCTGTTGCTGGGTTAAATGATCGCAGCAAAGGAACTCTTTTAAAATTGCACTGAAGCTGTGGATGTGTGCTGTGAAATCCCTGTGTGTTACCCCTCTGTGCAGTGGCTCTTGCAGACAGAACAGGGGAGCACGTGGAGATAATTGATTCTCATGGAAACACAGAATTGTTTGGGTTGGAAAAGACCTTGAAGGTAATTGAACCCACCCATGAATTACTGCTTTTCAGATTGGAGATGTTGTATGGAGGGAAATGGAGCTGGGAGGGGCTAGATGAGGGCACCAGACACTGTTCCTGCCTTTCACATCCTCTGCTTTTGGTGTTTCTTCTCAGGTGATCATTGAAAGGTACAAGGGGGAGAAGCAGCTTCCAGTTTTGGACAAGACCAAGTTCCTGGTGCCAGATCACGTCAACATGAGCGAGCTAATCAAAATTATCAGGTAGTATTGCTGGGATTCCAGTGTGAGCCCATCAACCTCGGCCTGTGATGCTCTGTTAATTCCCCCCTGGTGCACTTGGGAGGTCTGAGTGGAAAATTCATCTAATGAGCACTAGGGACAAATCCAGGAGAAGGTGCTTCTCCTTTTGCTTTGCTGGAAAAACCCCACTCTGAAGAGAGCTGGGCTGGTAGTCTGCTTCCAAGAGAACACTCCCAGAGCTGTAGGAGGGAGTCTGGGGCTGTGAATCCCTGTCTGACATGGGTCCTTCTGCCCAGGGTTCCTGCTTGGTTATTTTGGGATGCCTCCTCTCTCCTGCCACGGAGTCCCCCTTGGGAGTGGCTGCTTCTTCCCACCCACTGGGAAGGGGAGTTTGGGCTCGGAGCCAGAGCTCTGTGCTGCTGCTTGGGGATGCTCTTGGCATCCTTTGGGAATTGAAGTTTCCCTCAGTGACAGCACTGAGGGTTGGGAAACACCAGCTCAGGCCCAGAGCGTTTCTGCCCTGGCTGCTTGCTCAGCTTGCAGGGAAGGCAGAGGGAAACAGCCTGGAGTGGAAGTCGTGTGGTCAAAAACCTATGGTCAGAAATTCTGCTGGAAGTGCATCTCTGCTGGCTCAGCAGCAGTGTTGGATTGGGAAGGGGTCTCCAGTGCTAACTGGGATGTCAGCAGCAAACCAGAGCTTGTTTTGTGATGGTCACACTGCAGCAGGAGCCATGGAGGCCACAGGCAGTGGGACTTGTCCAGGGTGTCCAGACAAAAATACTCACAGGCAAATCCCACCTCCTGCAGGAGGAGGAAAGGCAGAGAGGGTTTTGGAGACAGGAACCAGGCTGCTTAAGCCTTCCAGAGTTTCTCAGGAACGTGAAAGGCCCTGGGCAAAGAGGTTAACTGCAGGCTGAAGGATTTTCCCACCTTTTTTTCTCTGGCTTTACTGTTAATAAATAACTTGGTACCAGCCAGACTTGGGCCTCAGCCAGCTCCAGTGATACACAGCAAAGCCCATCCTTCCCAAACCTTGGAGAGCTGCTGCCTTCCCTCAGCCTGCTGTCTCTGGAGTGATTAGAGTCTGGCTTTGGGAGGCTCCCTGTCCAGGGCTGTGCTTGGGAGCTAAATAAACCCTTGTTTCCAGCTGCTGCTGCCCCTCAGCAGCGAGGGGAAGCAGCAGGAAGCTCTTCTGATCTATTCTTCCCTCGCTTTGGTGGCAGCTCCACATTCAAGAGTTGCTGGTGCTCACTTGGTTTATCAAGTGGGCAGAGAGCTGCTCTCTGCAGACCTGCTCTTAGCAGAAACACCCATTTCCCCTCAGCTGGAATGATCAGGGGAAATGCAGAAATCAGCTGTTTCCTGTGCCAGGCACTTTGTGCAGCCTGTGGCTCCCTGCCCTTCCCACCGTGCTTCTCCTGGGAGGGAGGGAGGAAGGAGCAGAGGGAGTGAGATGCTCCGAGGTTAAGCCCAGGCCCTTACAGAGCTGGTGGCAAAATGAGTTTAAAAGTTGCCCAGGTTTTGCAAGGAAGCTCTGCTCGTCTTTCCCCATCTTCCCAAGGATCTCTGGGTTTTCACTGCAGTGAGCTGCAAGCCAAAGGTCCCTGGTTATGCCAGGGGTGCTTCTTCCCAGTCCCTGGTTTAATGCCCTTCTGGAGTGCAGCTTTTCCCCTGAGTGAGGGCTCTGCCAGTGGATGCACCTGCCTGGATTTAGTGCAGGAATTCACTCCAGTTTTGAGGGACATGGCTGGGTGGGGACAAGCAGGGAGAGTTGCCCATGACAGAGGCTGGAACGAGATGAGCTTTACTTAAATCCTTCCACCCCAAACCACTCCCTGATTCTCTGCTCTGCCCTTGCTGCTGTCACTGAGGACCCTCCGTTGCCATCTGTCCTTTGTC
This sequence comes from Phylloscopus whistleri, assembly GCA_017589585.1. Classification (NCBI taxonomy): domain Eukaryota; kingdom Metazoa; phylum Chordata; class Aves; order Passeriformes; family Phylloscopidae; genus Phylloscopus; species Phylloscopus whistleri. Next base: position 208,855 of record JADMLD010001597.1, read on the forward strand.
CCCCTTTCCCCTCACCCCTCCCCAGGCGACGCCTGCAGCTGAACTCCAACCAGGCCTTCTTCCTGCTGGTGAACGGGCACAGCATGGTGAGCGTGTCCACGCCCATCTCCGAGGTGTACGAGAGCGAGAAGGACGAGGATGGCTTCCTCTACATGGTCTACGCCTCCCAGGAGACCTTCGGGGCGCCGGCCTCCGCCTAGGACACGCCAGCAGCCCCAGCCTAGGATCGGGGTTGACCCTTGGCCATCACCCCCACTCTGCCCCACACACCCCCCAGGGAAAGAACCGGATGTCACCTACGCTCTCAGTCCTTAGCATAGTCTCGCTTTATAGCAGGTGTCTCATCTCACCTTGCCTTGTTTGTGACTATTAAACAGTACAGACGAGCACCTCCAGCTTTGAAACCTGCCCTAATAATAACTCCACACAGGCACATTTTTACAGGTCTGGACCTGACGAAAGGAGCCCAGTTGTGCATGTGACACTTGCAGAGAAAGGGACGCTCGATTTGCTTTTAATGGGCAAACAGGGAGGAACTAAAAGTGTTTCCTGTGAGCTTGCGGGAAAATCTCCCTACGATTCCTTCAATTTTTTTGGTTTTAAATGGGAAGGTTTCTCATGAGAGCAAACGCATTTTAACGTTCCAGAGGGGAGCTTTTTCTTCTGCAGCTCCATCAGACTCGTGTCAGCGCTGCAGGGAGTTAAGGCAAGTGCTTGGGGTGAGCTGGGGAAGGACAACTCTTCGTGTCTCCGGTTTTTTGGGCACCGCACGCTCAGGGGCGGCGCCGGTTTCTGGAATTCTCATACCAAACACCACAGCTTTATCGTAGTTTTTAGAAGTGTCTAACTGTATAAAATACACACACCCCCCCCAAACAGGTAACACTGAAATAAAACTCCAGTCTGTTACAAATTCCCAATCCCCTGTGTGTTCATCTGAGCTGGCTTCCAGCCATCCATATAGGATCATGCCCCTAAGCCCGGAGGTCGGCCCTTCCCGTGCCTGGGAACGGGGAGAAGCAGCTCAGGGCCGGGAGAGCTGACGAACAAACGGATCGGCGGCGCGGCCGGAGGCTCCCGTGTCCCGGGCAGGGAGCAGCAGGCTGTGCAGAGAGGGGAAGCTCTCCCGTGGGACAAACCTGTGTTTCTCTAGTCCAGCGAGGCGTGGCGGGATCCCCGCGGTGTCCGTGTGTCACCGGCGTCACCGGCAGCTCGGCTCTGGCGGGGACAGAAGCAATACTACAGCGCCTGGCACTGCAGGGTGCACGCCTCGTGCCTCCTCCACCTCGTACCTCTCCTCCACTCTTTGCATGCATCTCCTTCCCGGGGCCCCCCCCTTGCCCGTTTTTTATTGTCCTTTTGTGTTTTTACTCCGACGTGGAAACTTTTCGATGCGGCTTGTTCTCTTTGTTTAGTTCCGTTCGTGTGAGAACTCGTTTAACTCATAACTGACAACCGTACTTGTAATTACGACGTGATCGACTGATATTCCTGTACAAATGTTGCTTTTTTAAAATTAATACAGTGCTGAGATGGATGGATTACATCCCAACTTAATTCCGGCTCGTGTGGTTATTCCTAGGCGTTTTTGCAGCAAAATAATTACAAAGGAATTAAAAATAATATCCTGCTGCTGCCAAGCTGGAGAAGCCCCCACACAGCTGAATCCCTTTAAAATGAGAGCCAATGCCAAGGGATTCTGTTTAACTCTTTATTTTCCATACATTAAATTTACTCAGATAAAAACATTCTAAAAATGTACAATTTAACTTTTAACAAAGTATAATAAAACATAAAAATCCCAATACCAGAATACTTGACATTTACAATTCAAAATCAAATTAGCTGAATATTAAATATTTACAAAACTATTTAAAATATTTATAAAGTTACATGCAGAATTTGTAATACTAGAAGTGATCGAAGTAAAAGAAATGGCTCAAATGGAGCAGGAATTTCCTTCATTCCTAATGGAAAGTTATGTCCAAGAGAAGCTGTTAATCTGCACTTGAAAACACACAGGATTTGCTTTCTGCTTCAGTACCAACACAGTTCTTGTGTACATCAGGAAAATTTCAGGGAACAAATGGGGAATTCCAAGGGCTTATTACAAGAGCTGTGGGGCCTCAACCCGCCAAAGTGATTCCTACTCTCACAAACTCTCCATTACGTGGATTTTTGCCCAGATTTGCTCACATTCATCCCATTTACAGGTGTTCCAGACCAGCCCGAGCCCAGCGCTCCCAGGGTCCCTGTGGCACAGCTCTGCTCCCCTGCAGGATTTCGGGAGGAGTTGCTCTGCCTGGTGCCCCAGCCTGGCTCATCCCAGGATAACTCTGCCCAGTGAGGAAATGGGATTTGGGGGGGATGGCCAAGGCCTGCCCCTGGACTGTTACTTTGGGAAGTCTGGTGCTTAATTTGCCAAGATTTAATGACCGTGGTATGAAAAGGTTTCACAAAAAGCTGAGTGGGACAGAGCTGGTTTGAAGAAAAACCAGTTTTGATAAACTTTAATAACGGTGCAAATGTAGTTTCCAATCAAAGTCGGGTAGAACCCTCTGATCAGTATCTCAGTTCCCTCTCCTCCCTCTCTGCTCTCCCCATCAGGGTTGAGCCCAGAATATTTATTAATGCTTAATTTGCAGGGTGAGGAGGAGTTTGGCTGGAAATTCCATCCTATTTCGAGTCTTTTCATCATCAAATGGAAAATGCAGCTGGAACTGCACCACCCGCTGCTCCCTCCCCTGGGAAAGGCTCCTCACTGATTCCCCGTGCCCCTGCAGGGAGATGACTGGGGATTCCCTTCCCTTTCACACCGAAAAATCATTCCCATTCCACACTGAAATCCATCTAGAGAACTAACTCTTTTTATACTTGCAGGACAAAGATAGGGCTAAATAACATTCTTTGAAATCTCCAACTTTCAATGTACAAAAATAGGGTTTAACAACTGGTTCCTTCAGGCAGGGCAGCTGGAACTCTGCTATTCCAACCCAAGCAGCCTTGCTCTTTAGGGGTAAAAAGATGGATTTGTGCCTTTTAAGAAGAGATTAAGGATAATTTTATGGAATTAAGGTGCTCTGTTCGGACTTACCAACTTTGGTGGTTCTGGGTACAGAGTGGAGGGTGTTCACTGGCAGGTCTGAAGCCCCAACTCAGGGGGATTTGGGGAAGGCTCTGAGGTTGCTGCTGGCTCACCACATTTTCCTCTCGGACACTCGTGTTGCCTCCAAGTCCTTCTGGGCTGGATCTTACTCCAAACCCAGAGCCAACCGTTCCAAAGCGTCACCCAAACGCAGCCATGAGCCACTTGAAGAAACATCAGCCTTGACTTGACACAGAGGAAACAATCCCAAAGAAAGGAATGAAACAGTTTGCTGGAAACATCAGCCTTAACTCTACACACAGGAAAGGATCCTAAAGAAAGCTCTGGAGAAAGGAATGAAACAATTTGCTGGACAGAAGTTCAGTTTTACAGTCCTTTTGATATGATTTTTTTTCTGTGATGAAGATCAGACACAACTGTGTCCAGCCTTGGGCAGTAAAACAAAAACACAACTAGTACAGAAATGACTTTTTTTTTTTTTGCTGCTGCTGCTTTTTTGCTGTTTCAAGAGGGTTTTGAACACTCACACGTGTGTTGAAATACAGTTTCTTTAAATACAATTTTAAAATACTGTTTAAAAAAAGTGAAAAAAATAATAACAACAATAATAATAATAATAACACTAAGTTTGGCTTTCAGCACATGTTCCAGGCCACTGGAGAGACCCTCAAAGCTGCAAATAGTAAACATGGAACTGCACGTTTTCCTTGGGCATGATGCAGTGGGACAGACTGTTCCTACCATTGTCTCGAGCTCATTAAGGCAAAGTAAATTGCATTGTCAGTTTTCATCCCTTTAGTGTTGTAGGTCTGAAGGTTGTTGATGGGAACACAGGGAACGTCCTCAAACGCAGGGCAGAGCCAACAGGGAGAGGGAGCTGGGCTGGGGATGCACAGACCAGGGGGTTCTTATTGCATAGCAATAAAAATATCTTTGCTTGTTCGTTTAAACCAACTGTTCTGCAAATTCAGATTTTGGATCCCTCCCTGGGCCGGGTTTGGTTCTGCCCACCCACATTCCTGATGCTCATGATCCTGTGAGGCTGAGCCTGCCCCTGCAGAGACAGGGACACAGGGATGGCCCAAAATGTTACTTTTCCCTAAGCATGGCCCAGGAAGGGCTGAGCTCCCCCCCTCTCACAGCCCCATCCCCAGCTCTGCACAGCTCCAAACCCTGCTGCTCCCAGAGGACTTCCCAAGCCACTGCTCCGCTACAGATCCTATGGATTCATCCTGCTGTAAGGAATACCTCCAAGTGTAAACAAGGCTTCAGACTTTAAAGGTGTCTCTCAAATTACAGGATGCAAATATGTCTCTGTCAGACACTTTTACAGAGGAGGCCTCACCCATTTAATGCCGTCAAATTCCCGGGGGGGGAGCCATGAGGATTAGGATCTTCTTTCAACCAGACAGGACCAAAGTGTTTCAAATTAGCAGTTCGAGATGGGTTTGGCTTCCTCTCGAGTCCTAATTTAGATTTGTCACCCACAAATGATGGACTAAGTAGTTAACACCAAAGCTACTCATCTACAACCTACTGCAACGAAGGAGGCCGACAAGAAATCCTTCCAAGTCTTGATAATAATGAAGTTTTTTACTACCTTTTACATGTTTGACTCCCACCACTCCTGAATCCTGGGGTAGGAGCCAAAGGGTATTTTATATAAAGTAAAGCAAAAGCTTATCAACTCTGCTGCCAGAGTTCTTAGTTTGATTTTTTTTTTTTTTTTTAGGATGGTTTAAAATTCATTTACAAAAGCAGAATAATAAGGTTTCTGTGAAAGAGACCTATATACAGTAAAGGTTTTGTGTATTACAGGAAAAAAGGTTTTACAGGACGTAAAGGTTTTGTGTATTACAGGAAAAATATTCCTTGAAGCCTTTATGACTCTGGAGTCTCTGGGACTTGGACCCTTGGAAACTAAGTTTATTCCAGTGCTGGGAAGCCAGCACTAGCTAGGAACAGGTGAGACAATGAAGCACGAGTTTGTTTCCAGAAGGAACCGAAACTGCCGCGTGTGTTCTTTTGGAAGGGAAAAGAGAGACTTTTTAGGATTTTTATTGTGGAATTAAGTCCCGTAAGCCTGCTGGTGCCAATTTGTAAAGGTTGGAACTTCTTTGCCTCTTGCACTGGTCTCAGAGTGACACTGTCTGCTAAAAGTGCAGAAAGCTTGAAGAGTTTTACATTCTTCTGTAGTGCAATCCTTAAAAATCCCAGAGATTAGTGCCTGATCACTTTTGAAAAAAAGTAGACATTTTACCTAGCCCAGGGGTGCCAAAGTCCTTCCGACCACTCCCACCTTCCACCTCAGAACAGAGCTGCCCTGGAGTCAGGCCTTTCACCTTGGAAAAGTCCCATTGTGGCAACGTTCTCCAGCCAAAAAAAGTACAGGGGGTGTTGCACTTCCAGCAGGAACTGCAGCTGGCCAGCTCCACCGTCCATCCATCCATCCATCCATCGGTCCGAGGACACGGAGTCAGGAGTTCCAACAACAAAGCTTGAATTTGGCAATCAACACTGGCTTGGCTGCACCCCGTAGCTAGATTTCCTACCTAGTCTAATAAAGTAAAGCACCTTTGGATTAAAAAATACATTTAAGCTTAACAGCAACTGGACGTCTCAGTTTTGTGGTTCGATCTCCGTCGCTCTCCATGGCTTTACAGCACGGCGGTGCCCGCTGGGGAACCCTCAGTCTGTGGAGTCCAGGCTTTCGGAGGGAGGGGCGTACTTCAGCCTGAACGTACCTGGGACAGGGACAGGGACACAGGGTTACACACCACTCACCTCCCCCGGCTCCCCAAACCCACCTGCTGCTGCTCACATGTGGAGTGCCACGAGCGTTGGAGCTTGGGGGGAGATTTAGGGCTGGCACGGCTTTGTTTGGTGGAATCGCTGGATCCCACAGTGGTTTGGGTGGGAAAGGACCTTAAGGATCAACCAGTTCCAACCCCAACACCTCCCACTACCCCAGGCTGCTCCAAGCCCCATCCAGCCTGGCCCTGGGCACTGCCAGGGACCCAGGGGCACCCACAGCTGCTCTGGGCACCCTGTGCCAGGGCTTCCCCATCCTCACAGGAAAAGTTTTCTCCCAATATCCCATCTAACCCTGGCCTCCTTCAGCTTAAAGCCATTTCTTCTTGTCCTGTCAGTCCATGCCCTTGTAAAAAATTTGGCAGACTTTAAATGGGAATTTAATTAATGAAATTAAATCAAACTTAAAAAAACATCAGAGTCTGATGCATTTCTTAAGTTCTCTCACTCAGGACTGATGAGGCAGCAGCTCTGCTTCCCCCTGGCCACTACCAAAACATTTGCCACAGGAATTCCACTCAGTATTTACCTTTTTCCTGCTGTAAATTGCTGCCCAACACCTGACACTCGTTAATTTATGGTGTTCCAACTGTTGAGACCACAAAAAAATGAATCCAGGTAAAGGCTACAGACTAGGCACGATGTCAAATGGAACCTCAGTGCTCTTCACTCAGAGTTTGTATTTCATTTTTTAACCCACACCACTCTCAGATTATCTCAACATAAGATAATCAAAATAAATAAGAAAAATGGGACTAAAAGGTACTCTTGGTAAAGCAGCCTTTCTCTTTTAGCTGTTTCCCACCTGGAATTAAGGATTCAGCTCTCTCCTGGAGAAACCTGTGCTCTAAGTGTGTAAGCAACATGCCCTATAAAATAATTACAGCAGCAAACAGGACCTTCAGGAGGGTTTGAACAGCAATTCTTCATTTAGGTTATTGTGTTGGGCAGGAAGGGAAGAGGAACGGAGATTTCAGTTTCCAGAATTTCAGGGGAACTTGCAATAATGACCAAAGCTGACCTGGCTGATAAGGCAGAGGCAGCAACAGCAATTCTGCTGCAACCTGTCCAGAGCAGCTCCCTCCCTTCCTTGGTATTTCTTCTCTCCCTAAAATACAGTGCCAACCCCACAGAGCACACCTGAGGCCTCACCTGGGTCCTCCTGACTGTAGGGGCTGCCTAAAATTTACCAACAGCTCACACCACCAACTTTTAATCACAAAACATTTTTTACAAGCCTCCGAGATGCCATCAGACCCCAGGGGCAGGGCTCAGGGCCACGCTCCGTGCATCCCCCTCAACTTTACCTTGCCGGTTGAAATCCATGGGCGGCTGTTTGCAGTCCTGAGCTCTGTGCCCGCTGGCCCCGCAGTTGTAACACGAGAGGTTCCCGTTCTTCTTGTGACTCGAGCCGTTGCCGTTGCCCATCATCCCCTGTGCCTGGTACACCCCGGCCGTGCCCGCCATGAAGTTCTGCATGGGGGGCACGGCGAAGGTGGACTGCCCGGCCATCACCGAGTCGGGGGCCAGGCCGCCGTTGTAGGCCGTGTGCACCACGGGGAAGGTGGTGCTGCTGTTGTACTGCTGCGTGTTGATGTAGCCGTTGCTACACAGCGGGTTGAAGGGCAGGAAAGGGAAAGTAAACATGGAAGGTCCCGAAAAGGGGTGCTGGAAATAGTTGGCGTAGCTGACGGTCATGCCGCTGGAGCCGCAGTTGCCGCTGCAGCCGCAGGAGCTGCACACCATGCAGCCGGGGGGCTGCGGCGGCGGCTGCTGGTGGTGGTGGTGGTGGTGGTTCTGGTTGGGGACGGGGACGCTCCCGGCCGAGCCGCTGCTGCTGCTGCTGCTACTGCTGCTGCTGCTGCTGCTGTAGAAGTTGTTGTCGGCGCCGGAGGAGAGCGTGGGGCTGGAGCTGGGCGCGGGGCAGCTGGGCAGGTTGGCCATGGTGGTGAAGGACGGGGACGGGTGGCTGCTGGAGGAGGCGGCGTTGCTGTTGGCGCAGAAGCTGCCCTGCATGGGCGCCACGGGCACGCTGCTCATGGCAGAAAAGGCAACTTTGGTGTTGGCTGTGTACAGAGCAGTCCGGGGGTTGATTATTGCAGGGGACACCGTTATTTGCATATTACTGGAGCAGGAAGTCTGTCCGGCCATGGCGGAGTCGGTGGGAAGAGAGGACGACACCAGGAGTTTGATGGGCGGACGAGCCACGTGGAAGACTGTGCTGGACGTCACCGTGGCGGCAGTGCTCGTCTCCACTATGAGTCCTGGCTGCTGGGCTGGTTTGATCACTCTGTCCAGAGTGGAAGCGTGGACGACTTTGGTCCGAGGCCCAAAGTTCATGGTGGACGTGGGGGAGCTGCTCTCGGCGGTGCCCGACAGCACCTGCAAGGGCTGGTGCGGAGAGGACGCGGACATGACGTCCACCACGGCGTTCCCAAAGCCCTTTTCCATCTTGATGCTGCCCCTGGAGCCGGGAGACACTTTATTCCTTTCTTCCAAAGACAAGAGGGAGTGCACGGAGGACGAGAGCAGCTTCATGTCTGCGGAGCCGCGCTCCGGTTTGTGCACGGAGCCCAGCATGCGGATGGGGGTGATGTGGGAGGGGGTGGGGGACAGCATCTGCATGGGCAGCGCGTGGTGGCCGCCGGGGCCCGAGCCGGCCTCGTTCTGCACGGGCAGCACCTGCGCCGTGGGCCTGGCGGAGCTCGAGGGGAAATGGTTCAGCAGCATCACCGGCTTCTCCTTGTCCGAGGCGTCCAGGTGGAGCTCCAGGCCTGGGGAGAGAGGAGCTGTGAGGGCGGCCCCGGGCACGGCGCGGGGCGCGGCTGGGGGGCTCTGCTTACGTCTCTCGTTCTCCTCGGCGCTGTCCGAGCTCTCCTCCCGCGCCTGGATCCCCATGGGGCTGGAGCTGGAGCTGGAGTACTCAGAGGAGCTGCCCTCCCGGGGCAGGGGGTGGGCTGGCTGATCCACGTCCACTCGCAGCTCTGCGGGGACAGGGGACACGGAGGTGACGCTACCAGCACCTCAGGAGAATGCAGCCACGCTCAGGATTTACAGGGACACATCAGAAGTGGAACAGCCCAACCAGAGCAGCTGCCCGTTCCCAGCAGAGCCGTGGAAAAAAATCACTTTTTATTGCCCCCAACAATCACCAAAATCAGACTTTTTGCTTGCCCCCTATTAAGCCGACGGCTTTTGGAAGATGAAGCTTTTTGGGGAAGAAGCAGCACAGGAATGAGCTGACCCTTGTGTCCCTTGCTCCCCTTACCTGCGGCGTGGTTGCCCCGGATACCCTGGATAGGCCCCACGTGGGAGGTGGGGGGAACCCTGGCCACCCCACTGCTGGTCACTGAGGAAGGTGTGGAGGGGTTTAGGCACCGTTTCTCTGATTTCTCCCTGCAGGGTGATAGAGAGGAGCATGAGGAGACAGAAACTGGCTACAACACAACCACAAATAAATCAGTTCCTGAATGAACCCAAAGCAGACAAAGCCCATTGAACAATCAACTGATGCTGGGCTCATTTCAAATGGAAACACTTGGAAATCACATCAGTGCTGACCTTAACTGCCAGCAGTTAGGGCTGGACTATTTGCCATCTGATTACACCCCTATGCTCTTATTTGTGCAGGGCAAAACATCACCAAACCCTGACTGAACTCTAAAATTCTATCACATATTATGTCAGCACATCCCAAACCCAGCCCTGCACACCAAGCCCAAAGAGAAAACAAACACAGTCCCAAGTTTTCCTTTTCCAAACAAACTCTGGAAAAACTAAGATTGGAAAACTAAAAACGCTGCCAAGGAGCTCTGACAAATGGGCACAGATTTGGATTTCTAATTGCTTTTTAAGGAACAGCAGTAGCTGCAGAATAAACACTTCCCTGTAAGTGGAGATGCAAAAACCAGGACAATCTGTTGCATCAGTGTCCCCAAAGGGCTGTCACAGCTGCCTGAGGTCACCATGGGACACTGAGGCAGCTCCCAAAGTAGCTGTGCTCCATCCACATGGACTGCAGCCAAAAAATTGGCACTTCTTAGGAAAAAATGGCCTGACTTTGGGAGAGCATCCCCTGGGCCTGCAGACCCAACAGCTCCCATCAATGTCAGGTGGATGGGAAGCCCAAAATGTTTGCAGTAACTGTGACACAAGTTTAAAAAAACCTAAACACAATATGTGTGTTTTGTAGATTTAAAAATCTGGTATCGTTATCACAACCCTGAATGGGTGGCAGTAAACCAGAAAGTACTAAATATTGTTTAGTAATGGAGATAACAATCAGCCATATCTCTAGGTGGAAATCATGATAGGTTTGTGGGCTGGGAAGCAAAAACCACTGTAAAATTTGCATTATTTTGACCTTAAATAAAGTTCCCCCAGCCCTCACTTACTTCTCCAGCTCAAGTTGGGTCTTGAGCTTCTTCTTTGCTCCCATGGTGAGGGACTCGAACTTATTCAGATCTTCCTCAGTAAGACTCAGAAACTTGGAAAAAAAAATGTTTAGCTTTATAACCTGGAATATTCTTATTCCCATTTGCAGTGAAGAGTCAACTTTAAAACCATTTTTAAATTCAAAGACACTCTCTACTCCAGTTTTCAATTATAGTGTAAAAGGAAAGTGTGGGGGACTGGCATGAAAGAAAGAACACCTGCAGATTTAATTTAATTAGGAGTGTGCTTGTATTAACCAGTCACAATAAAGATAAAATAACTCGTGTAGATATTAAAATAGAATTAAATTAAAATAGAACTTTTTGCTATCAGTGAATTTAAGGACCTTAGAAAATCACTCCAGTTTTCCCAATGTGTCATTTACCACAGAAGTGCAGTGGAAAATATACACCAATAGTAAATTTAATAATAAAGTATAGAGATACAGACATTTATATTATAATGTAATTAAAATGAAAACCACTGAAGTATGCATAATAATATTTGCTTTTTTAAAATAGACTGGAATATAGAGTTTTATTACTTTATTAAAGAAAAAAAACCACCAGTATATTTCCCTTTTTATAATGAAGAAAATGAAATCAGAAGACTCTGGTAAGAGACTGAAATTAAATCCATAAAATATTCCACAGCCAGCACAAAGCTCAGCCCAAGCCCTCCCTCCACTGGAGGGCGTTCCAGGCCAAAAGACACAGAACAAGGAATCTCCCACTGGAGTTTGGAAAACGCTCAAAAACCTTGTTTAGATAAAACCCAGCACACACAGGTGTTATTTGGGACTCTTACAATGCAAAGACATTAAGAGATGATTTGTCCACAGGAATTTCTGCAGGAAACAAACCTCACTCACTCATGTTCACAAACCTCACACTCATGTTCATATTCATGCCACGAGTCTCTGAAAACCTATTTCTTAAAACGAGGATAACCAAATATTTTGGGGAGAAAAATCAACCAAGATGCAGAAATCGAGGGAAATCAACATATTTAGGTATTTCCTGCACACAAAGGGATGTCCAGGGAGCCAAGCAGAGCTCCTAAGGCAGCAGCCAAGCTGGATCTCCAAGCATTCCAGGAGGAAGACCGGGAGAAGCAGCAGCTGTTGGACAGCCCCGGACACAACACAGAGTGAAAACAGCAAGAAGGTTTCCATCAATTCATTATTGCTTTCACAAAGTGAAAACCTCCCCAGCACGTGTCAGAAACTTGTGTGATCCTCAGTGCAGATGTTCCCAGCCTGGAGAACGTGGGGATAATTGAAAAGCTGCTCCTCCCCATTCCCTGCCCTACCTTTTCCATGGTGAGCTGTTTGAAGACGGGGTAATACTTGTGCAAGCGCAGCTTCCTGAGCCAGTCCAGGATCCCGTTTTGCTCCTGTGTCTGAGGGGTCTGAGGGCTGGAAGACATCAGCATGGCTGGGGAGGAGCTTTCCAGCTGGGAGCGATAGGCCAGCGAGGAGCCGGCGCCTCCGGAGTGGGAGCAGTGGGGCAGAGACACGGGAGCAGCAGCCGAGTGCTGGACGTGGTTCTGGGAAGACTGAATGCCAGCCACCCCACATATAGGTCTGCAAAACAGCAACGGGGTTGGGGTTAGCACCCTTGGAGCAGCTGTGTCACCCCAGAGTTCAGCTGCTGTGGAGACAGAAATTGGGTTTCTGGGAGAAAATCGCTCCTGTTGGAGCCAAGGTATGGGTTTGTAACCTGCCCTGTTCCTGGCAAAGGGTGAAATTGATCTTCACCTCACAGAATTTTCCTTCAGTAATCACAGATATTAAATATTCTGCTGCCTCTCTGCCATTTAAAAAAGCTTTTGACAGAACGGCCTTCGCATTATTAAATTCTTTTTAAAGATGCCCAAACATAATCCTATGGTAATTTTTCATCTTTCCATGTGGAAGTGGCAAAAGAAGCCACAATATTTGCTCCTTGAAGCGGGCCTGGGTTTTGTTGGAGGACATGAAAACTGCCTCTTAAGAGAGTGAGTTGTAAACAAGAGAAATATTTCACCTTCCAGATGTTCCCAGCGTAGTTCCTACTTTATACAGGGAGGGGTTGCCAGGATCTGGAAACAAGGAACAGAGTCACAAATGGCATCAGTTTATGAAGTGCAATACAAAACAAATATTTTTAAACTTTGTTTCAACTCACTTGAGCTCTGAAGTTGCTGTGAGGGAGATGAAGTGCTGAAGAACTTCCTGACGTGGTCGTTTTTCACCACATGGGAAGGGAACGGGGCCAGGTACCTGCAGCAAACAAAGGCCCTGCTCTGTTAGAGCCTCCCAAATCCATCAGGATTGCACTCTGGACAACACACTTGGAAATTAGGTTGGAAATTTAAAAGCTGAAACACACCATGCAATTCTGGAAATGTATGGATATTCTTGTTCTTAATACCAAACCCTGTTACTCCTGTGGGTTGTTTTCACTCTGGTGAGTGTTTCAGCAAAGCTGCCTCATTTAGGAACCCTGAACACTTCTAAGGCAGAAAATGTTCAAATGTAAACTTGAAAATCGCCTTTCAAATGCAGGAACCTGAGGAATATAAAATAGAGATGGATCTGTTATTGAATTTCCTCCTCTTGGAGATAAACAGCAGATGCAGAGTCTGGCAGTTTAGGGAAAAAACTTCTGTCACGTTTTCCCTGTGTCTCTCTGAAGGGAAAAGAGCCCTTCCAGCAGCATTCCAGGGCCTCCAGGGGCCTGTGGGAGGCTGGAGAGGGACTTGGGACAAGGGATGGAGGGACAGGACAAGGAGGGACAGCTTTGAGCTGTAAGAGAGTGGATTTAGAGGGGATATTGGGGAGAAATCCTTCCCTGTGAGGGTGGGCAGGCCCTGGCACAGGGTGCCCAGAGCAGCTGTGGCTGCCCCTGGATCCCTGGAAGTGTCCCAGGCCAGGCTGGATGGGGCTTGGAGCACCCTGGAACAGTGGAAGGTGTCCCTTTGGAACAGGATGAGCTTTAAGGTCCCTTCCAACCCAACCCACTCTGGGATTCCACGAAAAAACACCAATCTCCCAAAACTTTGCACCTCCACACCCCCAGAGGTGCTTCCCAGCTGGAAACCCCCGAGTTCACTGCTGAATTTCACAGCTGAGCAGCACCTGGGAGCAGCTTCTTCTTCCCTGAGCTCTGGCAGTGCAGTTGCTGCTCCATTAACCCAGATTTGGAGAGGCTGTTGCTCCCAAGGAGCAGCCACACACATTCCCTGCAGCCTCCCAAATTCTCCTTGGAGCACAGCAAGGGAATGGGAATGCTGCTTGCCATGAAAAATAACCCAGGCAGGCACCTGCTGGCTGCTGCCTATGGAAAACCAAGATCCACCGTGGCTTAGGGAAAAGAAGTGGAAAGGAGAAGCTCTAATAAAGTTAATTAATATTTTAAAGTGTCATTTAATTTTATAATAATATCGTATTAGGATCAGAATAATGTTAATATTACAATAATCTCATTTTGTGTAGATAAAGACAGCAGCAGCTGAAAAGAATTTAAGTTACTCCTCATTTTATTGGAAAATCAGATTTAGAAAGAGAAACCTGATGTGATCTGCCACAGATTATGGTATTTAAAATATTGGTTTATATTAAATAATGGCCAGATGATTTGGGATAATTTGAGGAGGTATAAGCTAAGGCTTCAAAAATTTCTTAGCTGTTAAAGGCTTCCAAAAATGCAGTAATTTATCTAAATACATACCTAACTTTTTAAAATTAAAGCAAAATAAACACCACGACGACCTAAAACAACTGAGAAAATAAAAACTCTGTGAAAGGGTAAAAAAAATCCCCACAACCCATTCCTCAATCCAGATGGGTGAATATTCAGGCTTCTGTTTTTTTCCTGAGTTTTGAGCAGTTGTTTTAAGCAATTCTGGTTATTTTTGAGTCCAAAACAAACTTTTGCAAAGCCAGTGATCCTCTATTTGTTCTTCACAAGGAATGAGGAAATATCAATTCTCCAGGAAGCTTAATACAGAATATTATTACCATCTGTATTTCTGAAGAAAGAATTCCTGAAAAATTGTTATGCACTGGAATTAATGGAACATCAAGGAAAAAAAAAAACAACTTAGGATTAGGCTCTAATTTCTTTGAAGTAATTTAGATTATGGAGATAATGTTTTCTGTTTCCTGTTTTTTTCTTTTTCTTGGTGAAAGAAGCCAAATGTCAAAATAAAACCCCCACAAAATCCCAGCATACCTCAGGTCTGATTCCAGGTCCATGTGGTTCCGTTCCAGGTAAAATGAATCTGGACCAGCTAAGCAGGGAATGAATTTCTCCAAGTTTTCCTCTGGATACAGCTGAGACAGCTGAAGGGGGAGGATATGACAAATTAAAAGTGAAAAGAAATCTTGTTATTTCTGTGAGATTCAAGCCACTACCAGTTATAAAACAAATATTTTAGGACATTCAATCTGAATTATCTTGGCACATTTTGAAAAGTATCATTGAACAAAATCAGAGAGAGGGACAAAATATTTTTTTTTCATTTTCCAAGTGTTTTTCTTATCAGCTTTACCTTTGAAATAAATTCAGTCACTTCAGCAGAAGATTTGGTTACCAACGTCACCGAAGAATCAGACCACAGGACCTTGGGGAGGAGGAGCAAGAAGGATTTGCTTTAGTAATTAATTGAATTTGGTTCCTCAAAATCCAGTAATTGGTATCAACTGTCCCTCACAGATGTTGTGATGAGTGACATCAATAAGGAAACACTTTTTTTTTTTTGTGCACAAGGACAAAACTGCTGCCCAATTCTTGCTGGTTTTACATTTAACAACTCCTCTGGATGCCTGGAAAAGCCCCTCAGAGTTTACACAGCCCTTACACGCTGCAGACATCCAGAGTTAAGCAAGCAACCACGGAGTAATGGAATTTTTTCCCCTCATTATTGTTAAAGAAAACAGCTGGTTTGTAGGATCTGCTTTCCAACAAGAACGGCTCCCCTCACACAAGGCCGCCTATTGCTAATTAATCAACTCCATATGCCACCAGAAATTGGGAATGGCAGCAAAAAACCAGGCAAAACCTCCCCAATGAAACCTGCAGCTCCTGCTCCAGACTCCATCTTGTCCATGCCCTAAAAAAAAGGGGGAATATTCAGCATCTCCGCCCACACAAACAAGCCACGACATCCTTGGATGTTGAAGCGTTTATTGCTTGGGAGATGAAGTTTAACCCAGCCAAAAATCAGCATTTCTTGGCTTGAGGAAAATCACCACGAGACAGGCCAGGGATGAATCCCTATGGATCCAAAATATTCATTGGAGGAGTCTGGGAGGCATCTGGATCCATAGGGGAAGGAGCTGGGTGGGTGTTTCGGGATCACAGAGCAGCCTCTCACATGACATTAGTTTCAATGACAACTCCAAACATACACAAAGTTTTTCCAGCCATCCAAAAGCTGCCAAAAAGAGTGGGGAGAGGATTTCAAAATATATTACATAAGGGAGGAATTTCCTCTCAGCAGAGCTGTTACACAAAAAAAAAAAAAAAAAAAAAAAAAGGGGGGATGAGGGGAAGAAAAGAAGACAGAAAAACTTGAGGGGTTTTACCAAGTTTGTGGGTTGTTTTGGTTTTTTTAAAGTTTGTGGTAAATAATTTTTTTTTTTAATTCACAAGAAATTTCAGAAAGTACAGGAAAATCTTTTTTTCTAGTTCTGTAATAATCCAGCAATTGTTATGACTTCTGTTTTGACTTGAATTTTCAATACTTATAAAAACAATAATGTGAACTGTAAATGAGGGGAACAATAGCACTGCAAACACTAAGTTGCTCCATCCATTGACCTGCTATTCCCAAGCTCCTGAACAGAAGAAAACCATTCCATAATTGGGTTTTTAACCCAGCAAACAGCAATTTATCAGCTCAGCTGAAGTCTCTGCTCTTCCTTCAGTTCAAACTGTTGAGGCAAACACTGGGTACAGTAATTTCTGTTATTTATAGAAAAATTTGTAATAGGAAAAGAAGTTTCACGAGATCTTAATTGGAGTGGAGACAACTGCAGGCTTCATACAGGGTTTGAAAAGCCCTTGGAAAAATCCTGTCTGTGATTGATGACATTTGGAACAATTGGGGATTCAGGAAATTTGGGACATTCTCCATGAATCCAATCCTGCCGAGGTTAATGCTGCCAACAATCCCAACAGATGCTGAGCTGATGCTCTGCCCTGGCTGGGAGTTTTAAGGAATAACCTGGTGAAACTGTGGATAATTGGGATTTTCTTGCCTGGTTCCTTTTGGGTTCTCTTTTCTCACCCCTGGCTTTGGCTCATTAAACAAACCAAAGGTGTTTTCTGGGCTCTGCACCCCAAACTTTGGAATACTTCATTCCAGCTGGGAGAAAAGCAGCCAGCAGCACCCAGCTCCATCCCAGCCATTCACCCCAGGTTCCATGGGATGAACTCATCCCTGCACAGGAACTGGGAGCAGAACCCAAGCTCCAGGGGCTGCGTCAGCCCGGGGGGAAGCTGCTGCTGCTGCTGTGCTGTGTGGTGAACCACACTCATTCCACAGCACTGCTCTCACTGCCACTGGCAGCCAGGCTGCCTCCAGTTCACAGACAGCAGTTCCTGCTCTGCCCTTCCTGCTGGATTAACACCCCCCCTGTGCTGGGAAGGATTGCTATTCCCTTTGGAAAGGCTTTTAGACCATTGTGAAAGTCCCAGTCAACTCCCCCAACTCTTGCTCCACAGAGTTTTCCTCAAGCCCTGAAGAATTTCCAAAGCTTTTCTGTACCAACCTTTTGGAACCATATCCCACAGGCTCCCTCCCTGCCCCTTTCCAGCAGCTGTGCCCTCAGAGCCCACATTGTTCTTTGTTCAGATTAAGACTTAAATTCTCTCTGGTTTCTGCATTCCAGCAGAAGAATGGACATTGGATATAGAGATGGATAACCATCCTGTAAGTGTGGGATCATATTTCCCCCTAAATAAACACTGCCAACATTTCCTGCATTAAAATGACCCCTTTTTTTTTTTGCCAATCCTCACATACCAACCTTTGCATCATCCACAGCCATTTCTGACTTTCAAATCATTGATTAAAAACTATCAGTCCCAAAGGAACTCTGCTTTCTCAAAGGATTTTTGGGGTCCAACAACAAAGTTTGAGAATTTCCATAACTCCTCCTTAAGTATTATCCTCCCCTCTTTCACAGGAAAGGAAACCCAAACTTACCTCAAAGGAATACTCAACATTTCTCTCATTCTTCTTGTGTGCCAGCCCCTTTAATTCCACTTTTTCAACACTCACTATGGAAAAACAAAGAGAGAAGAAGAATGAGGAGGATATTCCTAAATAGAGGCAGCAGTGATGACTTTTGGGAAGTGCCAGGCCTTGCTCTGAGAACATCCCATGACCTGTGGAGGTGTTCCAGGTGCCCAGTTCCAACTTCCTCCCTCAGGAATGTTGGTACCCCCACTTCCAAGATATTTTCACTTCCAGCCTTGGGAAAGCTTCATTCCAAGCAATTTCAACCCAAATAATCCACTCCAAGCAAAGCTCTCATCACCCCACTCGTCACTGTAACAACAAACACACCACACACACATGGAATTATCTTAATAACATCAAGGAATAAACACCATCCCTCCCAGGGAAACTGGGCTGAGGGAAAAGTCTCCATGTTTTCAGGGCCTGGTTTTACAAGTTCAGTGTGGTTTCATGGCTCTGTTGACATCCCGACTCCTCCCTTCCTGCAGTTTCACAGAAAATTTCAGCCTCCATTGGAATAAGGTGTAAGTAAAACCAGGACTTGAGTGTGGAAAGGATGGAATGCCAGGACAGGTCACTGCCTCTAAAAACACAATCTTACATATCAGATATTTGCTGTGCTGATTTCTTGGAGACTCCCAAGACACCCACATCATGAACTCACCATGAAAAACCTTTATTTCTTCGACTTTCTTTTCTCTCATAAATTCCTCCTGCCTTCTGACTGCACTCATGGGGACACACAAATGGATTTTTTCTTACAAAAAGCCAATCTACACTGGTTTAAAACTACAAAAGCAGGATTATCCCAATCCAGAGTCACTAAAATTTTACCTGAGTGACAGGTGCCTGAAGGGACACATGGTGTGTTTTCACTGAGCAGTCCTAACAAGCAGAGCCCAAAATTCTGTCACTTTATTTCCATAGAGAATCACCATTTACAAGCTGTTTACCTGTTTCTAGGACTATTTATTATTAACTTTTTGTTATCAGTAAGACTCAAACCAATGCTTATCACATGGAACTTCCTCCTAAGTGCCCAACAAAACAGTGAAGTTACAGAGCACCATTGCAACACAGACCTGGCTTGTGTCACCTCCCTTGTCCCTGTCCCCAGGGAGGCTCCACCCAAGGCCACCCTCTTGCCCATCTGGAGCTTGAGTTGTCTCTGATTCCCAACAGTTGTGGCCTGAAGGTGTCATTGTGACCTTTTTGATGTTTTGTTGTGTCCTCAGAGAATCCCAGAATGGTTTGGGTGGGAAGGGAGCTTAAAGCCCATCCAGTTCCAACCCCAACACCTTCCACTGTCCCAGGCTGCTCCAAGCCTCATCCAACCTGGCTTTGGGCACTGCCAGGGATCCAGGAGCAGCCACAGCTTCTCTGTGCCAGGACCTCTGCACCCTCACAGGGAGGAATTCCTTCCCAATCTCCCATCCAATCCACCCTCTGGCAGTGGGAGCCATTCCCTGTGTCCTGTCCCTCCATCCCTTGTCCCCAGTCCCTCTCCAGCTCTCCTGGAGCCCCTCTGGGCCCTGGAAGGGGCTCTGAGCTCTCCCTGGAGCTTTCCCTTCTCCAGGTGAGCACTCCCAGCCTGGCTCCAGCCCTTAGAGCAGCTCCACAGCCTCCTCTGGACCCATTCCAGCAGTTTCTCACTTTGGGAATCCCAGAGCTGGATGCAGCTCTGCAGGTGGGGTCTCAGGGGAGCTCAGCAGGTCCTGTTCATTTACAGACGTTGCCACCTGGGTCTTGGCTGCTTAAAAATCTCTTCTTTGAGTCATATTTGCAGTGAAAATTTTGAGAGTCCCCAAATTCAGCTCTACAGATGTTTGTGCCAGTCTTCACATGGAGAAAACGAACATTCCTGTTCTGATCCTCACAACTGTTCCTCCTCCATGTAATTCCCAATTACAATTACATCAATCCCTGGGCTTATGAATAATGTCAATTCATTACTTACTGCTTTCTCCTGCACATTCTGCTTTTTGGAGAGGTTTGTTCCTTTCAAAAGATTTCACTGGGTTTCTCTCACGCTTCTGAAATGATTTTGTGCCACATGCTGAGCACCACAGGGATAAATCTGCTCACCAGACATGGCTGAGCCATCCAGACAATATTTAGTGGCATGAAGGTTTGAACATGAAGATTTGAACAGGCAGAAGGTTAATTAAAAAAAAAAATCTACCTCAGTACATCTATTTAAGAGAATTCAGAGCGCCCTGAGCTGTGATCACAGATAAAATAAACTGAATATTGATTGGAATGGTGAGTACTACAGGATTGTAATGAGAAAGAATGTGTAAAATGGGTATTGAGGGAGGGAATGTGGTGAAGCAGCTGAAGGATGAGCAAATAACTTGCAGAAATCCTGGTGTCAACTGCTGCAACATCTGGTTTTGAAAAACACAGCCAGTGTTACGCAACATTTGTTGTTTATAGCAAACCCAGCATCACTTTTCTGCAACTGTTCTTATCGTTTGGCATTTCTAAAGGATTCAAATCTCATCTCCTCCAGTCATTCATTTTTCATCTCCAGCAATTCCAGCAGAATTGGATTACCCAGAGACATAAAATCAAGCTATTCCTGTTTTACTCTGTGGGTTAATAACAAACCTTAAATCACCCCTGGATTTTGTGGTGCTGACAGAGCCACAACCTTTTCCTGCTCAACGTCTGAGCTGAACTTGCCCAGTGAATAAAATCCACTGCAGTGAATTTATCCATGGAAAAGGATTGCAATTAGAAAAATGGACCTTTAGGTAGAGATTTTTGACCTTGTAAGGCTAGGTCTGTTCTAGAGCAGGAAATGCAGTTCAGTGTCCTGCAGGACAGGCTTTAGGGACAACCAACTGGATAATTCCTAATATTACACAAAGAGCTCCAGGAGTTTTCTCCCAGCTAGCTAAATTACCATGAAAATATCACCTGCCTGAAGAAATCTTGTTTAATTTATCAAGTTGTATGTTTGTGTTCTGTGGCCTCTCACCTACTCTGTGTGTTGTTTAACTTCTGGTTGGTTTTATTAAAAGAACCTTCCTAAACCTACCCTGAAGCTCAACTTTATTCAATCAGTGATACAGAACTCCAGAAGAAAAGCTGACATCCACCAAGTACAAAGGGAAAAAAAAAAAAAAAGGGATTTTTATTTACAGCTTTTACTCTCAAAAGCTCAAAGAGCTGACTCTACTCAGTATCCAAATAAATGAGTCCAGGAGCAGAAAAACCTTTGTACAGAATTAAGGACATATGATACTGATGGCTTTTCAGGATGCTGAATTCAGCAAAACTCCAACTTCCCAACCCAGGAGATACAAAAAAGTTAAAAGTTTCTAATTCAGGAGGTTCCCAAAGTATATTTGCACTGGCAAAGGGGCACACAAGGCTTTTTGCCGTGGAGATTTATCCATAAATAGCTGGGAAATTCCAGCAGGTAAGTGGAACAGCTGGATAAGATCCCCAGGAAAGGGGGAGAGGAAAACAAAGGGCGTTGGAGAAGCTCAGGGCTGTAGGAGAAGCTCCAGCAAGGCTGTGGCACCCTCAGTGCTCCCAGTATCTTCTGGCATCATCCCTTAAGGGTGTGTTTGGTTTTTTTTTTAATTATTATTATTATTATTATTATTATTTGCTGCGTTCTTTAAACCCAAGAGAAGCATTTTCCATGTAGTTTTGAAGCCTATTTCATTGTATCCAGCATGGAAGGCTGAGTGTGGAATACTCCAGCACTGAGGCACAGCCAGGAATCCCAGCCAGGACAGGAGCGACGTCATCTCGTCTCCTTTTCCAGCACTGCCTCCCACCCCCTGCCCCAACATCCAGGGAAAACACAGCCAGGGAGCTTGAAGACATTTTATTCAGGTCTGGTTTCCTATTCCAGCTGGGGATTTTCACCCAGAGCATTTCTCATCTGCTGGGTTCAGTGCTTCTGTGAAGAGACACACAATTCCCTCCCTCTGCTCATGACCAGGTGTTAAACCCTCTGGATTTCTGGCCTCCCCCTCCAAAAAAGCAGGAGCTTGGATCTCCTCCTCTTCCTAAAATGTCAGCAGCTACACAAAGCAAAAGGCCAATTCCAACCCCTCAGGATTTGCCATTCCTGGCTGGTCAAGGTCAGGGTAAAACCTTCACTGGATGTAGGCAAGAGATTTTGGGAAGCCACCTCAATATCCCATCGGATATTAATCTTTTTATAATTCCCTCTTTACAACTTCTGGATCCATCCTAATAAAAGAGTTAGATAGATCAGTGACTCAATCCAAACTGAGAATTTTGTGCTCCTTTTACTGCAAAAAATAAAGTAATTCAAGATGAATCAGGAGTGTTGATTGTGGCCCAGCCCTTTTCCATAAAATCCAGTATTTCACCACTCCACACCTAGTGGATTCCCTTTGATTAAATCCCTGTGTGCAGGATCAGTTTGTGTGGGATGCAGCATGGAAATGCCACTCTCCAGGTGGCAAAATCTGAGTCTCCCAAAACTGGGTTGAACATCTTGGTTCGTGGTACTTGACCAAAAACAGCAGAAAGGCTGCAAGTTATTTTTAAGCTGGAAGAAAAAATAAACCCTAAGTAAAATCCTTTCTATAGGAGGCCATACTCATAAATTATGCCTCTGGACTAAAAGATTTATTAAATTTTCATTCATGGAAAGAGGCATCAAACAAAACTGGGTTTGTGCTGAAAAAGTGGAACAAAAGGGAGCTCATAAAATCCTTTCCACATCCCTGTTTACACAGAAGTGGGAAGAAATGCAGCACCACCACTTTCACATGGCATCTCCTCTTTGTGCTGAGGAAATGCGTCCAAAGCAGCATTACCCAATCCCTGCTGCCCATCAGATGCCAAAATCTGGGAACAAAATCCCACAGAGGCTCCCCACAACCCCACCAGGATTTGTATTCCCATATATACAGGCAGGAGGGAAGGCAAACAGAGAAAAGGAGTTTATTTGCCACATGGAGAGCACATTCATGGCAACAAAACACCAGAAACTAAAGAGGTTTGTGGGGTTTTTCTTTGGGTTTTTTGACTGCTTTTAAGTATCTGCTTAAAACAGAGGGGGTTTTGGCTGTTCTGCAGAAAACTTCCTGCTTTCACTTTTTAAATTTAATAAAGATTTTTATCCAGGCTATGATTGGGAAAGAAAAAAATCAGGATACCCTCTTGTTCCCAGCACACACACTGATCCTCTTCTGAACAAACACACAAGGGCTACATTTTCTCATCACTAAATTTCATTTCCCTGTCTCCTACTTCTCAAAACTTAAATTATTCTTTTACTGGAATAATGGAGGCCTGAGGAGAACCTGCAGAATTAAGTCTTAGGGTCTGAGTCTGTAGGATGAGAACTGAGATCTAAATATGATCAGTATCTTTAGGGTGCCAAGAACTTGGTGTTGGTGCTATCCCAGGATCATCTGGGTTGGAAAAGAGCTCCAAGGTCATCAAATCCAACCTGTGATGGATCCTTACCCTGTCACCAGCCCAGAGTGCCACATCCAGTTATTCCCTGGACACCTCCAGGGATGGGGACCATGCCCCAGGAGCTCAGATCAGGTCAGACTCATGTTTATTTACTACAGCTCCTTTAACAAACCACAGAGTGACAATATTATCTTCTAACTGCTCTGTCACTAAAGCCAAGAAAGAGCTGGCACTGCTGAGCTGTCCCTGAGATGATTTCAAAAGATTTCCCTGGAAAAGCATCCCAAAGCCTCACTTCAAACTTCCAACCTTGCACCCAGCAGGCTCTGAACCCTCAAAATCTGGAGAGGATGGCACTGAAACCATTCAACTTGAACTCTGCTCTATCCCACAGCCAGCAAAAACACACCTTGGTGTGTTCCATGACACATTAACTCCTGCACAAACCATTCTTCCCCAGAGATTATCTAATCTGCATCAGCTGATGGGCCAGAGTCCAACTGCAGGAGAACAGGAGGTGCTCTCTGCTGTGGGAGGGCTGCATGTACAGAAACTGCTGCTGGGGAGGCAAAAAAACATCACATACACCCTTCAGTGTAATTGCAGCAAATAATTAAAAGGCATAATTAACTTAACTGACGAGCCATGAGCTTGTCTATAGAGATACCAGAGGGGAAAATGCTCCCACTCAACAGCATCCAGGAGTGTTTCAAATATTCCCTTAAAAGAGAGGGGGAACAGGAAAAGAAACAAATGCTTCTTTTTGAAAATCATCTTATTTTGCTGCTTCTAGAAAAGCCAAAGGTAGGAATAGATGGAGCAATTCTCTCTGCAGCTCAATGCATTGAGTTGTCATGTGAAAATGACCTTTTGTTATTGTATTAGTGAGAAGTGACATCTCAGACCTCTCCAGAAGGATAATTTATAAAGATATTAACCTGTCTTCACATCCTGCAGGGGTTATGGATGGAGACAACACCGTGTGAAGAAGCCTAATTGGGACACCAAAGTGATCCCAAATACTTCCTGCAAACATAAAGCTGCTCCTTGCTAAGAAATACTGAAATTGAATGTTTAGATTGAAAAAAAAATAAATATTTAAATTTAAAATCATTGAAATTCTACAGAAAAGAGAAGATACAATTTGAGTTGGACTCATCTGGATCCTGCTCAGCCTCATAACAGCATCCACCATCCAGTTTTCTGCTGGTATCCCTTAAAACTAAAAGTGGATGAGCAGACAACAGTTTTTTCCATGGACAAGGAAAGTGCAGCTGGGAAAAAACTTGTAAGCAAACAGAACAGTTTTACCAGTTAGCAAGAGAAGTCTTCTGGCTGGCTGCTCCTCAACAGGAAAACCCTGGAAATTAAAGTTTCATGGACATAATGAAAAAATTCTGTCAGCAGAGGAAAAGCTCTCAGATCTGGCATTTTCCTCTGTGAAAAATAAGGGTTCTTCCAACATACAGAATATTTAACATCCAAACCAACACATCCCTCCACCATGAGTTCAGGTGACAAATCAATCCTGCTTTAATTGAAGAGCAAGGCTGGAGCCTATGAAGTGCAATATTCCACAGGAAATAATTACACAGCTTTTTTAAAAAACCAAGGCCATGAGCTGAGTTTTGGCAGCCCAGAGGAAGCAATAACACGCTGGGATTGTATCACTCACCCCAATCAAACCAAGAGTTTTCATGTCCCTGCTATTTCCTCACTTTGGCTGATTTAAGCTGCCAACTAAGTGACCTTCTTATGTTTCTCCAAAACAGATATTAAAAAAAATTTAAAAAAGCCTGTATATCTCAGCTTTTAACTGAATTCATGCATTTTTGGAGTAATCCTGAATGATCCTGTCAGCACTTCAGCCAACCACAAAAGTCAATCAACCTAAAGATGGGTTGTGCAACTTCCCTGGATTCAAAAGCTTCCCTAAACCCCAAAGTGCCTGTGCTGGAGGCTGGAGAAAACTCCCATCTGGACAGGAAAATGGAAAACCCTGAAGAACCACTCAGCTGCTCTGAAAAAAAATGGCTTCAAACAGTGTTTTGAAGGGTTTTCTTCCCAAATCCTTGAGGCCAGGAGTGCTTTGCATCCCTGCTCCCTCCTGCCATGGCCACTGAGCACACAGCTGCCTGATGAGTTGCCTTTTTTTGTTTTCCTTTCTGAGGCCAGAAAAAGCTTTTGCAGGATGAAGTACCCAGAAAGGGCTGCTGGGTTGGCTGCATTTGTGAAACAGCTCCTAAATTGGAGCACCAACACATGGCACTGGGCAGGTGCTGGGCCTGGGAACATCCACCAGGATCTGCTGCTGGAACGTGGAATGATGCTCTGGGTGGAAAATTCTGTGGTACAGAGCCAGAAAAGGCTGCAGGAGTTTGACATCAGGGACAACCCAGCAATATATTCCTTAATTCCAACAGCCCTAAGCAAGCATAGGTGCAGGGAAAAAGGAATCCTGAAGGATGGGGTTTGGTACCATGGCATTTTCAAGCATGATTTTAGGTAAATATGTGCAACACTGAAGGTTTAAAGGTATCCTGCAACAAATTCAGAGGTATCAGTCACAGTGAGGTTCAACATATGCTCAGATTTTGTGCCTTGTGGGCTGCATTTTTAAAGGAGGCCAGGAACTTCATTTGCACACTGTATTTACTGCCTGATTCCACTCAGAACTGCAGCTAATCAACTCTTTGCATACAAGTGAGAAGGGTTAAGTTTTGAATGCAGCTCTGGACCTCATTTGCTCAGTGACTCATTTTCCTTCCCCCAGTTAGCTCAGAAACATGGAAAAGAATTCCTGCAAAAGTGACCAAACCCCCAAACTCTGAGGTGAAGGGCAGCTCCAGTAACCATTAACATCCAGCTTTGTACAGGCTATTTAAATAAGCAGGCTGCCTGTGTTGAATTTATCTAACAAAAACATCTCTGAAATCAAGAGAAATGTTCAACTTTGGATATAAATAATTTTACTTTCTGGGTAAGCAAGATGCAGTTGTATATTTAGTCTAGTTTTATCTGATGGAGTGCTTATTTTATTTACTATTCTTAGAGCACTTTTAAACAAAATGTTGGCTTTGTTTCTCATTCTTAAGAGGAGCTTTGCTCATGATAGAGAAATCTCCTGCTTTTCCCCAGAAAGGATTTTCTCTGGCACATAAAACTCCCTGAGCCCCCTCAAACCCAAGGTGAGCCTCATGATTAATTCTGATCTGAAAGTTGTATTCACTTATAAAAATACACATGCAAAGTCAGTTTTCCATGGAAAACTTTAGTCTTCTTGGTAAAGTGCAGCAAAGCCCAGAAACCCAGACTTCCCTAAATCCCAGATATCACTGAGGAACCAATCCTGTTCAGCTGAAGGCTTTGAAGTCTGAGGTCTGCACAGAGCAGCTGCCTGCCCTGAGCTCAGAGAGAGGATTCAAACCTCAGAAAGGAAACCAGAACGGGGAAAGAATGACACATTCAGGTGGCCACCACAGCTGGGGACCTGAGCTGGGCCTTGCTTTGAAGTTTGGAGCAGTGTCCTAAATACCAATGGACAAACTGAGTCTCAACAGCAATACCCAGTGAAATAATGCACCAAAGCACCTTTGGGTGCAGCTTGAACTAACTACAAACTACATTGAGAAAAATGGGAACCGAGCTAAAGCTGTTACTGTCCATTAGTTTTCCTTCATCACCCAAGATTTTATTCACTTAATGCCTGAATAAAGCTGATTTAAGACCACTTAGCTAATCATAATCCACTGCTTCTCTATTAAAACACCCCAGAGCCCTCACTGCACCCACCCAATCCCAGCTGCATCCGACCAGGATTTGCCCGGCACGATTTAAACTTTAGAGCCTGGAGCAGGAGCTGAGTGCTCCATATATAAATATACATTTCTCCCAGCACGGGGGGTGTTTGTTTTGCAGCCTGAGGGTGCAGTTTGTAACCATATATCGGCATGGCTGCAGCCCAGAGGGAGCGGATGAGGCCGCAGCTGCTCAGCCAACGTGCCCTGGCTCGAAGGGCATCTGGTGCTAAAACACCACAGCCCCGGGATCAGATGGCTCCAAGGATTCCTGCCCCTACCCAAAGGAGTTGAGAGAGTCCAACTGCAGAGAAAATGCAGCATTTCAGTCTCCAAGGCAGACGAAGCGAGCAGCTTGCCTGGTTTGGAAGGGCTGCTCCAGGCCAGCAGGGTTTAATGCTCCTGTAAATAAGCACGTGCTGTTTGCTGCATTTTTGAGATCAGGCTCAGCACTGGAAACTCATGACTAAGGCTGCAATAACAAGCAGGAGCAGCAAGGACAAAGTCATTTTATAGCAGCTTCGATTTTTATTTTCTAAGGAATTATAGCCTTGTTAACAACAACAAAAAAAATTCTCTTAGCACGCTATGTAAAAACACCAGACTAAGGGACTCATGTGGAATAGAAACATCCTTGAGTACAGACAGTCTTGCCAAGAGCCACAAATGCATTCAAGAGCTCAGTTCAGTGAGGAACAAATATCCCTGCACAGCCACTTCTCTGAGGTTCCCCTTTTGTGGCAATTTTCGTGTCTCTGTTCTCAGGCTTTAATATTCGTGTTCCCTTTTCTACTTCTGTACAACTCATTGTTCCTTCTTGCTGGATCCCAGACAAGATTTGACCAGTGATTCCAAGAGACAGAAGGAAAAGTTCTAATTCAGCAGTTAAACTGATCTGGAGACACAACACAACCACTGGACAACTGCAACACATCCATGAAGCAAATACAGGAGGGAAAAGCCTAAAGTAGATTTTATGAATATTTGCCAAGGCAATGAGAATGCCCAGAAACTGAGCTAAAAAGAATGGAAAAAACACCAGACCCCAGCCACTAAAAATCTCCAAGCCCTGAAGCTCTGAATCTCCAGACTCACCAGCAGATCCTTTAGCAGGGCCTACAGAATGAAACAAACTCCACTTCTAGCAAAAATCAATGTTTAAAGCTCTGGGTCCCCCACCTTCTTTTGCAATAGTTGGATATGCAGCAAATCCCTGAACTCTTTAATAACAGGGACAGGAAGGAATACAAACTAGGAGCTCTCCAAGCCACTAAGAGCTATTTCATACCTGCTGTTTTTGCAGACAAATTTCACTTATTACACTTTTCCTCGGGCCTGTTCACAAGGGGCTGACTGTAAACAACTCTGCTGGAATGACACACCTGGAATAATTCACCTCCAGGAGTGGAAAACACATCAGGGAGAAACTCCAAAGGCCCTGTTGTGTTTTCTGCCATTTCCTTTCAGCTGGGGATATTAATGATGTAATTTTAGCAGGGCTGCCCCTCTGAGTGATGGTTAAAAATAGCACCCACACCCTCCACTGATGAAATGCATCCACTCCAGGCAGGGAAGTCGTGCAGCACAGCAAGTTCTCTCCTTTTTTTCCAGGGAGAGATAAAAGAACAAGCCAGAAAGCAAATGAAACATTAACCTTTTAGCTTAGCATTTCTGTGCACCCAAGAAAGAAAATTTACTTTAATCAAAAGCATTGTCTTGCATAATTACAGCCTGCGACTCCCCAGCTTGAAAGAACAAGAGAGAATGAAATTAGAAATGAAAATTCAAAGCACCTAAACAATGCCAAAGTTGACTATTTGTCTCCTCTACTTGTGTGGCACAAAGGAACAGACCAACCATATGGATCAGATCCACAATTCCATGGAATGCTGTAGGGAAGAACAAGGGACCACGTTCATATGGGTTTGGGGCAGTATCACCCCTTAAACTTCTCCCAGTTCCCACTGTCTGCAATCCACAAACGAGATTTCAGTCTCAATTTACTCCCTAAAATCAATCCAAGACAGCTCCAGATGCTTCCCTTCCCCAACAGCTTTCCAGTCTCTTCATCCAGGTCCCAGGATCAGGCTCTGCTCTGGCATTTTCCAACACACGCCATTGATCAAAACTACATTAAGCTGTCACTAAACATGAGAACACAGCTTCCTTTAAACAACCCCAAAAGAACTGAATTAATGGACAGAATTCCACTGCCTTGACTCTTCTCAGATTTGTTCTTTCATATCATGGAATGGTTTGGGTGGGAAAGGACCTTAAAGCTCATCCAGTGCCACCCCTGCCATGGGCAGGACACCTTCCACTGTCCCAGACTGCTCCAGCCTGGCCTTGGACATTCCAGGGATCCAGGGGCAGCCACAGCTGCTCTGGGTGTCTGTGCCAGGGCCTGCCACCCTCACAGCCAAGAATTCCTTCCTAATATCCATTCCAAACCAACCCCCCTTCAATTTGAAGCCATTCTCCCTTGTCCTGTCCCTTCAGTTCCTGATGAAAAGTCCCTCTCCAGCTGCACTGCAAGATGAGCAGCCCCAAATTCATTTATTTATTATTTCTAACTCCCAAGATCACCCAGTCCTACAGTATTTGGTATCTCTTCCCTGCTGCAGTCTGATTCTTTCCAAAATCACAGCCTCCCATGTCTACAGAGAAAAGCCCCCAGTGAGAATTCTAATGCTGACATCAAAGGCAAGCAAGAAACCTCAGATTTATTTTAAATACCCAGACATTTGCAGGTCTGGACCCAAAAATCTGTGAGAGATGACACTATTTTTCACTTGTATACTCAGATACCTCTAAAAACTCCAGCTACCTATTGAGAAAATTATTGTACTTTAAGCCTATTATCCTCAGCTTTTGGAGGCAAGAATTCATCTAAATGGAAAGGCAGATGGAAATGAAAAACGTGCTTTGGAAAATGGGGGGGGATTTAGGAATAAACTGCTAAGGGAAGGAACATATACCAGCTAACAACTAACCAGCTGTAAAAGCTTCCTGAGCATGACATGCACCAGAAAATTGCCATTTAGTCATTAGTACAGTGGTGACAGTATGTAAAATGGGCAGGGATGTGCTGGATTTCTAGGAATACATGTGAATCACTCCTATTTTCTTCTCTAAAGTGCCAATTTTTATCCAATTTCGTTTAAGGGCTATGTGGGCCTAGATAGGATAAGCATGCCATTTATTTTAAATTCTTGCCTAAATTCTTGCATGCCCCTGTTTAAGATGGCAGCAAAATGGGCTATTTCAGAAACTCCCAGATGTTGCAGGGTGCTGCATTCTGAAGGCTCAAGGAACAGCTGAGCATTTCTGAACATTTCTCACATCCCTCCCTCAATCTGCAGGCAGCAGATACAGGAATGTCCAGCCCCACTGAGCTATCTCCCTTCAGGTTACAGTAGGAAATTTGGCAGGAGGCAAAAATCAGCAGTTAAAATGCACCTTCTTGGAGGTTTTTATTTGGCCTTGAATTACATGCTTGTTATCCTTCGGTAATTTCTTAAATTCCATGTCCTGCCTTTAATTAAGGATTTTCAGTAAAAATGCAGGTTTAAGCATTAGTTCCACCACAGGAAAAGCTCTCCCAACACCTTTTTTCTGCCTCAGAAGATGGGCTGTATGAAGCCATTACCATTAAGATCTGAGAAAAACTGTTTTTCACCATTTAATGCGATTTTAATTAAAAGCTGAAGTTGCTTTGTTGTTTCCATTACGGGGAGAAGGTCATGCTGCTGCTTCCAGGGCTGTTGAGGTAATGACCATTAATTTCACCTTCATTAGCAACTCCTGTACCACTGAAGGCATTTCCAGGACTCCAAAGACATGGAAATGGGAGAATCCTTCTAGGAATGCACATCCCATGTGTGGCCTCCTGAGAGAGCCATGGAAAAAGGTAAATAATAATAAATATGAGCTTAGAATCTGACAGTAGATATTGATGACTACACTGTCTTTATCTGAGATCAGGAATGTGCCTGAGGATTGCATGTCAGAGAGGTAAAATCCTTGGCACAGCTGGATTTATCAGCATCCTATTCTTAGAATTTAAAATTTTCTGAGTAGCTTGAATAAATTAATTATAAACAAGTGTCATGCAACTCCCACTGAAGCCAAACTGAATGGACTACTCCAAATTAAGTCTTCTTTGTCAAATCCTAGAGAAAACTGCTCATTTCCTAGTGTTTAATAAGGAAATTGTATTGCCCAGCACACAAATCTTTATTTAACACAAGGATAAATAAAAACAAGATGAATGATGGGGCTCTGAAGTGACCTGGGCTACTGGAAGGTGGCAGGGGTAGAATGAGATGAACTTTAAGGTCTCCTCCAACACAGATTCTGGGATTTTATGGGTTACCAAGGAGCAGAACAAAGCCTTATTTCCCCGAGATCCAGGCTGTACCTCAGCTGTTCTCACTTCTCCTGGAGGGAGCATGAATGAGTCTCTTCCATGCAGACACCACTGTAAATAAAATCTCTAAATAGCTTTGTCAAATTTGAATGAAGTTAATCAACAGGCTCAGCAGTTAATTGGGTAGGGACCAACAGCTGCCTAAGCAGAGTGATTCCACCTCCTTACTGAGGAAAAACAGGAGGGAAGTCCAAACAAGACCAAAGTTAGAGAATCACTCAGCAGCTTCAGGATAAGGCCCTCAGGTTAAGTGCTTGATATCCATCATTTCAGAGGAACATGGGATCAAGGCAGATAGTGTAGACACAACTAAAACTGCTCAGAGGAAATTCAAGAGTGCTCTGTGACATGAACTCAGAAATAGCCACTGGTAAACACACAGAGCAGCACTTTCCACTGCAGCTCTTGGGAGGACCTGGGATTCCTCCCTGTGGAGCACAAAGGGGAGGAACAGGAGCCATGGATTCCAAACCTCAGCCAGGAGCATTTGCAGATTTGCACAAAAGGTTGTGACAGTTCTTGCAGAGCAGGCAGCCAGGAGCCACCTTCCCATCCAGTCAGGAGTGTCTGTGCTCCCTCCTCTCCCTTTCTAGCCTGTGAGATTTCTCCTGACAAGGTTCATTACAGGGAAAAGGAGGCAATGAGGGTGACAAAGAAATACTGATTCCCACCTCGAGAGAGGATAAGAGTTAACTAATTAACAACTGACAACATCAATTTGCACCAGCAGTGAGGAGCTCCACTCCCAGCTCCACAACAACCCACTCACCCTGGCTTTGGGGACATAAAATGGGCTTCTGTAAGCAGAGTAAAAACTTATTATCAGTAAAATCTTATTATTATCAGTAAAAACTTGAGGTGAAATGCAACATTCCTGATGTTTTTTTAAACCCTAAACTTGAGTTTTGTCTTAATTGCAAAATCAAACGTCCAGCCTGAACTGAACTCCCAACTCCAGATTGAGCAACGTGATTTATGCATCATCAAAAAACTCCTTAACACAAAATAATCTTCCAGCACGGGGGGGAAATATGCAACATAAAAACACGTTTGTTTTTTTTTTTTGGAGCATGCTAATCCTTGGGTTTGACTTCTAGAATTCACTCGAAATACTTGATACTCCTCAAACAACTCGTGTGGCAGAGACAGAAGGTCAGGAACGCGGTGCCTGGTGTGTGATCTCAACCTACACTGCTCAAGTTTAGAAGCAGAGCTCTCCCTTCAGAGGGAAAATGCACAAGGACATACACAAACAGCTGAAAAATTATATACAGTTTGGGAGAGGGAGATTTTTCCTGAAGGATTATCATAGCCTAAATATTTCTTTAAGCCCTACCCTACCAGTAGCTGACCCAATATTGTTGGAGATGATGCAGTTGCTTAAAAATAGAATAATCCAGCTGCACAACTGATGCAGAACAAGGCAGTCTCAAGTCTGGACCTGAACAAAATAGGTTTTTTTTTCCTCCCCCTGTATTTTCTGCCTGCCTTCAGCAGACTGGTGTCAAACATTTCAAGAGGAAAAGGTTTTGATGGCCATTAAACTGGGAGAGCTCCTGCAGCCTGGTTTCTTATGGAAAAAGAAGGAGTCAAGGAAGTGGGAGAGAAAAAAAAAAAGGTGCAAGACCGAACAAACACATTTTGCCAAGGAAAACAGAGCGGCAAAAATAGTGGCGAGAAGTTCTGGGAGGCTGACATCACACATTGCTGCTGACTATTGTCATGAAATAATTCAGATACCAACGTTTGCTGCACATGACAACCACCACAACCCATCTCCAAGCCATCCCACCTGGGCTCAGCAGCAATACTGCACACAGGGATGGATTTACACCCTAATATTGATTGAAAGCTACATCAGTATACTGCTGAGATGCATTTAGAGCTTGTTTTCCTTCATGTCCATTGGTGTCCATGGGCTATTCCATGTCTTTATCCAAGCCTGGGACACATCAAGCTTTGCAGGAAACCTTGTCTGTGGACTCAGAGTATCCCCTCAATTCAGCAATTGGTTTCCCTGTGCTCAGCAGAGCTAAATGGAGAGGAGATTGTAGAATAAAGCCTCCTGCCCCCATTTTCCATCTCAAAGCTTTACTCCTCACTCTCCAGAAGCAGTCTGTGCCTATCCTTAGATCATGTGTTGCAAGAATTATGATTCAGCTTCACTCTAGAAGGATCAGATTTCAACAGTTGCCTCATTTGAAATCAGGCTGGCGTGGAGACAATTTGGAGGGGTTTGTGTGGCAACAGAAGAAAGGCAAGATAAATACACAGGAAACACAAGAATAGGAGAGTTTCTGTCACTTTGCAGCAAATGAGACTTGTTCAGTTGAGGAAATCATTGTCTGGGGTAGGACATGGGAAGTGCCACCTGAGAAAGGTCAGAGGAAGGATGTGCAACTTCTAAACCTCCAGTGCAGGAGACTTCACCCAGAGGCCATGACAAATCAGGATTTTACTCAGTGACAGGATGAAGCCTGCACAGTCTCTGCCCTGTGGTGTTTGTAACTTATGTTGTCTTTATTATAAAGATGCTTTTGTTCTGCACTTCAACATCTGGTCTAATGCACTTCATTCCTCTGTGCTTTTGGAAAATATGCTGTGGTCACTGAGCATTTTTAATACATTGCTAAAATATGTCACATGCAGAGAGCAGGGCCTGCCTCCACTGCTATCCACCTCATGGCCAAATCCTTGGAACCTTACAGTAAAAGAGTAATTAACAACATCTCTGGAGCATGGAAAATTCCTATTGCTTTTTTGAACAGACAAAAACAAGCTGATTTTTTTCAGTCAGCTGTGATAACCAGCAACTACTCTCTTTTGGGAATTACCCCAACTCTGCATCCACAGGCTTGTTAAAAATTAGCTCTGTGCACGAGGCTTCCCATGGGTCACATAGCTCCTCCTGAACTTTGGAATAAAAATGGAATTTCCTGAATTTCCCTTTGCTACCAGCAGAGGATTGCCTGCAAAACAAAATAGTGAAAAGCAATTTTAACTCGTGACTTTTTTTAACCACCTTGCTACTGGGAAGAGGCTCAGGAGACAAAAAAAATGCCCAACCTTTATTTAAATTTGTTTTGTTCAAATGGTGTTAAAACCTGACTACATTCTAGGAACAGTGGGAAGAGGGACAGAAAGCAACACATCCCTCTTGGAATTTTAATTGCATGTAACCCAAGAATCTCTGTGTTTATCTCTGTTCTGCTTGACCAGTGAGATCTGTCAGTGCCTCAGTACCTGTGAACAAGCCTGACTGCAGCTTCCAGCACAACAACAGCCAGATCCTGAGGACAGGGAAAGCCTCCACTTCCCAAAGTTACCTCCAGTTAAAACAATCCCACATGTGTGGAAACAGCTTTGAACAGCTCTAAATCACTGGTCAAAATAGGAATAAAAAAGCACAATTCACAGAGCACGTTACAGTTGCTGGATTTCACAACAGCTGCACATCCTTCTGTCAGAATCCATCTGTATTTTTTTTTCTTGACTTGCACAGGGCAGATTTTTAAACTTTATTTTAGAAAAGAAAAGCCCAGATGGAGCACAGATGCCCAAAATATTTATGTCAGTAGGTACAGAACTTCTCAGTGCCACAACTTTCATTCTGAAGCAATGTCCACTATTATCCCATTTTACCACTGACACTTAGACAGGGACAAAGGGGTTTAACCTGGAGAAACAGCAGGAAAAAATGCAGGAATTTTGATAAAAAACCAAGAGTTTGCTGGTCACTTGGGTATTGCAGCATGGATCCAGCACCTGGGCTACAGGAAGGTGTCCCTGCCCATGGAATTAGACAATCTTTAAGGTCCCTTCCAATCCAAATCATTCCATAATTTTTGATTTAATGCCTGACAGTGCTCCCACAGCGAGCTGGGCCTCTGAGGTAAAAGGAAAGGTTTGTGCACTTCTCAGGCTGACACTCCTGTTATAAATTCATTTCCTGGGGCAGCACAATTCAGCTGAAATTATTCCCAGGTATCTGACAAGTCTCTGCACGAAGCTGTAGGAACATTCCCAGCTACCACTTCCAAGAGCACACACACTGCCACTGAGAGCATCCAGCAAAATGCTCCTGTCTTCCCATCTCCTTCCCATGGAGAAACTCAAATATTTGATGCCAAAAGTGGAGGATTAAGGAAAACACAATCACTGAGAGCTTTCAAGTCCAAGCTACTACAACCCCAGTCACTGTTCAGCTGTGGAGAGTAAATTAAATTACTGACATTTCTCCAAATCGGGATTAAAACATTCCCTGAGTTAATACAAACTGTGTCTAATCCAGCTAAGCACAACAAATACAGCACCTTGCTCATTTTTCTTTTCTTTCTCATGTTTCAGCTCCAGCCTCTTATAACTGAGACACTTCCAGCTCCAGGGCTTTGCCAGGAGAGGAATGATGACCTTGGGCAGCTCCTTACTTCTGGGGAGAAATCCTGTCCTGTCAAGCTGCCTGAAACCAGGCTCACTAAAAAATAACAACATGAAAATCAAGCATCCCATGCTTTCAGGACAATTTTATGTGCTCCAGGTTAAAAAGTTGGTGGGTCTTGCTAAATTAAGAGCTGTGTTTGCTATGAAAATGAGGAATGTAAGTCAAGAACAGTGGATTAAGGAAATAATTCTAAACTGCACTCCAAGATGAAGAAACAGAACCCCAAGACAGATCATCAAATATCAAGGAGAATTCAACAGTGCTGGTGAAGCAGAAAGCAGAATATCAGTATTTGCTCCACACCCCCTTTTCCCAACCATCACTGAGGCAGTCTGTAAATTAAACTGAACACGAGGCAGGTATTCTATAAGAGAAAAACAGATCAGAGCAAAACCTAATTAATTTTCACAGCGTACCATGACTAATCTTAGCATATATGGTACTGGAATAGCAATCACTGAGTACAAATGAAAACAGTGTTGAACCCTGTCCTATTTTTAATCAGATGAAAGCCACAAACCCAGCCATGCTTCTGCTTAGTGCTGCGTTTTCTTCTACCCTGATGGTTTTTACAGCTGGAGAAATGGCCACTTGCAGCATTACTGTGCTGTAAAAAATGACTGCTCCTTACACTTCTGGGATTACAGTGGAGTGTGTCACTGCAAAGGAGAGCTGGTGGAGGAAAGTCAACATTTCTTGGGACATTTAACCCTTTCTGAGCTCTATCAGATCCTCTGAGTGAGGATGTGCTTTGAAATTCTTGAATTTCTGTGGTATGAAACCATACTTGCAAAGTCTTGTAGGAAGCCAGTGGCAGGGAAGGGAACAGAATAAATCCCAAATTAAAAAGTTTAGATGGTGCCTGACGATATTTTTAATGATATTTGAAGGCAGCATATGAGGGCAGGTATTTCCCCTGATTAATTTTGCCCTAGAGGGCTCACAAAAGCTGTTCTGCACAAAGAGCAGCTCCCAGTTCAAAGACTTTCCTCATTTACCAGTGATTTTTTTTTTAGTGCATTAAATAAAAACACTGCTAGTCACATTTTAGCCTGGACATTTTCATATTTGCTATGACAGCCTGGAGTGTGGAAATGGAATAATTAACCCTGATTTGCTAAGCCCAGTTTTTAGCCAGGTCAGCATGCAATACAGCATTACAAAAACCAGATTTATTTTGTAACAGAGAAAAGTGCAAGATCTCTCTGAGTGAAGAGAAGTGGAATATATGAGTTTCCCACTTGGGAAAGCAAGAAAAAGGTGGAAGTGGCAGTCAAAGGTTTAAATGCCTTCTCCCTTTGAGAAACACTCCACACCATATGATTTATCCAAGAAATAACCTGCTGAGAGGTGGAATGTCCAAGATACCCACTTTTGAGAGCAAAGCTGGTATTTCAAAAGAAGGTATCTCAAAGCACCTTCTTGCTTATTTGCCAATGGAAAAATCAGGATATTCCTCTCTTGCTGGCCATTTCTCCCTGACACACTCACACTTCCTACAAATCCTTCCTTGCCCAAGCCAACCCAGAAGTAAAGCAGCAACATCCCAGCCTCCAATCCCAATGCAAATAAAGCTGAGCAGCACCAAGGATCCGAGCTGGCTCCCCACTGGAAGCAGGCATGAGGAAAAGGACACACCTTTGGAGTGTTTCCCCGAAGGCCTCTTGGGTAATGACTCCTCCATGGAATGTGTGGATGTGTGGAGCACGTTTTCCAAACTGTTACTGACACTATTGATGGGGGTCTCCGACCTTGGAGTGACCTGCGAAAAAAAAAAAAAAAAAGTACAAAAATCCATTAAAATAAACAGAGGGAACACACCAACATCACACCTTCTCTGGAGTGAGGGATCCCCTGGGCAGGCACTCAGGAGAAGTTGGTTTCTCTTAAAACTGAAGGTGTTACTCCTGATATTCCCCAAGTTAACAGTTCAGGGAAGTGGTTTCAGTCAGCAGCTATTCACAAACTGAGATTATCTTGGCTAATCTAAAAAGCTACTTACAGCATAATTCTTTTTGAAACAATAGTCACCCAGCAGTCAATTGGAGAGAGATTGCAAGACCTTTAACCTCTGCACACACCACAGATTTTTAACTTTTCCACAAGAAAACTGGGGAAAAGGGCTCTTGGAAAAATGTCATTTTTTACGTTATGTCACTGTGCTGGTTTTGGGTGGAGTAGAGTTAATTTTCATCACAGTAGCTGGTGTGAGGCTGGTTTGGATTTGTGCTGGAAGCTGTGGGTAACTCAGGGATGTTTTGGTCACTGCTGAGCAGGGCTGACACTTTTTTGGGTCCTCACCCCACCTCACCAGCACAGAGACTGGAGGGATACAAGGGCTTGGGACGGGACACGAGGATTTGGGGCAGGACACGAGGAGCTGGGATGGGACACCAGGAGCTGGGATGGGACACAGACACCCAGCTGAGCACAGCTGGTCCAAGGGATATTCCAGGCCTGTGGCATCATGCTCAGCATGGAAAGCTGAGGAAGAAGGAAGCAGGGGACATTCAGTGACCCCAGTACTCTGCCCCAGCCACCATAACCCGTGAGGTTCCCCGGGATGGCCAAACCCTGCCCATCCATGGGAAATGGGGAATTG
Source organism: Phylloscopus whistleri (assembly GCA_017589585.1). NCBI lineage: Eukaryota > Metazoa > Chordata > Aves > Passeriformes > Phylloscopidae > Phylloscopus > Phylloscopus whistleri. The sequence continues at coordinate 247,126 of JADMLD010001597.1, forward strand.
ATTCCTTTGCTTTGCTTGCATGTGTGGCTTTTGTTTTCCCTGTTAAACTGTCTTGGTCTTAAGCCAGGAGTTCCCTCTGTTTCACTCTTCCCACTCTCTCCCTATCCCGATGCCAGGGGAGCAGGGAGTGGCTCCATGGGGCTCCAGCACCTCTCCTGGGATGAGACTCAAGGCATTCCCAAGCATTTCCACAACACATTGCAATGCAAAATTCTTAGCAAAACCCTGATTTTCTTGTCTTTGACACTTAATAACCTGTCATGATCATATTTCATGGAAATGTCATCATTTCTTATTTTTCATATTCGTATTACATGATTTCATGTTTCATAATTTCAGATTCCATATTTCATAATGGAAATTTCTGTACTAGCAATGCCCAAGCAGAAGGTTGAAGCATCAAAAACAAAAAAAAGGGTTTAAGAACCTGGAAGAGGAAAAGATGCTTTAAAGAGGGGAGTTCAGACCAACAAAAACACTCCCAGTAACTACTCAGAGTAACCGTGTGACTTGAAATTCAATTGTTACATCTGGAATCAACCTGAACTGCTGGTGAGGAGAGCTGTAATTAGAATTCCACATGGATTTTTAGCCTGGCACAAATCACAGGAGAAAACGTGCACCTTGCCATAACAAAATTAGTTCTCCTTCACTCAGGGTAACTCAAACCCAGCAGCTCCAGGTCCCTGTAAGGGAAAAGGCTCCCTCAGACCCTGCTAACTTGACACAGTGCCCTGAGCTGGGATAATTTCTGCTGAAAACAATACTTTGCACACCCTCCCATTCCATGTTGCCGTCAGTCAGCAGCACACACAATGCAAGTCAGAAATAGCACAGCCCCACTCCATACAATTACCTATTGTAAGCTCCATTTTAAGACTGACATTTATAGATTTATACACATTTTAAGGCAGTAGAACAAGTGAAAGGCTCTGTATACTTGACATCCATAAAAAAAGCTTCGATGTGTAAAGAAATCAATCCAGAATGGCAGATGGGTGTCAGGAAAAAAGAGGATTACAGGTAGCTGCTTTCCTTTTCAGCACTACTTCTTGACAAAAAAAACCCCCACGTTTATTTTTTATATATAAATGCAGAAGTATTATATTTATCTAATTATACACTATTTCTTCTGCACAGCTTCCCACCAATAACAAAACTTAACACACCAAGCTTTCCCTTAGACCAACCATTAAACTCCCAGCTTGGCGGGAGGGTGAGGAAGAGTTTAAATTCCCTTTGCCCAAGTCAGTCTTGAGCTGAGCTTATCTCCCACAGCCTCTCTCCTGGAGCTCATTAAACTCTCCCTCCAGCCCAGGGCTGCTGGGAGGAAGTTCCAGAGGGCTGAGCACCATCCTCCTGGCAAAGGGACAGCGCAGAGGAGCGAGCTGGGAAAGGAGCTCCGGCAGGGCTGCGTTATCCTGGACAACCAGGTTGCAAATATTCACAATAATCAGAACTGTAAACACTCAGAATGATTGAAGCTGAGTAAGAGCAGCCACGCAGCTCCAGAAAAATCTCTGAACAAGCAGTTTGTTACAATTTATTGCCTCTTATCTTGTATTCCCTCCTCTCCACTCTCCTTACAACAAGCATCGCGTGCAGCTTATAATTTGCATTTTGTTTATACATAACCTCCATTTTTTTTTCCATAAAGATTTAATTTTCCTAGACTTGCTAAGGATTAATTTAGCCCATATGTCTTGTCTGCCTGAGCTCATACTATCTGATCCCGTCGCACATCAAAGCAGCTCCAAATTGGCCTAGAAAAATCACAAAGCTCTGATTAGTTCCAAATGGAGCACTTTGTTAGAGAGCTGAATGGTGTTAGAACCACTGAATCCCACTGCTTAAAGCTTCCAGTCCAAATTTTGAAATCATTTTTTCCACTGACTTAAACATCACGATACAGCAACGGTGGTTTGGGTTTGTTTAGGGAAAGTGAAATGATGAAAAGTGGTTTGCAAATCAAAGTTTTAGTTCCAAAATAGTAACAGCATTTTTTTTTAATCCTTTTTTTTTTTTCTTTTTTTTTGTCTTTTTAAACTTGATGCAAAGCCAAACAGAGGAACAATAACGCATCAGCTCAGAACTGCAGGAGATCTTATCCTGGGAGGGTTGGGAGAAACACTGGGAAAAGCTTTACAGGAAGGACCTGTCCAAATTCAACTGCAGAAATTCAGTATCAAGTAAATTCAGGAAGGAGAGTTCTCCATATCTGAACACTCCTGAAATCCCTGGTTTGGGCTCAACACAGACAGCTACTCAGGAGAAAGTGGATTTGGAATAAAGAACAAGGCATTCCAGGGAGATAAAGGCTCAGAGAAGCAGAGAGCAAATTGCTTTGGACCTTTCAGGAGCTGTAACATCTCTGAGAAAGCCAAGGTGCCATTAAGGAATAAACATCTGCAGCTCCAGAACTGTGCAAGGCTTGTTTGCTGAGGCAGTAGCAGGCCACAGTGAAGATGGATAAGTTGGCATCACAGGAACCAGGAATGTTCAGGCCATACATCATAACAAACCACAGGAGTGACATTTTATAAATGCAGGAAAAAAACCCCCATGAATCATTCAAGGTCTAAGAAAAACCAGCATTAGACCTTTGAATAACAGACTGGGTTTTTCTACAGAAATTACCTGAGAACATCAGCAGAAACAGTCCATAAAGAGCAACCAAAACTAGCAGCAAGCCCAGAGTTAAATATTCTGCCTGATTTTACCCCCAGCACAGCATCTCCTGGAGGGCCAGGGAGAAGGAAAACCCTCTGATGCACCTCTCCACAGTTTCACTGCATCGCTCAGGAATTCCTTCCACACCCCAGTGGCCCAAAGGCTCCTTCAATGCCTCTAAAAGCTGCAAGTGGGTGGAGAAAAGATCCTTAAAACTATTTTTACTCCCCTTTAATGTTGCATCTTTGATTGGAGCAAGCTGGTCTAGAGGAAGGTGTTCCTGCCCAGGGCAGGGGCTTGGAATGAGAGGAGCTTTAAGGTCTCTCCCAACCTTGATGGTCCTGGGATCCTTTGATCTGCTCCCTCCACAGCAAAGCATCTGGCTCACAGATGGACTTCTGATTTTCCAGATGCAAACCCTGCTGTCTCTTGCATTTCAAGTTAAAGCCAGAATTGAAAATAACAAAGAAAACTGATCACTGCTTAGTGACTGAGGCTCAGAGTGAATTCTTCTCTGCCTCATTCTCCATTGTAATGATGACAGGATCAAAACTGGTATCAGCTACTGCAAAGTGGATCCTTCCCAACACAGATTATTCAGAAGGATCACTAAAAGCTGCCCTTGAGTTCTCCACCCCCAGGAGTTACCAGGAAGAGAAACAATTACTTTGACCCAGGGGTTGATGACAAACGTGCCAAGGGAGCAGAATTGGTTGCTAGAATTTTGCCATTCTCACACTTTTCCCATTTTCACCTGTCATCACCCAAACTCAACCTTTTTTTTCCCCCGAGAGTGCAGTGATAGGTTGGCACTGATGATTAATTGTAGTTAATTCTGTGATTTCCTTCCCAGCAGCAGAGAGGTCCTAACAGGCTCAGATCTTCTCTCCTAAGAGAAGCTCTCCTAAGCTCTCAATCCATTAAAAAGCACCCAGGAAACTCAACACAGGTACTTCCCCCAGGTGGTGCTGCTCTTTCAGCCACTGCTGCCTGATGTGGCTCTGTCCCAGCCAGTGGGAGTCACTATGGAAAATGGGAAATCTGGGAAACTGGGGAACTGTTAGCTTTGCTAACACTGAACACAGCAAAGCCTTTCATACAAGGAACAGGACTGATAGGAGTCAAACTTCATGTGGTCAGAGTTTTACCAAAACAGCAATTATCTGTTCCTTTGAAAAATAAACAGAGCATAGAAAATACATGGTTTAATAGCAAAGTATTTGCTGACTTAGTTTGAGGTGGAGCCAAAAAATACTAAAAAAAAAAAAAAAAAAAATCAACACAGCCACTACCCAAAGCACCACGGCCACATGGAACAATGATACAGGATGTGAGGGAGCAAAATATGGATTTCTGTACCTGGTTAGGTAAGAAATTTAGGTCATGTATTACACAGGAAAAGCAAACAATATAAAGAGCAATGAGTGAGTTAAGTGAGGTCCTGGAGCTCCAAGCCACACAAACACATTCTCCCATTGATCACACAGGAAAACTTTTCCATCTTTTCAACAATGGCCAGTGACAAATTGAGAATCCCACAGAGAAATGCTTCTGTCCATAGTGGCTTTTGAATTCTCCTACAATAAAGGGGGTTTTAGCCATAAACTGCCCTCCAGGAGCAGGTAACATGTATCAGTGAGCTCAGGAATTGGAACAGTGACCCCAGGGGGTAAAAATCACTCAACTCCTGTCCTGCCAGGTTCATATTACTGAGTATTAACAGCAGCTTCTTTGAGGTTAACACCAGGGTCTTTAACATGGTGCAATCCTGTTGACAACAATGCTCCAGGAGAAGCTTGATGGCAAGGATATGGCCCCTGCAAGCTCAGGCTGATTCCACCAAAGGGGCAAACCCAGGTTTTTAAATAATTTGAATAAAAAATGCATTGCTAACACTCAGCTGTCAGTCTGACACCGCAGGATTGTTCATCAGGCTAAATCCAAGTCAGAGACAGGAGCAATAAATGCAGGGATGTGGGATTCCAAATCCACTGAGACAAGCCCAGGAGGGGCAGGAGCAAGCAAACACCTTCCTCTTGGTAGAAACAAGGCAGCCTTGTGAAACCACTGCCTCAGGCACCAGTCCTGCATTTACTCACTGATCCAAACACCTGACTGTTCTCCCACCAGAAGAAGAAAACTCCAACCTTCTCCTTTGGAAGATTCAGGCTTTTCCATAGGGATGTTTCAGAAGTGCTCACAAACACCCCCCACTTTCCAAACACACAGTAAAGAGCTCACCACTTGAATTTACACATATTTAGTTGCACTGTTGGATTGGGATGTGGATGCAGCTGGAAGTGTTTGCTTTGTGTTAAAATTCAGTGGGTTCCAAGAGTCAAAATAAGCTCTAAGAGCCAGGTGCCTCCATGATTCAGCAGCTACAAAATACACCTTTTCTCCTAGAGGAGGAACACAAAGGGTGAAGAGGCAATTCACAGGGAAATGGGATAATGGCTAATAGATCAGATGGTTGTGTCCTGGGAGACTCTCTGGAATGAAATGAGGCATGTGGTACTTAAACACTGCGGGACAATCACGCACCTGCTCCGGGGCTCCTCATGAATTCAGGAGAACAGATGGACCACAAGAAGGGGCTGGATTTTATAGACTGATTTCCACTAAAGCCCCTTTGCTTAAAGAATGGTGAACACTGTTAATAATAGGAACACAGAACTCATCAAATCTGAATTTTACAAACCAATCACTCAAACCACCTCGAAATTAATGTACAAATGTGACCCTGTTTCTTCACCTGATGCCACCAAAAGCCAACCACTCCTGTCTCTTCTGCAACAACTCACAAAGAAATTATCTGACAGGCCACAAATCCATTGAATTCTGTTTCTCCCTCCTTCCCCTTCTCAACAGTCACTCAAGTGATGGCTGGAATGTAATAAAACTACTCAGAATCGTGGAAGCACAGAGCCATTAAGGTTGGAAAGGACCTCTGAGACACCAAGTCCAACCATGATCACCACTAAACCATATCCCCAAGTGCCACATTCACCTGTTTGCTGAGCACTTCGTTGGATGGTGATTCCACCACTTCCCTGGCCAGCCCATTCCAATGCCTGAACACCCTTTCAATGAAGAATTTTTTCCTAATATCCAGCCTAATCCTCCCCTGGGCCAGCAGAGGCTGTTCCCTCTGCTCCTGTCCCTGTGCCCTGGGAGCAGAGCCCAACCCCCCGACAGGGAGTTGTGCAGAGCCAGGAGGTCCCTCCTGAGCCTCCTTTTCTCCAGCTGAGCCCCTTCCCCAGCTCCCTCAGCCCCTCCTGGTGCTCCATTCCCTTCCCTGGACACCCTCCAGCCTCTCAATGTCCTTCTTTCTTCCACTTATGGTGATAAAAGAAGACATTGGAGAAGAATTCATAATATATCTGAAAGTGTTCACTTTCACTATTTATCATCAGGACTTGGCAGGTCTGTAATTAAAATTAAGATCTTGCTCTTAAGTAACTGATCTGATTATTTCTGGATCAGCTATTCACCCAATCCCTGAAATTCTGTATTAGCTTGAACACCTGTTAAAATGTTTGTCCCTCCCAATGCTGATTATTGGATAATTATCCCAATGGAATCAATGGAAGAATTCTGGTTCAGCACGAGGCAAGAGCAAGGAATTTAGAAGTTTGCTCATTACAAACCCCATGCAAAGAAACACAGATCTGAGCCATATCAACATCCTTTTGCTTGAATTAATACCCATTTCAAACCTCAGGAGGGAACAGCTTCAATTCAACTGGCTCCAAGACTGAAGTCGAATTCGAGTGGAAGTGTGAGAATGGTTCTTGTTTCCACAGAAAAATTAGTTCCAGCATTTCTATAATAAAATTCTGTGGGCTCTGAGAAATCTTATCTATCTTCGTGGGACTGTATTTGCTTTTTTTAGGGATAAAAAGCACTCCAGAGCAAGTAAATGGAGAGTGGAGTATTTGAATATCAAAGTGACAGAAGAAGCCGAGCTCTGCCCTGCCAGGAAGAGGCAGGGCTGTACCTACTGTCACTGAAGGTGACAGGACCTCAGTTTTAGCAACTCAAACATTTCCAAACCCACTAAACCAAATGGTTAAACACTTCCACACAAGGCTGCTGTTCAGCACCTTTGAAGTCAGCCCCTGGAATGCCTGTGAGGTGTGGTTAACTGCTGCTGGCTCTGCTTCTCCACGCAGGATCTGCTGCAGGATCTCCTCCAGATCATGCACGGATTCCATTAAAGCAGTTCTGACCTGGTAAAATCCCAAACACCCAACACTTTCCAACAGGAATCTTTACCCCACAATAACAAGGCTCACTTCAGTGTTGCTTCACTGACAACGGTTACGAGGTAATTAGCAGAAAAAAGAGTAAATTATAAAAGTGAGGTGGAATGCACTCTTAAAACAAAAACTTCATTCAGCCCGTGCAAAAATAAATGGGGAAAACAGCTCACGGAAAAAACATCATCATTATTAGCTCAACACACATTTCTCTGGCTGCTCTGTCCCTGATGTTTGGGTGCACGGTGAATTTCCCAAGCAAACACGTTTAGGTTCCTAAATTCAAGTTCATCATGTAACATATGATTAAGCAAAGTGAATTTGGTGCTAATTAATATTGTTCCTACCCAAGACCATTGTCTTCCAAGGATTCCTTTATATGTGAAGCTCATTTCTGAAAATACAGCAGGTTTGAGAATGAACCATTTTATCACACCTCAAATGAAACCATGAATAAGAAAAGAGCCAGAAGGGGAAGCCTCACATTTTTTAAGTGGAATATCAAGAGGTGTGTGCAATCCATGTTGCCTGGAGTACCCAATAATTCCCAAAGGATGTGCAAAAGACATGCAGGGCTTGGCAATGTCACCAGCTGGAAGCTACAAGACTTGTCCCCCAAGCTCCTGAGGTTGGATTCATGTGGTTTGGAAAGTGAGATCATTCTGAGATAGCAACTCCTGACACCAGTGAGTAAACACCTCTAATCCCAGCCAGCAACTGCTCTCAACATGGTCATCTGCTGAATCCATCAAATACCCTCAAAGAGGCTAAAAATTAAGTTTGTCATAAGTTACTCTATCCCTACAAAGCTCAAAAAAAAGCCATAAAGGCAGCTGACATAGATCACTCAATAGCAGCATTGCTGTCTCTGTGAGGGCTTGACAACTCAGTTTCAACCCAGCAAGTAAGTGATGGTTTTTTATAACTCATCACTCCATTGGTGAAATAAAAATATCAGGATATTTCTCAATGGAGTTATGTCCATTCATGCTCCTGAGGCAAACAGAGCAGACAGGTGAAGGTGTTTGAAATGGATCCCTCAGAGCAACTCCATAGCTCCCAATATACAGCCTTGAGTTCTTGGGAAGTTTTAGAGGAGCCTATGGAATTAGCATGAGTGAAAAATAGTACCTTATGCTATAAACTTGAAATAGCCATTGGTGCAGGATTTGGAAGCTGACTGGGCAAGAGCTCTCCTTCCCATTCACAAGATACCAGCCCAAAACAGCCACATAACCACGGTGTCACTGCCCTTATTTCCCTTCAGCTGCAAACAAACTGCACCCAGGGTGACTATTTCTGACCCTGGCTCTGCAGCTGAGCCCTCAACCAGCCCAGAATGATCATCACAGAGCCATGGAATGGTTTGGGTGGGAAGGGACCTTAAAGCTCATCTCATTCCAGCCCCTGCCATGGTTGCTCCAAGCCCTATCCAGCCTGGCCTTGACATTTCCAGGGATCCAGGGGCAGCCACAGCTTCTCTGGGAACCTGTGCCAGGGCCTCAGCACCCTCACAGCCAAGAATTCCTTCCTAATACCTGATCTAAACCTACAGCTCATCACCCTGGCTGCACTGAAGAGCTCTTGTCACAGCAGAGCAGGTGCTGACTCCCAAAGCATTCTCCTATTTCCCTGGTTTTACAGCACGATCTCAAAGAGGAGATGAAACAACTCCAGGAAATGGAGTGACAGATTCATGAGTAACTTCCCCAGCTCTGAAGTTCTGTCCTTAGAGCTACTGACAGTAGAGCTCTTGAGAGGGAAAGTCCATGCAGATTCATATTATAACATCCAGCACCCATGTAGGTCAGAGAATCCAAGTTCAGATTTATGTTTCCACCTGCCATCACTCCAGCAGGGAATCACAGAATCATTGAGGTTGGAAAAAACCTCCAAGGTCATTAAGCCAAACCTGTGACCAATCTCCACCCTGCCACCAGCCCAGAGCACTGAGTGCCACCTCCAGGAATTCCTGGGACACCTCCAGGGATGGGCACTCCAAACCTCCCTGGGCAGTTCCAAGGCCTGAGCTCCCTTTCCATGGGGAAATTCCTGCTGCTGCCCACCCTGAGCCTGCCCTGGGCAGTTCCAATTCCTGAGCTCCCTTTCCATGGGGAAATTCCTGAGCTCCCTTTCCATGGGGAAATTCCTGCTGCTGTCCAAGCTGAGCCTCCCCTGGGCAGTTCCAATTCCTGAGCTCCCTTTCCATGGGGAAATTCCTGAGCTCCCTTTCCATGGGGAAATTCCTGCTGCTGCCCACCCTGAGCCTCCCCTGGCCCAGCCTGAGGCCGTTCCCTCTCCTCCTGTCCCTGTGCCCTGGGGCAGAGCCCGACCCCCCTGGCTGTCCCCTCCTGTCACAGGGAGTTGTGCAGAGCCAGGAGCCCCAGGGGGACATTGCTGGGATGTCCTGGGCAGAACCAGGAGCTGGACTCAGTGATCTTTGTGGGTCCCTTCCATCTCTAGGATATTCCATGATTCCATCCTCACAGAGTCCAAGGCAATGTAGAGAGGGCAGCATTTTCCTTCCTGTTCATAAAATGTTCATTTTATACCATCAGGTAGAAACCATCAATCTAATAATTACTGACCTACTTAAAGCCAGCCACAGCCACCTTTTCCTGCAAAGTTAAGATTCAGGTAAGACAAGAAGCATCTGAAAAAGCACAAAAAAATACATGGGCAGCTGTTTTAAGCCTCCTCACAGTCAGCAACTGCAGGAGTAAAAGGAAACAGCAAAAAGCAGTTTGCACCACTGACCACCTTCAGCTGTGTTCACCTACCCCAAAGCAACTCCAGGAATCATGAAATATTTACAGTAAATTTGTATCAACTGCTCAGTCTCCTCACTGTTGAACACGATTTGAATTTGAGATATTTGACTGTTAAATGTGAAAGAGGAGATGGAAAAAGGATTGAAAGGTCCAATCCTCTGGAAAAAGTTATAGCTAATATCAGGTTGGGACATATTTTAACAAGGTAGAAGCAGCACATCCCCATTGGGTTCTGCAAGGAGAACAAAGAGCACAGTTCAGATTTCTGCTGCATCTCCTGACTAAACAAGTTAACCATAAATCAGAAATTGTAACAGTAGGGCAGGTACAGTTACACAAGAGTTACACCCCATTCCCACCCTCAGCCAGGTCACAAACAGCTCCCTGTCTGCAACCCATCTCACATCCACGCCATCCCAGCTCCCCAAAGTCTTTCAGGACCTCACATGCTGAGCATTTCTCCAGCTCCTTAAGGACGAGCTCAGAGAGGAGCAGAATTCCCCCATTTAACACTCAGCTTCCAGCAGCAGCTGGAGTAAAGCAACAGGAGCCATGAGAAAGTGCTGGCACCAGGGAGGGAATTCTCCTCCAGTTCCAAGAGGAAAAGCAGCAGCCCAGGGCACTCACTTTCCCTCCACAGCCACACTGGTTTTTTCTAGGTGATGTTACAGTGCAAGGATTGTCACAACATCACTTGGTAACCCCACGAGGACTCGGTGTTGGGATTTATTTGTGCATATTTAAACGGGGCTGAATGGAGAAAGACATTGTTTTTTCCACTTGCTTCATCCAACTCCCGGTTTAAGCCAACTGCCTACTCTAAAAGCAGCAGAATCACCCAGTTAAGAACAACAACAAAAGCAAAAATCTGAAGGAAATTTGCATCACTTCAAACAAAATGCACATTCAGAGACTGTGAAGGCAAAGTCACCTTTGTGTTCCCTCTCACTACTCTGTACTTAGCAACCAAGATTCTCCGAGGCAGATTTCTATAAAAATGTGCTTTTTTAAAGAGACAACCCTTCAGTGAGCACAGAAGAGAAAAAAAAAAAAAAAAAAAAATCAAACGATCCTGGATGCCTCATTCCTGGCAGGAAAAATGGCAGGATGGATCCTCCGTCCATCTTAGATTGACACAAACAGTGCCGGAGTTTTCCAGCTCCATAAATCCTGCAGCTCACAAAGAAAAAAACCTCAAAAAACCTTCCTGATTTTATCTTTTTTTTTTTTTTTTTTAGTTTGTCTTAATTTGGGGGGAACTTGGATATGATTTACAGCGTTTCCTTTCCAACCCAGGGTCGCTGCATCGTTTGAACAAGGGAAGCTGCAAGTGGTTAAGTGTCTGAAAAGAAGCTTTTTTTCTGATTTTAATTATATCCTTTTACATCCTGTGTGAAATATTCTTTCCAGCTCTATTTTATCCACATGGGGGTTTCAGCTGAATGAAGAGGCTCTCCCATACCTTGCTCTCTCCCCTTACTACAAGAGGTTAGGAAGAGGCACAAGACAGGAAGGGAAGAATATGAAAAATATGAGGTTGGACACACCTCAATTTAACAAAGCAGAGGTGTTTAAAGAAACATGAAATTGGAAGGGAATTTGTATTCAGGGGAAGACTGTGCCCAGATTTCTGCCTCAGTCTGGAATTCAACACTCAACTCAGTGAAATCTCTACTGAGCCCTCAGAAACAGCTTCATTTCGGCTTTTACTCCAATCCAGGGGTTTTTCACAGCTTTTAGGTGTTCCCCACCTTTCCCAAGAGCGGGGTAACACATCATCCACTCATCCTCAAGGGATGTGAACTTCTCACAAGCACCCTCTAAGCTGGTGCTGCGATTGAACTTTCCAGCGGGTTAAAATCGGGCAGAAAGACGCTCTGACTCCCGAATTTGTAGCGGGCTGGGAGCAATTAAGCAGTTACATATCCAGGGACTTCCAGCGCATCTTAAAACGTTCCTGTCTGGCCTAACTGCTGGCAGCTGAATGGAAGAACAGCAAGTTAATGACGGTGAGCCCAACCACCAGGATCAACACCCGAGGGATGCAGAGTGACAGAAAACGGCAACGTTTCTTTTAGCTTAACACCAGCAGCTCCAAATGTTTGCCATCACATCCGTCTGAACAAAACGCAGCCTCACCAAGACGCTTTGCCACTGGACAGCTACTCCTCCTTTCCAACTTTTTCCGGGGGGAACTTTCAAACAGATGCTTTTATCTGGAGATGCATTTATTTCCCTTCCTAAATCACTGGTTTTCCACGCAGCTGGCAGGACTGTTCCCCCAGCAGACGCTTTGAGAGGCAATCAGGGAAGGCGTATATTGCTGCTGTTGTGAACCGCTTCTCATTTAAATGTCACAAGCTGGTAAAAACTCCATCCATCCATCCTCCCCCTGTGCCCTCAGCTGACCACCCCCATCATCAACCAAGTGCCAGCCCTCTGAAGCTGCCATTTACAGGTTAAAATGAGAGCCGGAGACACAGCCCGGGGCCATTCCAGCGCGCAAAAAAACCAGCAGGATACCCACCTTATGGCAGCCAGGGTAGGTTGCCATGGTGTTGAGGGTAGAGGTGCTGGGATTCTTGCTGGTGCTGGCCATGAGACTCTGGATCTGGGTGAGCTCCTGCCTCAGCACCTGCTTCTGGTGGAAGCTGAACGCCGGGTGGTTGGATGCCATGGTGAAGAGCAACAGGAACTCATCCCCCGTGCGGCCCTCGTTGAGCTGCAGCCCGTAGTTGTTGATGACCGAGTCGATGTGGGTGAGGGTGCGGAACAGGACCCCGGCGGCCTCGCGGTGGGCAGAGCCCAGCAGGGCGAGGGACACCAGGAGTTTGCTGCGCACCACCTCGTCCGTCAGGTTGGTGAGGCTGCCCAGGTCGGCGGGGTTGTTGGCCTTGATCTCAGGAGTCGCGCAGGGAGTGATAATCCTTGCGGGCCAGGTCCTCCAGGCAGGCGCCCAGGAAGCGCAGCTCCAGCGGGATGCACAGGTCCAGGAGGCCGCAGAGGAACTCCACGCGCTGCGGGGAGGGCAGCTCGGAGAACCAGCGGTACACGCCGTCCCGCTGCAGCCGCGGGCACCGCTTCTCCACCATGGTGCCCCGCGCCGAGCACGCCCCGGCCGGGGCTCGCACACCCGGCCTGGGGCAGCCCCGGGCGGGCAGGGCCGGGCCGGGCCCCGCTGAGGGCGGCGCAGGCCCGAGCGCTGAGGCGCGGCCTGGCCGCGGGGTCCCCGCCCGCCGGCGGCCCCGAGGAGGCCGCTGCGCTCCCGTTCCTCCCTCACGGGGCGGCTCCTCCGTCCCTCCGGCGGGCGCCCGGTGCCTCCATCCCCCGGCCCCGCCGGGGCCACCCCGCCGCCGCGACCGCGGGAAATAATCCCTCCCGGGCGGAGGGGCACGGAGCGGCGCGCACACCCCGCCAGCCGCTGCGCGCAGGCGGAGGGATCCCGCGGTGAGGAGGCTCGGCCGCGAGCGGAGCGGGAGGAACAGGGAGCGACGGGCGCCTTCGCTCCCGGCCTGACCCCGCGGCGGGACACGCCCCCGGGGCCGCTGATTCGCCGAGCCGCCCGCTCGCCCGTGGCGATTGGCTGCGGCCGCGCTTCTCCCCGCCCCCTCCCGCGCGCTCGGGAGCGGGGTCTCGGGGGCCTGTCAATCCTCCCCGTTTAGCCCCGCCCCTGACGCTGATTGGTCGACGAATCCTTAAATAGGAGAGGGGCGGGAAGAGGCGCCTTTTGTGTGTGGCCGCCCGCGGGTGCGGAGGGGCCGCGGGTGCGGCCGCCGCTGGCCCGGGGGGTCCCTGAGGGGCGATGACCTCGCTCAGGGCACAGCTGTGCCTTGCCCTGCTCCCGCTGACCCCGCAGAGCTGCCGGGCTTGGGTCTGGACCTCCTGTCCTCCCCGCAGGGTTATGCCTGCAGGCTGGAGAGGAGCCTCAGGGAGCATCCTTACATCCCAAATCGTGTGCGAGCGCTTCCCTTCCTTCTGTCCTTCATGGCCGGTGCATTTTAAGTCTGTCCCCCGGCTCCGAGTGCTGCCCGTGCTCTTTGCTGCTTCCATTGTGGGCAGTAGGTGCTTTTTCCCTGCCTTTTCGCTCAAAACGCCTCATTCCAGCCACGGGGAGCCTATGGAGTAGAGGAGGGAATGGCTGCGATGCTCTCCTTCCTCAGCCGCCGCTTTAGGATGACAAAGAGCCTCAGGGACGCAATCTGAGCTGCTGCTGGGTGGTGATGCCAAAACCCCGATAAAGCTTTTGGCAGCGGCGCTTGCCTGAGCCGCCACCAACCCAACCCGCGGCCAGTTTGGCACCTGACACCAGATTGTCTTTAAATACAGTGTGGAAACAAAAGAGACACCAAAGACCTCGCAAAACGATCATTTTTTTTTTCCAGCCCCCCACATTCCCACTCTCCATTCTAAACCGTGATTCTGGCTGGCAGCAAGGTAGCAATGCACATTTTCCAGCAGGGTTGTCGGCTGCGGATCCGCACGGGCGGCCAAGGGGCGGACACAATTCCTGTTTTTTCCGTGGTGTTTTTCCATGGGACTCGGCTGTTGGGCTGTGGTAGCCCAGTAGCCAGACTGAGCATCAGCTGGATAAATGACACGGGTGAAGATCTTTGACTGGGACAAGCCAGGAATAACATTTTTAAACGCAGCCCCAGGCAGGCAGCGGATGGATCCAGGCTCGGTTTTTATATGATGGTAATCTTGGAAGGTGGACCGTGTGTTTGATTTTCACAAGTGCAGATAAACAAAAGACCCAACATTGACGTTTTTAATGGCAAAAATTGCGTTTTGTCTCGAGTTGATCTTTACAGGATGTGCAGATGCCCAAATGTGGCTCTCACATGAGTTGTGCGACCACTTGGGCTGGTGTCACAGAAGAGAAGAAGTCTCGTTCCTCTGGGGCAATGCTTTATTGGAAATCTCATTATACACCTTGCTAAGAGGAACTGCTGCCCCACAAACATTCCAAACGCCGGCAGTTTATCCTTTTTTTATTTCCCTGTGGAATACTGCGTTTATTGGAGTCCCACTGAAAGGCAGGAGTCAGCAGGCAGAGGACACTGACTGGGGCTGCATAATGTCACACATTGTGAAGAGGCACAACCCTGCCTCTGTCGCAGGCTCCTGCTGTGAGAGGGTCCTTGACAAGCCCACAGCCTCCCTGTGTGTCCTTTCCTTGCAGGGATCCCGCCGTGGAGTGCAAACCATATGTGCTTCCTTTTCCTGCCGTGCCCGGCATTGTCCCTGGGAGGAAGGCACGTGTGGAAAACAGAGGAAGTGCTCTCAGCCCCTTAGGAAAGAGCTGCATTGAGTCCTGGCCTGGGCCAGGCTGTTGGCATGGGCACGAGGAGTTCTTTGGTGGCCTTTCTGCTCGTGTTGATGTCTTTATCCATCCTGAAAGCACGTCCTTTATCCACTAATCCACCCTGAAAGCACCACGCCGGGCTCAAAGGCAGGGTTCTGTAGCAAGGTGAAGAAGGTTGAAACTTTCTGCTTGGGAACCAAGTCTAAGACTGAGTCTAAATAAATATTTGAATGAGAATTTTGTTGCAAAAGAGTGATTCTGTGGTTTACAGCCAGATTTATTTTTGTCTTTGATGCCAGACAGCAAAACAAGCCCTAATCTGAAGTGTAATAGATGAACTGGGAGCCTTTTCTCTGATTAGAAGTGGCTTTGGGTGAAGCCTGAGGAAACCAAAGGGGGAGTGACATATCATTCTATCACCAAGAATTCCTGGCTGTCCAGGGGCAGAGCCAGGAACTGCTTTCAGGGAGATAAATCAACAGAGTAAGAGCTCGTGTTACCACTTGCCCCGGCAGTGGGTTGGGAGTGAAGGTCGTTCTGGGGTGCCTGTGCAGCCCTGTTCCTCCTACGAGCACAGGACACCAAACTGGCTCCTCCTTTCATGCCCAGATCATCCCATTTCCTGCCTGCTCTCCCTGAAAATTCTCTTTGTGCGTGCATGACACAACTGGGGAAGATTCCTTGCTGGAGTAATCAGTAAGCAGTAGCTGATTTTCCTATTGTTGCATTTTCAGGGCACGCAGAGGTTGTTCTTGGATGTTGCAGTCAGGTGAATACTGAGAGAGGGTCCAGTCCTTCAGCCCCTCAGTTTTAGCTGCTGTTGTCAGGGTCTGAAATCTCCTGTTCAGGTTTCCTCAATCCTGTTAAACCAAGAAGCTGGGCTGAAGTGCTTCCTTCCCTTCAAGCAGCACCTCAGAGCCATTGTAGCCAAAGCCTTTATCACAGGATTGATTTATCATATCCTAATTACCACAGATAATTCCTTCCTGTGAGTTTGACTCCATGCCACACAGAATGGCCAGAAGCCTATAAAAATTAACTGAAATAACTCAGTGTGAGGTGGGTGCCTGAGTCCAGTGTGAAAGGAGATTGTTCACTTCTGTGTCCATCCACAGAGACAATGGAAATGAGAATCTCTACCAATGCAAAGGAGGAGATTTATTTGGGAGGCTGCTGGATAAAAGACCAGTTGAGTTACCCAGATCCATCAAGTGATCAGAGCTCCCAGCCAGAACTGCTCCACAGGGACCTTCTCAGAGCTTTTCCCCACCACTTTTAGGAGCCTTTAGGAGCCTGACCAACGCTTGCAAAATCATTCTGTTTAATGACAGGTTTGACATTTTAAACCTCCTAAATGTGGCTTAAATCTTAGCACTTCTGCCAGAAATCCAGCCTGGGAATCCCAAACCTTCTACCAAAATGACTCTTAAAGCCAGAGATGAACCTGCTGCCTCGTGGGTGTGTGCTGTATTCCTGTTGTATTCCTCTGGGGAATGGTTTTTCCCCAAAGCCCCTAAAGCCTGTAACCATTTAGTTTGATCCTTCCTTCCCTTATCTCTGACCTATTGGCTCAGTGCCAGCTATCCATCCTGAGACAGAGTCTAGATAAACCCATGCTCTTCCTTATTCGGTCTCTTTTCCCTCTTTGAGAATAAAATCTTGGAATAACCCTGAGGTACGAGCCTCTTTGGAATCTTTTATCCCATCCCCTGAGGTATTTCCCCCCAGAGCCCCTCGAGGAGAATGAGCCAGCACAGGAGCCCAGGGGGGCGGGCAGGGGGAGCATTTCAGGTGTGAGCCAGCTGCGAGGGGCAGGCAGCCTTCCCTCGGCTGGGTTCCCTGCCAAAACAGCTTCCCCTCTTTTTGGGGATTGAACGCTTTCCCAGGATGATCTGATCTGAAATTCCACTCTGTCCATGGATCAGCATAAAACCTGACAGACCAGCGGGGTGTTTAAAGTGGGATCTCCGTGCCTGTCCCCCCAGAGCTGCCGGCTCCTCTGAGACCCTCCCCGCTCCCTCGCGGATTTCCCGATGCCGCTCATCCCCTGCCTCTCCCCTCATCCCTTCCTGTTCCAAACCTTCCTCCTCCTTGCCGTCCTGCCCTGGCTGAGGCCCAGCTCTCCCGATCCCCCCCGAAACCCCGCGGCTCCACCCTGCCCTTTCCTGCCGGGATGCGGAGGGTGGCAGGAGCGGGAGCCTTGCGTGTCTCCGCGCTCCCATCCGCGGAAAGGGAAGATAAATATTGCCCTTGCGTGTCCTCTCAACTACTTCTGAGCACACGGGGCTATTTCCTGCCGGCTTTTCGCTGGAATTGGAGCTCTCGGGCTTGAAAAAACAAACAAACCCCGGCTTTGAAGCGCGGAGAAAAAAATATCACGTGGGCTTTGGGAAGAGGGGGGGGGGGGAAGAAAAAAAACCCAAACCCAAACCAAAAAGCGGCCAGATGTCGGGTCTGCAGCATCGCTTGGAGCTTGATTTTCAAGGATTGCAGCGGGTTTGGGTCGGGCGGGGTGGGGAAGGTGTCCTTGCTGTGGCAGGATGGATTGAAGGCTGCCAGGGATGCGCCCGTGCCTGCGAGTGTCGCTGCCCTCTGCCGATAGACTCCGGCACGCACACAAGTCTCTGTAAATACGGATTTTCCAGGGTTGTTTTTTTTCCAGCTGGAGGCATAAGAGAGAGGCTTTCCTCCCCCTCGGCGAAGATCCCCCCTCAATCACGCTCTGCTTCATCTGTCACCTTTCAAAATCCAAAGCGCAGGCAGCCCTGAGCATCCCTTGCCCCGTGTGTGTCCCCCGTGTCCCTTCCAGCAGTGCTGGCACGTCCCTGGAAGTGCTGGATGCCCTCCTGGCTTTGCGTGGTTCCCTGTGGGACTTCCTTCAGAGTGAAAATCCGCGGTGCCTGCCTGCCAAAAAACACTGCCCAGCTCCCTTCCCGTGCTGGGGAAGCTGCTGCAAAAGAAACTCTTGGGTTTTCCTCTTCCCCTGCCCGTGCAGGGCCTGTCCCTGCCTCTCCTGGCTGGAGGGACAGGGATGCCTCAGCCTGGCAGCGATTTCCTTTTTGGAATATTCCCTTCCTTCAGTCTTAGCCCACCGAAGTCACATTTTGGGTGGCTTTAGCAAACGAGGGATGTGCAGCAGCCCAGCCTGGAGCTGTCCCCCTGTGCTCCCCAGGCTGATTCCAGCCCCCAGCCATTGCACAATGTTCATTCAGTCCTTGCTGAAGCCAAAACACTCTGAGGAGTTGGAAAGGAGAATCTGGAAGTGTTTACTTGATTATCCCAGTGACATTCCCTGGGGTGTTTTCACATCATATCCCTGCTCTCTCTGCCTTGGGTCAGTATTCTAATAACCAGCTAGATCTGTTGAAAGTGCTGGAGGAGAAAGGATGAGGGAGAAAAGGAAAGTGCCCAAGTTTGTGCTGAGTGTGGCCGTAAAGTTCAGTGTTTCTTTGCAACGTTTGAAAGTCTTGCTGCAGTTGGTTGTAGAAAATCAGTCAGGGCAAAATTGAAGCTGTGGTTTGGGTTGGAAAGCACCTTAAAACTCATTCCATTCCACCCCCTGCCGTGGGCAGGGAAACCTTCCATTAGCCCAGGGTGATCCAGCCTGGCCTTGGGCACTGCCAGGGATCCAGGGGCAGCCACAGCTGCTCTGGGCACCCTGTGCCAGGGCCTGCCCACCCTCACAGGAAGGAATTCCATCCCACTATCCCATCTAACCCTGCCCTCTGGCAGTGGGAAGCCAGTCCCCCATCCCGTGTCCCTGTCCAAAGTCCCTCCTGGACTTTCTGCTCCTCCTGGAGCCCCTTTGGCACCAGAAGGGGCTCTGAGGTCTCCCTGGATCCTTCTCCTCTCCAGGCTGAGCAGCCCCAGCTCTCCCAGCCCACCTTTAGAGAGCTGATCCCACCTGCAGGCCCCACACTTGAACGATTCTGTGCAAATTCCCAATATTTACACGCTGGGATGCACGCTGGGATCACACACTGGGGACGATTTCCTGAAGAAACCCACAAATAGCTTCTGAATGACGAGCAAAATGAGAAAATTGGGATTGGTTCACGGGCAAGTCATGAATAGAAAAGGAGATGAAATTAGCTGAATGAACTGCTCATTATGCATTATTCAGCCAGCTGTACTAATTAGTGCCTTAAGGACTGTTCCTGTTCCCACTGCAGCCAAGTCTAAAACTCCTTTTGATTTCAGTGGGAGCAGGACAGAGCCCTCAGAGGATGGGCCTGGTGCCTGCTCCCTCTGCAATGCCTCGTGTTTTCTTTTCCTTTTACTATTTCTCACTGATTCCAACCTTTTGTGTCTTCTATTAAAAAAGCTTCTGAGATGTCCTGCGTGGTGATCAGTTAATCACAGGGACAGGGATGTTCCATCAGTCCCACACGTGTCCTGTGCCTGATGTTTTCTCTGAAGGGAAAGGTTTTTCATGTCTCCTCTTGCTCTGCTTTCATCCAGAGGAGGAGAGAAGCTTGAAAACCTTTTGGAGAACACAATCCATCCAGAAATGTCACTGGGGCAGGAGGTGCTGAATTAAATGTTTGCACTCTGAGCCCAGAAATTGCAGTTGGACATTTAATTTTATTTTATTTTTTTTCCCGTATATGGATAATGTTTGTGCTGGCTCTTTCCCACCAAAAATCCCTACAGCTCTGAGCGTGGCAATGCTAGAAAAAGACACCAAACTGTGTCACATCAACAGCAGATCTCCCCCAGAGCACTTGTTGGGTGGTTTGTGTCTCACTTTTCTCCCCATGGACAAACCAACACCTTCAGGAGAAACAAACCCTGATTTTGGTGTGGCTCACAGGAGACTCCAACCTCATTCTGCTCCCTGCTTTATCCTGGGTGGCAAAACCAATTCCTTTGCAGAGGCACCGCTGCAGATCATCACCCACAGAATTTTTCCAGCTGGTGGTGAGGCCCTGATGGATGCTCAGATCCCAGCTTGGACTTGAGGGGATCACATTTAAATGAATGATTCCCCTCTTGCTCCTCTGTCCCCCCCAGCCCAAGGCAGAGATGTCTCCACCCAGGACTCTGTAGGGAACGTGTGGCCAGAGAACAGCTTCCCATTTCCACCTTTTGCTGGACTTTGCTGGATTTTCGTTGTGCCAGCCACCTTTTTCCTCCCACTTTGGGATCCCCTGGGAAGGAGCAGCAGCAGCAGTGCAGCCCCACGGTGCTGCTGGTGGGTTCCTGCCCCAGCCTGCCCTGAGCTGGAGCTGCTGTGGGATTCCTTCCCAGTAATTCACTAAAATTCCCTCCTGGAGAGAGAGAAAGAGAGAGAGAGCAGAGGATGTACCAGCAGCTCAGCCTGGAGGAATCTCCACAACCCCACTCTTTGGGCTCCTCTCCACAGCCTGCCTAAAATGGCTATAAAGGAGCCTCGGCGTGGAATTTATTTTCTTCCTGCGACCATCCTTAAAATAACAAACACCAGCGAACGGGTGACACGCGGTGCATCTGCTCGAATAGCACGGCCCTTCTGCTTGTAAGAGAGGAAACTCCAAATAACTCTCCTGATTTGTGTTTCCTTTCCTCTCCTTCCTCATCTCCTCCTCCTCACTACTGTGTACAAATCTGTTCTGCCAGCTCCGAGCCACCAATCCCCCCCTCCCTTGATTTTTACGCCGTGTGATGGTTATTTAATTTCCTCTTTCGCTTCCAACGCGGCCGCTATTTATTCTCCCCCTGGTGGGATCGCGCCTTTGTTTACACGCTGCTGATTCTCCGGACCGAATTCCTGCCCTCTGACTGCATCCCGAGGAATAGCAGCTTCCCTCCCGGCTCGGAGGGGCGATCAGGGTTAAAGGATGTGTTTAAAGTTAGCACGGGGAGACATCCTTTTTCCCAAAGAGGGATGGAGCGGCTGCTGTGGCAGGCAGGGGCTGGGCTGTGCTGAAACCTGGCTCGGTGTTGCCTCCTGAACGAGCAAGGCTGGGAAAACAACACCGAATTGCCTTTTTTCCCCCTTTTTTTTTTTAAGACAGCGCAGCGTTTCAGCACAGGTAAAAGGGCAAATGTAAAGCACCACTCCCAAAAACCCGACTGAATTCAATCTGACTCTCAGGAGAGGCAGGATCTGACCAGGAGCAGCTTTCCTTTGTTCAAAACCATCATCTAAACCGACTTAAGAACCATCTTTTCCTCATTAAATTTGTTTCCTTTCAGCGCCGAGCCTTTCCCTTCATTACCACATGCAATTTTTATTTTTTTTTAAGTTTTTTTTTTAAAGCCCTCATAGCTAATATCACAACTATAGATCTTGGGGTTATTTATAGCCCTAAACTCCGCAGAGAGCTGTGTGTCTTGTTGCTGTGGAAACTGGGATTCTAAAAGTAAAAGGGTTTTGAAGGGATTCGAGAGGAGACCTGCTGAATTTCGGGACTGGCTTTCACTTCCAGAGGTCTGTGTTCAACCATGCCTTAAACTTACAGGTGGAATTCACCTGAGGGGCTCAGGTAACCCTTGGGGGATACTGGGGAACTCTGATCCTCTGGTTTTTATGGTCTGGCACGTCACAGCCTGGTTTTTGCTCTCTGTTGTGAGACAAAAGATGCCCAGGTAGCCAGGGGAATATCAAACTCTCGGTGTCACCAACGGCACATTGGTCAGGCTCTGGGCAGTTTGCTTTTTTCTTTAGCTTTCCTTGGTTTGGGGCAGCTTTTTTTTCCCCGAGGGAAATGCCACCTGATGTGCTGGGACCTCCTGCAACACTGCAGGACTCATGGAATTGAATTTAATCATTGAATTCTGGAATGGTTTGGGTTGGAAAGGACCTTAAAGCTCATCCAGTGCCACTCCTGCCATGGCAGGGACACCTCCCATTGTCCCAGGCTGCTCCAAGCCCTGCCCAGCCTGGCCTTGGACATTCCAGGGATCCAGGGGCAGCCACAGCTGCTCTGGGCACCCTGTGCCAGGGCCTGCCCACCCTCACAGGGAGGAATTTCTCCCCAATATCCCCTCTAACCCTTCTCTGTCTCATTTTGATGCCGTTCCCCCTTTGTCCTGTCACTCAGCCCCTCTCCGAGGACTCCGAGCTTCTCTCCACAGCTTTGAGACTGGCAGGGAGCAGCACTGGCTGGAAATTGGATTTTCCTGCATTAAGCTGTCATTTCAATGATTTTATTTGTCTCTAGGTGTAAAGGATGAGGGTGAGACTGATGGGTCCTGCTTCCTCCCCTGGCAGCTCAGCAAGGGGCAGGCTCTCCCTTGGCAGAATTTCCATGTTTTACCTGGGCAGGGATCTCACTGAGCCACCTATGGCAAAGCCAATTCTTTCCCCTGATCCACCAGGGATGCCCAGCCTGGATCCCAGCTCCTGACTAGAAGTCAGAAGCTGCAGTCCTGCCCCCTTTGCCAGGCTGTGGGATGCTTGAGGCTGACAGGATCCCTGTGCTTGCCACCACCCTGGGCTCTAAATGCCAGCTGTCCCTGCCCCAGCTGGGGACAAATCCTTGGAGAGCTTCCCCGCCTATGGGTGTCACTTTCTAGCTTTAAAAACACCTTCTAATTCACCCAGGAATTCTGTTTACAAACAGCTCCAGAGCCAAATCCGACCTGAGATTTGAGCCAGGACGCCAGACTTGGGAAAAATACCCTAGAAAATTCCACCCTAGCAATGCAGCCGAGGGGGAAAAGGGAAAGGACAGGCAATTTAACACGATTAACCCAGGAGAATGTGCCTTCAATTCACAAACAAGGCGCAAATGTCAGCGCTGATGAGCTCTCCCCTCGCATTTCCATAAGCAAAGCAGCAATCTCCGGGCGTGCTGGATTCCCGGCGCCGGGGGCCAGCCCCGGGCAGCCTCTCCTTTCCCCGAGAGCATCCCTGACATTTGTTCTGCACATTTCTGCAGGTCCTTCCTGGCACGCCGTGTATCGTGCCGGGCTCGCAGTTATTCCTGCGATAGCGGGTTAAAAATAGCAATAAAAATATCCAAGCCGGTGATTCAGTGACGGAGCTTTTCCATTAGAGGGTGCCAGGAACCCACTGTTGCCACAGAGCCCAGGAATTGTGGAAAACACAACTTTGTGCCCCTGCGTTTCGGGGCTGGGCAAATCCCATTCCCATTTTTGGACCCGATTCTTGTCTAAAGCAGAACTGCGGGATGACAGAACGCTCTGAGTTGGGAGGGACACAAAAGGATCTTCAAATCCAAGCCTTGCATTTGCACAGTCACATTCTTGTTTTTTCTTGGCATTTCCAAGAATTCCACCGTGTGCCTGAAAGCATTGTTCTGGCTGCACTGGGGGTATTTTCCAGGCAGAGATGTGTTTTCGAGAAGTGGATGTGGAGAGCAGGAGACCTCAACATTCCCAGGGAGTTTTGGGCACTGTTTGGATGTGAATAGGAAATCCTCATTAAAGAAAACCCAAAACAACAGGTATTAGCCACAAAAATGGTGCCAGTTCTGGTGGAAAACAACAGTTTGTATGGCTGTCACTGGTTGTGCTCTAGGTGTAGTGGTGGGGACAGACAGTAAAGGATCTTCTACTCCAGCTCTGCCTAAAATCACCCAACATCACCCAACAGCCCAGTTATGGAGTGGATTTTCTTCTCCATCCCAGAGAAGCCCCTTTGGAGGAGCAGAATACCCTCAGGTCTGGGCTGCTTGCAGGCACAGCAGATTGAAAAGTGTCTTGCTTGGTTTTGAAGCTTTGGAAAAAACAAAGTTCTGTGATTCTGGGGAAGGGTTGGTGAAACTGTTGGGATCAGTCATAGAATCACAGAATGGTTTGGGTTGGAAGGGATTTCAAAGCTCATCTCGTTTCACCCCCTGCCAGGACAGGGACACCTTCCACTGTCCCAGGCTGCTCCAAGCCCCATCCAGCCTGGCCTTGGGCACTGCCAGGGATCCAGGGGCAGCCACAGCTGCTCTGGGCACCCTGTGCCAGGCTCTCCCCACCCTCACAGGGAGGAATTCTTTCCCAATATCTCATTTTGGAGCATGTGAGTTTCTGGTTAATGAGAGGATAGGAACCTCCCTGGGGTGAGAGGCTGGAGAGCTACAGGTGATAGCAGTGAGGGAGGGGAAGGGAAGGTGCCCAGATCCCAAAGGCCGGCGCTGCCCGGCTCTGCAGCACATCCTGACAGCTTTTCCTGTGGATTGCAGCCAACGTGGCTCAGGTTTGGAGCCGTCTGCTCCTGTCCCAGGTCCCAGTGGGTGATCCAGAGCAGATGGGAGGGAGGGCTGACCCTGAGCCACACCAGCAGGACTGCTCCTCGCTCTCCTGCCTGGGAATTCAGGACAAAGCAGGAGCAGCAGTGTCCTGACCAGCTGGGTGAGGGCTGTGTCTGCAGCCTCCTCTTTCCCTGGGTTTTGGAGGGATCTGGTGCTTCTGAACCCAAAAGTCAGGACCATGCGTTGGCAATTATTTCTGGCTGACAGACAGAGAACCAGGGATGGTAAAGGAGCAAGAGACTCCTCTGGGACAGCAGTTTTCCAATAAAACCAGGCTTGGCCAAGTGCTGGTGCTGGCTGTGGCCACCCTTTTGGTGCTGGTGGCTTCCCTGGTGTCACAAGGCTGGATTTAATGGATCACACGTGGAGCTTGGACAGACCACGGGCTGCCCATCCCCAGCTGTCTCCTTGCTGCTGTGGCCAAGGGACGAGAGGAAACCCCATCCCTGAGTCTGTGGTCCCTCATCCCTGGGAGCACTCTGATTTCCTGGGATGGGAAGAGCAGGATCAGGGCTGCAGCCACATCCTCATGGGAGGAGCCACCCACAGACGGTCTCATCTTGCTCTGCTGGAGAGTCCTTCTTCCCAAAAATGATCCCAAAGCATTCTGGGGAGTAAATATAAACCAGAGGTATCTGGGGAGGAGGGTGGGGTGGGATGCAGGGCACGGGGTGGCACAGCTGAGCAGTTTGGGATGGGAAGGGACGCCAGGACGTGTGAGGACATGGGAGGGAGCGCAGGCCAGCAGAGTGCACAGAGCAGCAACTGGCAAAGCTGGGGCTGGGCCAAGAAAATAAACATAGGAAGTGCTTGAGACTGATGAGAACCATGGGCAGCCTGCTCTCGTTCAAGGAGGTTTTTTTGGGACACTGGAGCAGGCGCCTGTTGCAGACAGAGCGAGACCTCAGCCCCGTTCAAACTTCCATTGACTTCAGCTGGGCCAGGGTTTCATTTCAGATGGTTCTGGTTTTCCCCAGGATGTGATCTCCGCATTTTGGGATGCATCCCTCTACCACCCACAGGAATTTTGGAGGCTTGCACAGAGATTTCGGGATGGATCGTGTCGGGGCTGGGCGCTGCCAGCACGTCAGCAGGAGCAGAGGCTGCTCTGCAGCACTCCAGAGCTCTGTGTGAGCACTCAGGATCGATAAATCCAGAGCTGAAGGCCAAATCTGAGTGCTCAGCAGCTCTGCTAATCAGTTGGGTGCCTGCATGCAGATTGAAAGCCTGTTCCTTCCAAATTTTCTCTCCCAACAAATAACCTGGAGGCTTTTCACTCCGCAGTTTGACTCAGGCCCCTTACTTTAGATTTTCAGCCCCCTGTGTGCTCCTGTCTCCTGATGAAGCTGGGGCATTCAAGGTAAATGACAAACTGGAGCAGGTTTTCATCTGGCACCAGCTTTCACCCTGAGATCTCCAGAATTAACCATCCAAAATTCACAGGGTCATGAAAATCCTGTCAGTCGTGAGGGAAGTTTGAAGGGAAGGCTCAACCTGGGAAATATGAGCAGAGGGTAAAAGAGGAGCTTGGGGTGGTTGTAAGAGGTTCTCTAGGAGGTGGAATCCCAGGGAATTCCTGGCTGGAAGTGAAGCTGGGTATGAAGGGAATGAGGACAGGGAGTGCAGCCTCCTGCTCTGCTCCTTTTGGGGAGCCCCGTTCATCCCATCATGTCTGGGATGAGTTTCAGTCCAAATCCAAAAGTTCCCTCACTTCAGAACAGTTTCCTCTGGGATTTATCAGCACCTGGGCTCCTTTGTTTCACCAGGACCAAGGTGTGCATCTCACCCCAGGGAAAATCCAGATATTTTCCTCTTCCCCATCCCTGCTGCTCCTGCTTCGTGCTGGTGCCTGACAGTGACAGATGAGTTAATCTGGTTTAGAATTCTCATGGCTTGATTTCTGAAGGCCTCACTGTTGTAGGGTGACGTTCCCTGATCCTTCGCCCTTTCTTTTCCTCCTGGATTATCCCATGTTAATAGTGCCATGTAATACAGCCTGTTATTAACTGCTCCTGAATCCTCCTGGCTGATTCCTTAAGCAGATCTCGAAACCCCAGGAATCTGCATCTGCCTTGGAGTTTCCTGAGGGTTTGTTTTGTGCTTTTTTTTCCTCTTTTTTTTTTTCCTTTTTTTTTTTTTTCCCAATGCAAGAAATATATAGGAAAATTTTCTGCTCTGGCTTTTGGGCAGCAAAGGAATTTCTCATGTTTGGATAGCCCAGACATGATATTCCAGACTGAAGCCTGCATCTGTTTAAATCCCAACAAAACGGGCTGCAAGAAGGAAACCTCGTTTGAAAACCTGCATCAAATGTGGAATAAATCCTTCCATAGGTATTTATCTGCCCAGAAAAAAAGATCCTTGACCACCCCTGTGTGACAGCATTTCATAAGAAAAGAATATGAGTAACGTCAACTTTTTTACATCGCTGCGTCTTCTTGGTTCACTGAGAGACATTTCTTCTTTGTTATGAATTATAAATCCCTATTGCTACGGTCCAAACAGTTCTGGGAACTTCTGCCACTGGCTTTCAGAGCCCAGGGAAATCACAGTGTCCTTCACATTGACAGTGCTCCAAGCATTTCCAAACATTCATTATTCACACAGGAATTCGTCCATCAGCAGCTCCATTAAACTGAGAGTGGGAGCCCTGCTTTCTCATCAGGTGCCAGAAGACTTGGTTGGGGTTTATTTCTTCCTCTGAGAGCAGATTCTAATCCCAAAGGTCAGGGCAGCACCTTTTGCAAAGGGTTAGAGCAGAGGAGCGAGTGTGTCCTTGGTCCCTGCCTCAGTTTCCCCATCGGTGATGTCACGTTTGAGGATTCAGCCCACTGGGAACTTGAGGAAAAAATAAAATAAAATAAAATAAAATAAAATAAAATAAAATAAAATAAAATAAAATATTAAATTAAATTAAATTAAATTAAATGAAGTAAAATAAAATATCAAAAATCCATTTGGCCAATACTTGTAAATCCCAGCTCCCACAGTCCCGGAGTTCTTGGGGATCACAGAATCCTGGAATGGTTTGTGTTGGAAGGGACCTTAAAGATCCCACTCCACCCCCTGCCATGGGCAAGGACACCTTCCACTAGCCCAGGTAGCTCCAAACCCTGTCCAAGTTGGCCTTGGACACTTCCAGGGATGAGGCAGCCACAACCTCAACTTCTTTGGATCATAAAAATTCTCAGAATTTTAAAAAAGCCCAACTTCCTGTATCTGTTAAGCCAGAAAAAACCCAAGCTCGTGGCAGGAAATACCCCAAATGCCCTCAAAGCCAAAAAAATACCCTCCAAGTAAATTCTTTTTTAACCTCATGCCACTTGAACCCTCTCTCAAGGCTGAGGAGGGGCAGAGGGAGCAGAAATGGCCTTTTCCTCCAGCTTTGGCCAAGCTTTGGGACGTGCCCCTCCCTGGGAGAGCAGGACGAGCCCCACACCAGCTCCTCCAGCCCTTCCCAACACCGCCCAGGAGCAGCCTTTGGGGCTGGGAGCCAGCATGCCAAGCCCTGCTCCAGAGCAGGTTTCTCCTCCTGACGTGATGTCAGCATTTCCTGACGATCCCAGCAGGAAGGCATGGGTGACAGATGTCCCTTAATTATCGGCAGCTCCTCGGGCTCAGACTGAAAATTCTCAGCCTGGAAATGAAGGCCCTGCTTGGTTTGGTTAAGCCTGGCTGCCTCAGGTTTATTCACAGGCATCTCTCAGCTGTGGGAAGTTGGTCACCTTGGGGTTTCTGCCCTGCCAGGGGGTATCCCGGAGCTCCAGGAGGGTGAGGAGGGTGGAAAATCCAGGGAGATGGGGGCAGCTGGGGAAGTCCCTGCAAGGAAGGGGATTTTCCAGCTGGGATGGGAAGGGCAAAGAAGGGCCACTGCCTGTGGCAGGCTGTGTCCTCCTGGAGATGGAGCTGGGGTTTATTGTGGGCAAACAGCTCAACATTTCTTTTTTGTAGGGTGAGCCAGTGAAGTAAGAGGGCAAATGAAGGGTGTTGGGGGGAAATGCCATTGTTTTCCCTTGGTTTTATTTTTCACCTTCCAAGATCACAAAAAATCTACCTCTGTCCCTCAGTAAACATGAGAGAAGGATGGAGGGAAGGAGGATGGGATCCCACCACCTGCTGAGCCAGGTCCTGCTCCTCTTCTCCTGGGTTGGTACCTCCTTCACAGGCCCTCACATGGGATAGCAGCTTGATTTTATTGAACACAGCTGCTGGGTGTGTTCCACAGCACACAGGAACTCAAATCTGGTCATCCATCCATCCACCCATCCATCCATCCCTCCACCCCTCCATCCATCCATCCATCCCTCCATCCATCCCTCCATCCATCCATCCCTCCATCCATCATCATGGAATGGCTTTTAGCTGACAGAGAGCAGGTTCAGATCAGATTTTAGGAAAGAATTCTGTGAGGGTGGTGAGACCAGAGAAGCTGTGGCTGCCCCTGGATCCCCGGAAGTATCCAAGGGATCCTTGGATAGGGATCCAGGTTGGACGGGGCTTGGAGCAACCTGGGCTAGTGGGAGGTGTCCCTGCCCATGGCAGGGGTTGGGATGGGATGAGTTTTAAGGTCCCTTCCCACCCAAACCATTCCAGGATTCAATTCCGTGCATCAGCCTCCCCTGGTGCATCCCTGCCAGCTGATTCCAGCCCTATCCCTTCTCTCCTGAAAGCACGTGGAACATCCATGCTCTGAGGAGCTCTCAGCCTGCCTGTGATTCCCACACTCCCCAGCTCCTTCCCTCAGGCTGCCTGATGGATGCTGGGGAAAAGATCCCCCTGCCCACAAGGAAAAACCCTCCCAACCCCTTTTCCTGCTGCCAGCACTGCAAACCTTTCCCTTCCCATGTGCTTGGCTGATCAGGATCAGCCTCTCTGCTGCTGTTTTCGTGCCTCTTGATTTCCACACGGAAACTGGCTCTATTTTTACCCGGCTCAAGCTGATTAGATTGGCAGTAATTGGCAGGATAAACAGACACGTCCTGCGTGCAGCAGGTTCATGCCAGACAGGCAGTGACCAGGGGATGCACTCACCCCATGCCCAGCACGGGGAAGGCAGCCGAGGTAATTTATTGTCCACATGCCTGGAACATGCCCCATTATCCAGCCCCATCCTTCCTCTGCCTGCAAACCCATTTCCCATTTCTGCACAATGCCAAACGTTTCATCCTTTTCTCCTCAGCCCTGCACAAAACCCCAAAGGACAGGCAGGAGTTTTTCCTTTCTGGTTAACCCAGGTCTCGGCTTTCCCTGACCTGTGAGATTATTAGCATTGAAGCAGGCACATATTAAAAAAAAAAAGAAAAATGCTACTTACACCTCCAAGGCTGACCTCGTCCCAGTGATGTAATTCCCCACCATTTCAATCACTTCCAGAAGCTCCAATCTTCTGGAAGATTAGCAGCAGCTCTGCTGGCTGCAGTGTCACTCTGAGCTTTAATTGGTTTGGGGGGTAATTCAGCCAGAGACCAAGAGGAGGGAAGAAAACTTAGGGGGGACATCAGGTGATGCTCCACTCCTGGAATTCAATTCACTGGGGGAGGCAAAAATGAAAATTGTTGTGCTTCCCAAAGCTGCACGTTTCAATCTAATGTTGGGAGACCTCGGGAATATTTTGGCTCTTGTGCTTGGTGGTGGCTGCACCACGTGTTTAATCCCAGGAGAGGAGGAGTGGAAGGTGAGCAATCCTCAGAAAGGTTAGGGGCCAGGGAGGGAAGTGCCCTGTTTGTTCAAAACCATCTGTACCTGGATCAGGTTTGATCCCATCTCAGAGGGCTTCTCATCCCTCCAGCTGCTGCAGGATTCCACAGCCACCCCTGACTCCTCCCGTGCTGCCAGAGAAGTGTTTTTTGGGGAGTCCCACTGTGCAGGGCTCTGAGCTGGAGGTAGGGAATAAACCCCTCCTTTGCCTCCGTGCAGGTGGCACAGGCAGGATACTCAGTCCCAGAATCATGGAATTGTTTGGGTTAGAAGGTGTGATAAATGCCAATCACTCATTTTTAGAAATTTATGAAAATTTAATAAAGAATAAAATTGGTTACAAAAAGAAAATTAATACAAATAAAAGTTTAAAAAGTTTTAGAGACAGGACAAATAAGGAGACAATAAAAGGGGCAAAGAAAATAGGTAAGCAATGTCCTTTCTCCTCCTGACTCCATGTCAGGAGAGAGAAAGGCAGTCTTTGGTCGAAAACTGCTCCTTTTTGAGGACTGAAACCTCATAATTATGCATGCTTTATCAACAAACTTGTTTTTCAAGAGTCTTTGGCTTAAGCCTTTTGGCGACATAGGATCGTGCTTTTGTTGATTGGGAGCGTCTGCGTTCTGAGAGATGCATTCTTTTGTCTGAAGAGGGAGAGGGGGGTTTTTATCTCCTGTAAAACATTCACCTGGAATAGCCCCTCTCCCTTAAGCTAAGAAAAAAACCTTACACACAGATTTTTACTAAAACTTAATGTTAAAAACTACATTTACTATTTGTTTCAAATGTTAATATTGCATAACTTTTCTAACTAGCATATTACATATAGTAAATACCTGCGTAGAGCCAAACCACCCAATATGCCTTTTTCACAAAGGGATAATAAGATAACCCAGTCCCACCCCCTGCCGTGGGCAGGGACACCTTCCACCAACCCAGGCTGCTCCAGCCTGGCCTTGGACACTCCCAGGGATCCACAGCTTCTCTGGGCACGCTGTGCTAGGGCCTCCCCACCCTCACAGGAAAGAATTTCTTCCTAATATCTGATCTAAACCTCTCCTCTTTGAGTTTAAAACCACTCCCCCTTGTCCTGTCCCTCCACCCCAGAGCTGCTCTGCTCGGTGCCTCCCTCCCTGTTTACAGCTGCGCCTTGAGCCCTCTCACTTTTGCAGTTTAATTTATTTAATGCAGGCCCTGTTGATTTGGTGTTTTTCCCAATGAATCCACGGCAGGGCCCAAGCCCAGGGCTGTGTGGAAAGCTGAGGAATTCCAGTGCTGTGGTTATCCCCACCTCACATCCCCATCACCCCACAGGTGAACGCCAGAGTTCTCCCCTGCCCCTTTCCCTCAGACTCCCCTGCCCCTTTCCCTCAGACTCCTCTCTGCCACTCATTACACCCCCCTCTCTAATTACCAATTTCTGCCATTAGACCCCCTCTGTTAATTACCCAGTTCAGCATTTGTGGTTCCAGTAACTGTCCAAGAAACCTCCCAGCCCTAAATTCTTCAAACCCTCGGTGTCCTGTTCTCCCCGTGGAGTGTGGGTGTGGATCTGGCTCTTCCCCACTCCTCTGGCACTGCCAGTGGCTCTTCCAAGACCTACTGGAAACCACCATGAACTGCCCAGACAGCTCCTTGGCCACCTCCTTTCCAACCCTCTCAAGTTATTTGGATGTGCTGGTTTAAAACCCCTGAGCTCCATCAGCTGGATGCTCCCGGGCACTCCTGGAAAGTATTTCCTATTTCCTTAGCATGTTGTCTTTTTTGCCCACCAAATCCCAGGATAAATCCCTCACTGAGCATCCCTGCCTTGTCTGTGTCATTGATTGACCTCCCATTTCCGTGTGGGATCACTCCACTGCTCAAATCTCATGGAAAATATCCTCCTGCCTTTAATTCCCACCAGCTTCTGAGGTCTATTAATCACAACCAGTTTCCCTTTTCTTCCTTTTGTGTGTTTATATTTTGTGTGGCAGTCTTGGCAGCTCTTCCCCTTCCTTTCCAAGTGGTGTTGGTTATTTTAACAAAGATTCCTGCCTGTGTTGCTGCTTTTTGGGTAAAATATTCTCAAAGATTTCTCCCTTTTCAACACATTCTTCGTTTAAAGTCCTTCTCTGAATCGATCTGACTTGTAATTATTTTCTGATTTGGGAAACAGGGCCTTTAAAAGTGGCAAGTAAATATCTAGATTTATATCAATTACTGCTTTAAGCTTTCCTTCATTTGCACATAACAGATATAATCAAGGCCCGTGCCTGGTACAGTGAGAAATCCACCCTCACCTGCTGGAGTGAGGATAAATGTGGAATTCCCTCACGCTGGAGGCAATCTTTTTTTTTTCCATTAGGATATTATCTTTCTCCCTGCCCCCCAAAATTCGAAGAATATTTTTAATATTGGCAGCTCAGGACCTCCAGCATCCATTGCTCAGCCAGAATTCCCCGGGGATCCCAAGGTTTTTATGAGATGTTATGGATGTGGCTGCTTAAAGAAGCAGAATGTGTCGAGTCCCTGCTGCAGACCCTTCTTGCCTCCTGCTTTATTTCCCAGGACATTGATCCAGAAACACTCTGGATCATTTATTTCCTTGTTGGTAATGACTCAGAACTTGGGAGAGGGAGATCATCTGCTCCCAGCCAATCCCAGTGGGACCCAATCAGGACTGGCAGGTCAAGACCTCCAAAAAATCAAATGGAAATCAAATGGAGAGGGTGGTTATAACACAGGGCTGCAGCATTCCAGGCAGGAAAAATCCCTGTCACCCCGAGGCACTGGGAGCTGGGGTAAGGTGTGGGTTTGATGGTTGGGCTGGGTGACCTCGGAGGTGATGGAGAGGGAGTTTGTGCAAGAGCATGGAGTGACAGGACGGGGGAGGAACGGCTTCAGACTGAAAGAGGGGAGGTGTAGATGGGATGTTGGGGAGGAATTATTGATTGGGATGGGATACTGAGAAGGTGAGGCCCTGGCACAGGGTGCCCAGAGCAGCTGTGGATGTCCTTAGATCCCTGGAAGGCCAGGTTGGATGGGGCTTGGAGCACCCTGGGACAGTGGAAGGTGTCCCTGCTCATGGCAGAGGGTGGTACTGGATGAGCTTTAAGGTCCCTTCCAACCCAAACCAGTCTGGGACCCTGGGATTCCAGGATTCTGTTCAGCAATTCCACTCTGTTCCACTGTTTTGCTGCAGTTGTTTTTCTTTGCATCCTGTCATTTCCCAAATGTTTTTGTTTTTTTTTTTTTTGGGTGTGGACTGGTTGCATCATTCCTCCTCCTTTCCATCACCAGCCTGATGTGCCCCCAGCTTGGCTGCCAAGGATTCCCCCAGGAGCTTTTCCCTTTGGAGCTCTGCATTTCTGCCACGGGTGGAAAACACCCATTGCTCCCACTGCCCAATCCTACTTTTTCTTCCCCCATCCACGCTCAGTGATTTATTAGGAGCTGATTTAACTTTTATTGTATTTTTTCCCATCATTATTTTTTTTATCCCAAACTTCATCCCACTCATCCACACATGCACCAGGTATTTAGAGAAGGATCCTGTCAGCCCTATCTAACACCATCTGTGTCCTGTGGTGGGAAACTCTCTGGAATTAATCAAATCTCCTGGAGAAATCCTGCAGCCCAGCTTTCCAGACCTGGCATGGCAGCAGCACCTTCCAGAGGGAAAAGCCTGCTGGCATTCAGGGCTGGTGTGAAACCCAATCTGGAATCTCCTCTCCCTCATCCTCTCACACATCAGCAGCACCGAGGAAATATGAACTGGGCTGGAGAGGATTCCCAAGGCAGCTCCCTGGGGCAGGAGTTTTGATTTTAAATGAAATCCTGCCCTTTGGAGGAAGTCTGGGGAAGGTGGGTTTATTTGGGGGCCAGCAGGTTCAGGGTTGGCCACCACACCCACAGTTATCCTGGTACCTGTAGGGGTTCATCCATCCCTTTCACCTGGCATTGCCACAGTCAGAGAACCGTGGAATCATGGAATGCTTTGGGTTGGAAGGGATCTTACAGCTCAGCTCATTCCACCCCTCAGGGGCACCTTCCACCATCCCAGCTTGCTCCAAGCCCCGTCCAACCTGGCCTTGGACACTTCCAATCTGCTTTATTTGCCTTCCAACGTGGCTTTTGGAAGTTTTTGGAGCCTCATGGAGCCCACCTTAAACCCTTTAACGACCAGGACATCCTTTTCTGAGCAAACCCTCACAGGCTGAGGACACGCCAGGACACCAAAATCAGCTTGTGACCAGAAGATTTGCTCTTGGCTGCATTTTTAGAGTGGAACCTGCCCATTGCTCAGGTAACAAAGGTGCTGCTCCCAAAATCACCCTCATTTTAGAGCCACACACCACCCTGACAGCCAATCCCATTCTCCTCTCTTCCTTCAGCAGATTCTTTTTCAGCAGGTGCCATGAAACCTGCTGTGATTTTCAGCACCTGCTTTATGAGGAGCAGCATCCCACCTTGGTCAGGAGGGTGTCACATTTTGGTCCCTGCCTCAGATCATCCCATCAAATCCCCCCCAAAGGAATAGCTGGCCAATAATTAATTGGATAATTAACGTGTAAAACGACTGTAACTGTCTCAAACTACTGAGAAAGCAACAGAAGGGGACTGGAATTTCTTTTGTTCCCTGCCAACATTTTTATATGTGTTTAAGCGACTTCAATTCTGGTGTTTTTCTTGGAAAGTTTGGGGGTTTCCACCCGAATTCTCCCTCTGAGAAAAAAAAAAAAAAAAAGATGGGAGTTTGCAGATGCCAAAAAACGCAGCACCTGGAGTGTGGGATTTTCAGGGAAGGAAACAAGAAACCCCCCCAATGTATAATGAGCACAGCTCTTGCATTCACAAAGGACTCGGCGTAGTTTGAAAAGACATTTTCTACTGGAAAGAAATGCTTCAGTGGGAAAATTTCCACCCACTCCAGTTGCATCTCTTCCCTCCAGCTCCCAGAGAGAGAGAGAGAGGAAGGTTTTCTTCCAGAGGAGGGTGGTGATGTGTTTCCATGGATGGACAAGAAAATGCATCGAGAGAGGAGAAAAAAAAAATAAAAAAAATAAAAAACAACTGAGTGGGAAGACACAGCCTGAAAGTTGCCGGTGGGTGGGCAGGTACCGAGCACAAGGAGCCTTTCCAGAGGGGATGCACAGCCTCAGTCCCGCGGGTTTCCATCACCAGCACTTAACACTTCACTTTTTTTTTTTTCCCTTGGAGTCCTGGCCAGGCTGGGTCTGGCCCAAACCCACCGCTCCAATAACGCCGGTGGCGACGGCAGGATGCGAATCCCAGCCGGAGATTTTGGGGAAGAGCTGAGGTTTTTTTTTTCCTCCATCGCCCAGATTTTGCTTTACGAGCACTCGTGAGCATCTTTTAAATAAACGATCCTCCGGCCGAGCTCTCTCCCTTTTAACCCCGGTGCGCGAATCCCCGGGTGTATCGACACGAACAGATCGATATTTGCGGGCACACGGCCCCGCACACGCACCCCGCTGCCGCAAAGACCCGGCTCGTTCCCCATCCAGGGGGATGCACCAAGCGGACCCCGCTCGCTCCGGAGGCAAAACGCGAGCCGCCGCTGCCTGGGGAGGATCTCAACACCTCCAGCAAGCCCGGGGAGAAAAAAAAAAACAACAAAACACCAAAATCTGCGGAGCGCTGAGGGCCTCCCGCTGGATTGGGAGGACCCCGATGGGATGCGCTGCGCTGGAGGGAGGGGGGAGCGAGGCGCGCCGCAGCCCGGCTGGATCGGGACCCAGCCCGGAGCGCTGCCGTCAAATCCCATCCAGCCCCGGAGCGAAGCGACGAGCGCGGCCTTTTTCCCATGAATAAATAAATAATCTGTGTTGCAGTTGCGGCGCGCCGGACCCGGCGCGGAGCGGAGTCTGCCCGGAGACTCGGCGCTGGCGGAACGAGGCGTTCGGCCCGTTTCATCCCCGGTGTCCTCCCACCCTCGCACCCACCCACCTGCCCACCGGGGACCCCCCCCCTCCGGCTCCGGCGGGGGATGCCGGCCCCTCTCCAACCCGCGGGGGCGGCGGGGAGAGCCGGAGGGCTAAAATAAAAACGCGGGAGCATCCCGGGAGGCTGCGGGGGGCTGCGGCCCTGCTGGGCTGCGAGGAGAAGGCGACGCAGTTCCTGTCTCTTTAAATCCACCCTGAGCCCGGCGCCGGCAGCTGAGGCAGAGCAGAAAGCCCAGGATCCTGCTCATTAACAAGCGGGATTTATCCCCGCAGGGAGCCGGCCAGGAAGGGAGGGTGGAGGGAGCCCAAGCCCCCCCCGCTTTGAGCGCCCCGCAGCCCCCCGGGGCCGGCAGGCAGGCGGGCTCGCCGTGAGCATCCTCGGGCCGGGATGCGGGCTCGGCCGGGCGCGGCCAGCGCCTTCCCCCGGCACTGAGGTTTGCGGCGGGGGAGCGGCGCGGGGGAGGCGGCGGCGGCGGGAGGGGGGCGCGGGGCGCGGGGCGTGCGCGGTGCGGGAGCGGCCGGGAGCCGTGCGGGAGGGCGGCGGAGGAGGCACCGCATTGCTGCTGCTGCCGCTGCTGCTGCCGAGCCCCGCGATGCCGCCGCGCCCGCCGCTGCCCCCGGCCCTGCGCCCCAGCCAGCCCGGCCGGCGGCGGGGGGCTCCGCGGGGGCTCTGAGCATCCTCCCCCCCCGGGGCTGCCCAGCGCTCGCTTTTTCCCCTTTTTTTTTTTTTTTCTTTTTTTCTTTTTTTTTTTTTTTTTTTCCTTCCCTTCTCTTGGCATTTGGCCTCTTTTTTTTTTTTTTTTTTTTTTTTTTTTCCTCCTTTTCCCCCACCCCCGTTCCCTGCCTTGGATGGTTTTTAGGTGGAGTCGTTTGCACCAAAACCCAATAGCTGCTGCTGTTCTTGCTGCTATTTTTTTTTTTTTTTTTTTTTTTTAATGATCCTGTTTCCACAGCAGGGGAAGAGAGAACTGATCCTCAACATACTCCCAGAGAATGAATAATCACAAGAAACTGGCTTAAGCAGCTCCCTGGATCTGGTGCATGATTTCGATTGAGTTCGATTCGATTTAATTATTTTTATTTTTCTTTCTTTCTTTTTTTTCCCCAAGTCATCGTTCGCATTTTATTTCCTGCATTTCTTCCTAGTCTCTCTTCTTTTTTTTTTTTTTTTTCCTTTTTTTTTTTTTTTTTTCACCTTTCGGGAGATTTGCAAACCGAATTACATGCATGTCCAGTGGGGGAAGGTTTAATTTTGACGATGGAGGGTCGTACTGTGGAGGCTGGGAGGACGGAAAGGCTCATGGCCATGGAATCTGTACCGGCCCGAAGGGTCAAGGTGAATATTCGGGCTCCTGGAGTCACGGCTTTGAGGTGCTGGGGGTCTACACTTGGCCCAGTGGCAACACTTACCAGGGCACCTGGGCGCAGGGCAAGCGCCATGGCATTGGCATGGAGAGCAAAGGGAAGTGGGTGTACAAAGGAGAGTGGACCCATGGATTTAAGGGACGGTACGGGGTCCGGGAATGCACTGGAAACGGGGCCAAGTACGAAGGCACCTGGAGCAATGGATTACAGGATGGCTACGGGACAGAGACCTACTCGGATGGAGGTAGGTGATGCATTGATCCCTTCCTGGCCGGGGCAGGGAGGGCTGGACGGGTGGTGGGGAGAACCTCCCAGCGGGGTTTGGGTCGGAGTCTGGGAGTTTGCAACCTGCTGCCTTGGATCGAGGGATGCTCCCACCCTGCAGGAGAGAAGGAACCAGCCCAGCTGTGGCACCAGCCCAGCTCTTTGCCACAGGTAGCCCCATATGTTCCATGGGGTCTCTCTGGGCGCTGGGTCCTCCCTCCTTCCTCTCCTCCAGCAGCTTTTTGGGATGTGGAAGGGGCTGTGCTGTTGGGGGGACGCCCAGCTCTGGCCCAGTGGGGTGGGCCAGGCCTTGGGGACACAACCCAAGTTGCACATGGGATTGGCAGCTCTGACTGCACCACTGGAACCTGTAGGATTTGCATGGGAACGACGCGGGGCAGGATGGAGGCGACTCTGTGTGTGTGTGTGTGTGTGGGGAGGGATCCGGGGTGGATGGGGCAGCTCCGGTGCTGCCAGAGCTCCCAGCCAGGGCCAGGGGGGCTCTGCACCTCCTCCAGCCCCTCCAAAGGCAGCCCCACGCTCAGTGATGCCAGGGGAAAAGACTTTAATTCAGACAAGAGTCTTACATTCCTAGTTTACGGCTTAATGCTTAGCGTAGGGGCTCAGAGGGATCACCAGAGCTCTTCTCTGCCGTCAACACGGCTTAACGAGATGCTGAGGGGAAACTGGGATTAGAGGGAAAACAAGAAAACCCAATTGGAGCGATCAAACCACCCCCCCCAAAAAAAAAAAAAAAAAAAATTTGCTGGGCTAACAAGCTTTAGGGCTGAACTGGGAGAAACAGCTGGTGCCGTGCTGTAAGTGGCTGTATCATCCTCTCCCCTGGGTTGTGGCTACTTCCAGGGTCGGAATTGCCACCATAATCCCAGGCAGGCCTACCTGGGGGCACTGGGCTCCGCTGGCCCCTTGTTTTCCCGGGAATCGTGGCCTCCTCCAGCAGCCTCCCGGGTTATTTTTAGGACGTTATGGTTTTCCATCCGGCCCCGGTGAGGAGATTGCAGCGTCGGGGAGCTCCATCGCAGCCTCCCCGAGAAGGTGCTGCAAGACCTTGCTGTGGCAAAGCCAGTGTGCTGCTTTGTGGTTGCACAGGGAGGGGAGGTTGAACCTCACCTGCAGCTGCTTTTTTTTTCCCTGTGCTCTGGCAGGGAGAGGCGGAAGCACCTCGGGATTTTTTTTAACGATAACGTCGTGCCGGTGGTTTTCTGCCAGAGGAAAAAGAGAGCTGCAACCTTTTGTTTCAGCTGCCTGGGAGGATGCTGGGGACTGAGCTGGGGTGTGCTGGGTGTGTGTTTGGAAGCCATGGATAAATCCCAGCAGTCCTTCAGTCGAGAAGAAAGCTTGGGCAGGGAATCGTCGCCGTCTCCCACGTCCAAGGCGGTCAGGAGGGGCTGTGGAGGGGGGGGTTTCTGCTCGCTCCCAACGTGGGTGCTGGCTCCTCCTGGCACCCAGCCCCTGCCTGGGAGGTTTGAGGGAGGACAGACACAAGTCTGGACTAACTACAGGTCTCTGAGGGCTGGGTGTTGCAGGGCTGGCCCTGTCCCCGGCCACGCACGTGCCCCCGCCCCGGCACACTCCCCATCCTCTGCAGCGCAGCGTTTTTTAGGGAAACCTGGGCAGCATCCCCACACTGGGGTGGCTTAGCAGCAGTTTCAGCGTTTTCTGAGAAGCTACCAGAAGCAAGGAGCTTTTCCTTCCATCTTGTCAGGCCAGCCCAGCCTCCCGGTGTGCGGGGACCCAAGAGCGATGTCAAGTGTTTGCGATTTCAAGAGGAGGGGAGAGGAGCAGTGCTGGGGAAGGGCAGGGTCTGTGGCAAAATGGTCCCCCTGGGACTCTGCAAACCTTCCAAGGAGGAAGGAATGCCGTGCTGGGGAAATGCAGAGTGCTGGGAACCGTGGATGCTCCTCCACACCAGCTTCCCCCACCTCAGCTGGGCCAGACCCACCTCCGAGGCCACTTTCACCAACTCAGCTCCCAGCACTCAGAGGCCACATCCCTCTCCCAGTTGCCTGGCTCCATTCTGGGTGGGAACCACCAAAGCTGGGCACCTCCAGCCTTCTGGACACCAAGCCTTGCTGAACTTTGTGTGTTTGGCTCCCAGAGGCCGCTGCGTGCGGGAGCGGCGGCACCGGGGAGGCAACCGTGGGGAAGGATGTTTCTCATTAATCTATTCCACTTATTACCTCCAGCAAACCGAAGTACCCAAGGATCCTCGCCCCAGCATCTGTCACTTGCCACCCACAGATAAATATTCATCCCTTGCACATCATTTTTTTTAATTTATTTTAGCTCCCCAGCCCCGGCTTGGGGATGGGGCCCTAAATGCGCAGCGAGGCTGGGGGAGCCCCAGAATCCAGGGATTCGCTCCGGTTTCCCCATTCCCTGGCACACCAGCGGGGAAGGGCACAGCTCCTGCTGCCCCAGGAGGGGTGCTGGTGTGGCTGTTGGATGCTTTGGGTGGCACAGGGTGGCCCGGGGGCTCCCGCCAGCCCCGCAGCCGGCGCAGGCAGCGCTGCCCCCACGCGCAGCTTGCCGAGCTCGCACCTCCCACGCCGCACACGCCGCGCGCCCCACGCCTGTCCCCCCACGCCGACCAGCCCCCCACGCCCTGCCCACGCACTCCCTGACCCCCTCCCACCTTGGGGAGAGCAAATCCTGCTCCCCCCAGCCCGGGGGATTCGTGTCCATCAAGGCAGGGCCCAGCTGAGCCGAGGGAGCTGTGCTGTTCTCCCAGGAGCCCACGCGTCGCCCAGTGTCCCTGGCAGGGCTGACACGCGGCCTCTGCGCTGGCCTGTTGTCCCCGTGGCCTCACTCCCTCAGACATCCCCAGCACTGCTGATATATCCTCGTCTTCCTGCCAAAAAACCCCCCCTGCCCTCCTCCAGAGCGCCCTGATATTACATAAACCAGGCTCCCGAGCTGCAGTTGGATGCTGGAGTTGGAGCACTTGTGTGATTCCCCCCAGCTGCGGAGTGGGAGCAGGAATTGCTCCCTTGCTTCAGGGGAAAGGGGCTGCATCCACCTGGATAAGCAGCATGTGGGGCTGGGGCTGCTGGCAGTGGAGCTGGGGGGACCTGGGGCAGAGGCTTGGAGACCCTCTTCTGATCAAGTCTGGAGATCAGGAGACATCACAGCTGCTTCCTGCCTCGGATACTTTGGGGATGCTCCGTGATTTCACCCCGGGGACAGCTGGAGTTGTAGCTCCAGACTTCCCATGGGAATCCTCTGCGTTGGGTTTGGGTTGAGCTGCTGAAACCATGGCTGTGGGGGTGGGTGAGATGGGGTGGCTGAAGGAGGCTCCAAATCTGGTTTTGCCCTTTCCATCCCCAGCAACGCTCTTTTCCTCCTCCTTCCACCTCTTCCCAGCTGAACAACTGGGATCCTGAAGCAGACAGGGGCTCTGGGATGGGACCAGCCCACTGCCCAGCATCCCCTGAGGGAATGGGACAGGCTGGAGGTGTCTGCTGTGAACCAAGCTCATCCTATTGCCAGTCCTCTCCCCACCCTGAATGTCCCTAAATCCTTGTTTCTCGGGAGGGCTACCCCGAAAGGGCCGGGCGGTGGCATGGTGGTGTTCATCTTGTGTAATCTCCGTGCCCACTCACCTAAAATGAATCATCCTTTGATAGGTGAGGGAAATATAATTAGTGTTTGCATTGTTAGCACTGGCTGAGTAGGCAAGTGGGTTTTCTTGGCCCGGGCTGGGAGATATTCCTGCCGTGGGGAGAGGGGAGCCGGGAGCTGCCGGGGTGGGGCTGTGCCAGCCTGTCCTGCTCCATGTCCCACTTTCCCACCCCTGCAGTGGCACTGGTGACACCTCCCTTAGCAGGTGCACCGGGAGCTACCGACCAACTGGCTTGGGAGTGGTTGAGGAGGGGGAAAAGCCTGGAATGTTTCCCAAAAACCAGCAGAAAGGGCTGCTCGGGGGGGTACTGAGCGGGAAGGCCGTGAGGCACCCGCCTGGCTGGGGAAGGGGCTGCATCCCCTCACCTGAGCAGAGCTGTGGGTTTGGGATGAACCAGCACCAGCCAGGAGGGTTGGAACAAGAAATCTTTAAGGTTCCTTCCAACCCCAACCATGCCTGGATTCCACAGTGCCACAATGGCAGCGGCCTGGGGCCTGTCCCCACCCCGGCCTTCCCCTGAGCTCCTGCACAGGGAACCGAGGAGCGAGGGCAGATTTCCACCAGCATCTATTCATAGCACGGATGTCAGAATTACCTTAAAAGTACCAGCTCTTCCCTTGTTTTGCTGCCGGGAAGGAATTGTTGATGCACTTTAAACAGTGGGCGGAAACAAGCAAACACAAGAGCGCCCTGAGCCTCGATCCTCCCGTCCCTGCAGCACCCAGACACGGCCAGAGCTGGCCCTAACAACCCCTCAGAAGCTGAGAATTAATTAAAAAAAAGGCAAAATTTTGGTGTTGGAGCATCTCACTGTCTGGGCTGGCTCTGGAAGCTGCTTGCAGTGGTTCCAGGAGAGCAAAAGCGGAGACGTCGGCAGCTGCCGAGCACAGAAAAATGAATCAAAATACTAAATGAAGGTTCTGACCAGCCTCATTAAAAATAAATGCTATGAACTCATGGTAATTACTTCTCTCACTGGAACATGCTGCTTAGTTTCAGGTACAGCTCAGGACAGAGGGAGAAGGATTTTGACCTCGGAGGAAAGAACATGAGACAGAAATTGCCAGACAGGCCTCAGCCCCTCACTCCATCTTCCCAAGCCTTTTATCCAGGCTGTGATTCTCCAGGGAATTGTGCAGGACCCCAACCTTGGGGAGCCCCTCCACCCCCTCTCCCTGACCCACAGCAGAGGGGGACTTCAGCCCTGAAGCACAGTGTTAATGCCATTTCACTGGGGTGGGGTTCTCATGGCTTTGAATGCAAATCTCAGGATATTTGCATGTGATTTGATATCCCATGGGCCTCCTCGTGGTTGGGTGACATCTGCTCCTGGAGCTGAACATTTTTTTTTTTTTCCCCTTTAGAAGCTCCAGCTTGTGGAATCATGTGATTTTGCAAGATTTTTCAGCTTCAGTTTGGAAAGCAAGGTTTCCACCCAGGCTATTGCAGAAAAGTCATTCTTCCAGGCTTGGGAAGCAGCAGACAAGAGCTAAAAATGCCTTCTGTTTAAAAATGCCTCGATTTTAAAATGAACCTGATGAATTTTGAATGCTTTGAGTCAGGTAACGCTGACGTAGATGAATGAGCTGTATTAATGTAGGCATGACTTGGAGATGGAGGAGCTGGGCAGGGTGAGCTTGGGGATGGTCTTTTAGGGGAGAACACTGGGGTTTAGCATCTGCCTGGTGAGGCTTTTTGTCTCTTTGGCTCTGGTTTTGGCACTGGTTGAACTCCTGAGCAAGAAAGGATTTTTTTGCAGGAGTCTGCAGTAGTTAGAGGAGAGTCTT
Organism: Phylloscopus whistleri; assembly: GCA_017589585.1. Lineage (NCBI taxonomy): Eukaryota > Metazoa > Chordata > Aves > Passeriformes > Phylloscopidae > Phylloscopus > Phylloscopus whistleri. The sequence goes on from JADMLD010001597.1 coordinate 290,029, forward strand.
GATGGTCATTTGCCCCTGGATTCAGCTGTTTAATGCACAATTAAAGTATTTTTTTTTAACAAAAACAATCGGGAGCTTGCAGAAAACAAAACTTGAAAGGCAAATGTTTATTTTTGGGGGCTTCAAAGACAGATTCTAGCCTTTGCATCAAAAAATCTTTAAAAATTGCAGTGGATGCATGAGCATTCCCTAAGAACAGCCACTGCTTTCCCAACCTTATTCCCTGAAGAGGTTCCACTCACTCTCAGCACACAGCAGAGCATCATGAATTTTCATGAATGAGTGAACAGCCAGAGCAAGGCCCCTCGTTTTGCTGATTTCCACAAGAAGATGATCACTACAAAGGTATCATTTCCTGCCCAGGGCCTCACTTGGGGTCTGCGAGGTGTTTCCCTGGAATGAATAAGGGTCTGAGGTGTCCAAGGCCAGGCTGGAGGGAGCTGGAGCGATCTGGGATGGTGGAAGCTGTCCCTGCTCGTGGCAGGGATGGAATGAGATGAGTTTTTAGGTCCCTTCTCCAACTCCAACCGCTCTGTGACTCGGTGATTTATCTCACAGGGAATAAATAAACCCTGCTCTCGCCTCATCCCACCCTGCAGCAGCCTCCTACCCCTGATCCATGGGGAGCTCAGCCTCATCCCACCCATCTGAGCACCTCCCACACCTCAGGGGGGATGCAGCCCCCAAAACCCAGCGCTGCCCTCGGTTTGGGAGGGGCTGGGAGTCAGCCCTTGCTCCCGGATCTGCGCTGAGGAACGGGAGAGATCCCGGAGTTTGTGGCAGGATTAGAGCACGGGAGGGGATTAAGGGAATCAGCATTAGCCCGATTTCACTCTGCTTTGTGAGAGGAGCACGTTGGCCTTAATAAAGGTGCTGAGCAATATCCTAAAGTGCTTTGCATCCCTGGGGATAAAACCTCATCCCGCTTTTGACCCCAGCCGGAGGCTGAACCCGCAGGGATTCGGCTGCCCTGGGAAAACTGTGGCCCCGTTTCACCAGGGGATGATGCTTCCTCGACTTTCCCCGTGTCTGACAAACCCAGCCCTTCCCACTCCCAGGGCAGACAACAAGGGATTGATTGTCTTTCTTTGGTTGTTTCCTTTCAAAAGTTGTATTGCCCCTCTCTGACTGCAGGACCTGGAGCTTTGGGAGGAATCACAGCTGGCCTGAGAGGCACCATGAGCCCCATCAGAATCAGTGAAGCCAAGATTTGATTGTCTTTATTGTGGGTTGTTTTTGTTGTTTTTTTTTTTTTGAAGCCTTCCTTTGAATTCCAGTTGGAAAAGGCACTTCCCAACAGGTTTAGGGAAGCAGGAGATGCAGAAGCAATGAGAAGAGGGAGGGGATGCTCAGGACAGGCTTGGTTTTTCCTGAAGAAGAGAGTTTTTCCCCTTGAAGCAAACAGCTGAAATGAAATGCCTTGGAAAACATTAATTCCCATACAATTTATTTTTTTTTATGTTTCCCAGTGAGGGAGGAGCCTTCACCCTGCTGCTTGCAGAGCATCCTTGGGACAGGCAATGAGGACATAAATGTATCCCCGTGTTTGGGACGGGGCTCATTCCCTGCTGAGGAACATTCTTGCCACCTGTGATTCCCTGGTGATTTTCCCCAGGGAGAATGGCTCAGCAATCCCTGTTCCGTGGTATTTCAGCCAGAAATACTTTTGTTGTTATTTGCATCCAGAGGAGGAGGAGGAGGAGGAGGAGGAGGAGGAGGAGGAGGAGGAGGAGGAGGAGGCAGATTCCCTGGCTGAGGACTGAGGCTGTAGAAATCCATCTCCTCCCTGCAGCCCCCAGCTCCTGCTCCTGCAGAGGTTCTGGCTGTTCCCAACCCATCCCTGCTCCCATCCCTCCCCCTTCCAAAGCCATCCAAACCTCATCCAAACCCAGCACCTCCACTGCTTGATTCCTTTAGATGGAGGCTGCCTGCTTGTAGAAGTACAAGCTGACCACGCTGACACGAGCTGTAATTCTTTATTATTGATTGCCCCGCCCCAAACCAGATTTAATTCTGCACCCAGGCAGGAGCACTGACAGCTCTCATCCTCCTCATCCTCTCCCCCTTCCCCTCCGTGCCTCCCTGGATGCCCAGCCCTGGCTGTGCCCACCATGTCTGGATGCACCCAGCATTAGCACTATGACTAACACCCATCACGTGTTCCTGCCTGCAGATTAGATTTGCATACTCAAAAATCCATACTTTATTCCTTCCCCTGTGTAAGCAGTTACCAGAGCATATTTTTGGCAAATTAGCAGCCACAGCAGAAGCATCTGACTGTGTTTTTAGCGTGGCTTGGTGCTGGAAAACCTTGGCAGGGCTGGAGGGGGGATAATTTGCTGTGGATATCCCTGTGGGGTTGGACACAGGCAGCGCCGCTGATTCCCACATTCCGAGGTGGGCAGTGCAGGTGGCACCTCCCAGCCACCCATGCCATGCCTGTGTGGGATTTAGGGGAGGGTTTGGGGCATGAGAGCAGCAGCTGGGCACGGGGCAGGGCAGGGCAGTCACCCAGCTGGACACGGTGTGCTGGCAGATAATGTGTACCCACATCCATGCAGTGACCGGGGCGTTGAGGGAGGGGATTGTCCCCCTCTGAGACCCCACCTGCAGTGCTTCTCCAGGCCTGAGGTTTCCCAGTGTGAGAAGGATGTGGAGCTGCTGGAGCAATTCCAGAGGAGGCCACGGAGATGCTCCAAGGGCTGGAGCTCCTCTGCTCTGCAGCCAGGCTGGGAGAGATGGAGGTGTTCACCTGGGGAAGAGAAGGATCCAGGGAAACCTCAGAGCCCCTGGCAGGGCCTAAAGGGGCTCCAGGAGAGCTGGAGAGGGACTTTGGATGTGGGATGGAGGGACAGGACACAGGGAATGGCTCTCACTGCCAGAGGGCAGGGTTGGATGGGATATTGGGATAGAATTTCTCTCTGTGAGGGTGGCAGGCCCTGGCACAGGGTGCCCAGAGCAGCTGTGGCTGTCCCTGGATCCCTGGAATGCCCAAGGCCAGGCTAGACAGGGCTTGAAGCACCTGGGACAGTGGGAGGTGTCCCTGCCCATGGCAGGGGTGGGAACAACATGAGCTTTGAGGTCCTTTCCCACCCAAACCATTCTGGGATTCTGTGATCCTGTGCTCAGGAGGTCAGGCAGAACATTTGGGGTCACATTTTTCCCAGTGATTCCCCAGGCTGGCCAGCGAGGACGTCCCCACTGTCACACCCTCTGTCACAATCTCTGAGGCTGGCAGAGCACCCTCCAGTCAGTCCTCTCTTTTCTCCCAGACTTCTCCCCTTTGGGATGGGTGTTCCTGGGATGATTTCTGTGTGAGCCCTCCTGGGATCTGTGATATCGAGCAGCAGGAAGAGGATATCTGTAAAACTCCCTCCTCCAGCAGGAATCCAAGAGCCCGGCCTAATTATTGCCATTGGACATCTTTAATTAATATGCTGCAGAGGCCAGAGATAAGAGGGGGGGGCTGAGCACACCAGGAAGGATCCTTTGTGAGATAAATCAGCAATTTGTAAAACCTAATTACTCTGGCTTGGAAAAGTGGAGGGGCACTTCGGACCACTTCCCCCTCCTCCCTGGGATTTTGCTGAGTGGGGGAAGGAGAGCTGGGAGCTTGGGAATGCTGCTGGTGCCCGGCACAGTCACGGGGCCAGGGTCTGGCTGTGCCTCAAGGATGGGACAGAGCTCCTGCCCTTTGGAGCCTGCTGCTCCCATTTTCCAGGCAAACCTGGGAAGCTGTGTCCCTGTTGCTGATTATTTCATCTAACCTGGGAGTACTGACCCAGTGTGGTGGGTGTGCTCGGGGTTTTAGCTCAGTGTTAGGGATGGAGAAGGAATTTTGTTGCAAACATTTGTTTTTTTCTGAGGTCAGGTTGTGATAATGATATGTGTGTGTCCAGTGCCCTCAAAGTGCTTCACAACATCCCAAATTTCTGCTTGGATGGAGGAACTGGCTGAGGGCAGGTCTGTGCAAACCTCCCGTGGGCTTTATCCGTGTGTTTGCCAAAGGATTCATCCTGCAGGACGTGGAACTGGCCGTGTGGGTTTGGGAAAAGCCTGGGAGCAGCCATAAAGCCTTAATGGTGTTCCTGGAGCGGGGCCAGAGGGCTCAGCGACTACAAAATGCCAAATCTTGGGTATGGGCAGAGGGGGGAACAAAAACACAGTCATTCCAACCCCAAAAAATCCTTCATTTTATCTCCTTCCAACACCATGGACCAGGTTTATATCCAAGTGCATGATCCCACCTTAATCCAGAGGAAGCCCCACGTACCTGACCAACCTCCTCCCTTTGGGCTTCCTCCTGTGTTGTTCAAACTCCAGCTGCTCCTGAGGGAGCTCCTTGGGATGTTTATTTGTTATAAAGCCACATTTCCCTGGGCATCACTGTGGGGTTTCACCATCTCTCCATGAGCAGGAAAGGACTCCAGGTCCAGGAAATTCCTTAGTTTGGGACAGCAAGCTTGGTTGGTCTGGTTGGACTTGGTTGCCCCTCCTCAGCCATGGAGAAGACCTTGTCAGCAAGAGGGAGCAGTCCTGGATCCCCACAGTGCCTGGATCCCAGAGGAATGAGCTGGAGATCCTTCCTCCCCTCCCCAGCAAAATCCCCAAAATCTCCTTGGCAAGGAGAAAATGCACGGAAAGATGTTGCTCTTCCTGCAATGCCTCTGATCCTCATGGAGAGCTTTGCAAACAGGAGCTTCCTTAGGGTTCCCAAACCCAGCTGAGCTGCTGGAATGCTGCTGCCTTATCCCTGTTTCCAGCAGGGAATGTGGAGGTGCAGGGCCCTGCTCATCCCCCCTCTTTGCTGCAAGGTGCAAACCCTGGCGAGCCCTAATTTGGGGGATTTTGGTGTTATGGGGCCACCAGGAGCTGCCCTGCAGACTCTCAGCTCTCTTCCCAGGATGGATTTTAGCCAAATGCTGAGGAAGTGCTGCTCCCTGTCACTGCTGGAGAATCAGGAGTGATGCTTCCCAGAGCAGGGACTTCCCGCTCTCTGCTCTCAGCCCTGCTGCCTCCGGACAAGGATGGGGCTCTGCACGCTCCTCAGGGCAATGGCAATTCCTGCAGGAGCTCTGGAAACAAGCCAGCCCTGTTCCAAGGGGAGTGAGCCAAAAAAACCCCCAAATTCAGGATTAGGAACACCAGTGAATGTGTCCAACAGCACTGCTGTTTTCTCCTCTCTGTGTTTCCATCGATCCCTGTCTTTCCCATGAGCCTGTTCCCTTTCTTACACTTCAGCAGCTGTTCCTGAAATAGGGATATTCTCTCCAACCCATCTTTTGGGATGACTCCAGTTGTTTTCTCCTAGCCTCAGGTGGTGCCCTCTCCTTAGCTCTGCTTGGCATGGACGTGGCCACCTCCTCACCCTTCGTGGCATCACCTTTATCTTGATTTTCCATGTCCAAGCCTTCCTTCTCTCTCTTTGTCCTTTTTGCCCCGTGCAAAAGGGCCACCCAGAAGTGGGAGGGGTATTTGTGGCATCTTGGAGGCATCCACAGGAGTGCCCTGCATGGCTGGGAGAAGAGGTTGGGACATTTCCCTCCCCAGGGATTCTCCTCCATCACGGTGCCTTTGGCTCTCCTCTGGCTTGGGTTTGTGGCCAGGGTTGCCTTGGATTGCTCCCTGCTTCCCATCCCAAGGGAAGCACGTTCCCCTCCTGCCTCCCCACCCTGTGAGGTGCTCAGAACCAAAATCCTTGGAATTCTCCACTCAGCACCTCAGCAGAGGTGAGGTGTCCCAGCAGAAGCGCTCATCCCGCCGCTCCCAGCCCCGTCCTGCTGCAGGTCCGTCCTGGCACGTGAAGGGGAACGTGGTGAAACCCCGTTTCCTCTGCAGGGAGAAGGAGTCTCCGGGCTCCTTGTGAGATCAAGCTTTGTGCACATATCTGCAAATGTCGGGGCAGAGGTTAAGCTGAGCGGGGCTCGGGGAGGAGGTGGCGGCGCTTAGCAATGCAGATCAGATGGCTCCGGAGCTCCTGCTATCCGTGGCCAAATCCTGGGATATCCAAGGCTTTAGAGCAGAATGAAGTCAGGGGAAGGAAGGAGCGCTGCTGGCTGAGGAAGGACTCAGCTCCCTGACAGGAAGAGCTCTTTGATCTGCTGGTGGCCATGAAGCTGCCCAGATGTCTCGGTGGCCGTCAGGGACACGAGCGTGGCCTCTGAGGCAATCCCTGGGGATAATCCCTGCTGCTGCCTCCTGCAGGGAAGCAACAGACACCCATGAGAGCAGGGCTGGGGGTTGGGAGCTGCTCCACGGTGCTGGGAGAGGACAGGCAGGATGGAGTGGCTGGAAAATCTGCCTTGCCGAGGAGATGCCGAGGAGATGCCGAGGAGATGCCGAGGAGATGCCGAGGAGATGCTGAGGAGATGCCCAGACTGCTCCTGGCAGCTGTGCCATTCCAGGAGCAGGTTTGAAGGCCAGGCAGCATCCTGGGCACCTCAGCCTGGCTGGGGACATGCACAGGCTGCAGCTGTGACCTGCTGTGACCAATTGGCTCCAGCCGGGCCACGCCGTCACGCTCCAGCCCGCGGCGCTTTGTTCTGCTCCCTGCCAGTCCCTCAGGGTTTCAGCACAGGGCTGTGATCCCTCACGCTGCTCCAGCTTCTTCCAGGGAGCCTTTTCAGCTGCACATCTGCCAGGAGATGAGGAGGGGCCTGTGTGGGGTCAGGGATCGAGTCAAGGGATTCAGCCGAGGGAAAGGGAGATGGGGACTTGGGCAGGGTGGGATCTGGTGGATCTCATGTGGGACCTGTTCGCCCTGTGCCCTTGCCCACACTGGCATCTTTCCCTGAAACCCACTGAATCCATCTCTAGGGAAGCAGGAGGATGGTGTGAGGACATCCCAAATCACCCTGAGGGCTCCTTGGTGGGGGAACTCGGGGTGCTGGGGGAAATCTCTCCCCTTTCTGGCTCCATTGTCCCGCTGAAATACTCTGGGACGGGGCCAGAAATGGAATAGAGGTGCTGCCAGGTCTCCAGGGAATGCAGGGACACCTTGGCAGGCTCTCCCCTGCCACAGCCACCATCCCAGGCATGGGGAGAGCCCTGGGCACACAGCACTGGCTGTTCCCCGTTTTTGGGGACGGCACAGAGGACAAGGCAGGCTCGCTGCTCAAACCTCCCCACAGGACATGTCTGCTGTGTCCCATGAGCTGCATCTCGCAGGTTGTGCCCCATCCTTCTCCCTGTCACCACCTCCTCACCCTGCCCTGCCAGTCCCTGCCCTAATCCCAGTGCTAATCCTATAAACCCTCACTAAGTCCTGCCTGCCCCTGCCTCTCCATGTCCCTTCTCCAGGGCAGGCTCTGTGGGGTCCCCAGCTTGGGCCTGCTGGTTTTTTTGGGGTGCACAAAGCTGCCACCCCAATAATGTAATGCCATTGGAGCACGGGGAAGGATGCCCAAATCCTGGGGGACTTGTGCAAAGCACTGGCAGCTAAAAGGCAGCTGCAGCACCCCAAAATACACCCCAAAATGTGGCCAGGTGCTGGTTTCACGCTCTCAGGGAGCAGTTCCTGTGCTCAGCATGAGCTGCTCCAGCCCAGATCCCTTCTCCACAGCCACTGCCCCCAGAACCAGGCAGGGAAATTCCTCAGGGAGTCCTGGGGCAGGGCTGGCCCGATTCACGCAGGGTTCACCATTTCAGCAGGTCTATTTTAAGCCTCCCTGGGCGTGTGGGAGCGGGGCTGGCACAAAGGGAGGTCCCACCGCTGCGAAGGTGCTGCCTGTGCCCATCCCAGCTCTTCACATCCGGGGGCTGGGGCTGCTCACAGCGTTCCAGCAGCTCCAGGGCCCGGCGAGGAGCCATCCTCGGGCTCCTCTATCTGCCCCAGGAGGGCTTAGGTGATCACTGCACCTCGAGCTGGTCCGGAGGAGATTAAGCCGACCTAAGAATAAAAACAAGCCCTGCAGTTCAACCGGCTGGGATAAGGCCTGGAATTGTGCCAACCTCCGAGCTGCAGGAGGGGATGGGATTAGGAACCCCGAGCAGATTACCACCCTGAGGTCCAGCTGTGCCCTCCGGGCCGGGTGGGTTCCTTGTCTCCCCATTCCCAGTGCTGTGCTGGAGCCCTGTGTGTCTTTCGTGCCCACCAACAACCGGTTAAGAAACTCCAGGAAGTGCCCACGCAAATGTAGGAGCTCCAACGGGGGCACAATTCCAAGGGGAATATCCAAATGGATCTCTCATTTCCATGGAGCTGGTTCCTTCCCCGGCACACCGGATGAAGGCAGTGTGTGCATAAATAAATGTATTGTTGTGCATTATCCATCCACTGCGAGATGCCATCGCTGCCAGCGGCGTGGATGGGATTGGAGTCTGCTCCTGGATAACCATTCCCCCATCCCACGGCCCTGCTCCTTTCCCTTTCACATTAGGGGTTGATCCAAGGGGCGGTTCTTTGATGCCTTGGCTGGTTTCTAGCACTCCCGTGCTGCAGCTGGAGTGCAAGCCTGCAATCCAACCCATTTTCCCTCCACAGCCTGACACTGCAATCCTCGTCCTGGAGATGGGACCGGGATTCCACAGCTGTGAAAGGCTGTGGGATCAATCGACCAATCAACCAAAGAGAAACGTTCAGGGATCAGCAGTGTTGTAGAATTCTTTTGTTAGAGGACAGTTTAAGGGAAACACAGGTCCGATCGAATGTTGTGCTTGTGCTTTTTTTGCTTGCTTGCTTTTAGTAATTTGCTTGCTTTTAGTAGTGCAAATTTGCTGATTAACCAACCTGAAACAACTGTCTGGGTGGCTTTAGCTAATGCATCAGGTTTAGAGACCGTTTGTTTGTCCAATGCAACCCCAGAAATGCCATTTCCCACCTGTCTAGTTGGTGTGCCAGTGGATGCTTGGCCAATTCCAGAAGGAATTGACAGAGCCATTCAAGGTACACTCACAGTCATCCACACGGGATCTCTGATGGGGCTGGCGTCTTCCTCACCTTCCCAAGGCGCCTTTTGAACCTGAAAAATCAGACAAATTAGAAAAATTCTGTAAGCATTACCTTTTCACCCAGAGGAGTTCGATGCCATAACTCCCCACCTCTCTTGTTTGCTTTTGCCTCCCTCTCCTCAGGGACATACCAGGGCCAGTGGGTCGGAGGGATGCGCCAGGGTTACGGCGTCCGGCAGAGCGTTCCCTACGGCATGGCCGCGGTCATCAGGTCACCCCTGAGGACGTCCATCAACTCCCTGCGCAGCGAGCACACCAACGGCACGGCGCTGCACCCCGACGCCTCGCCCGCCGTGGCCGGCAGCCCGGCCGTGTCCCGCGGCGGCTTCGTCCTCATGGCCCACAGCGACGCCGAGATCCTCAAGAGCAAGAAGAAGGGCATCTTCCGGCGCTCGCTGCTGAGCGGGCTCAAGCTCCGCAAGTCCGAGTCCAAGAGCTCCTTGGCCAGCCAGCGGAGCAAGCAGAGCTCGTTCCGGAGCGAGGCCGGCATGAGCACGGTCAGCTCCACCGCCAGCGACATCAACTCCACCATCAGCCTGGGCGAGGGCGAGGCCGAGCTCTCGGTCATCGAGGACGACATCGACGCCACCACCACCGAGATCTACGTGGGCGAGTGGAAGAACGACAAGCGCTCGGGCTCGGGCGTCAGCCAGCGCTCGGACGGGCTCAAGTACGAGGGCGAGTGGGCCAACAACAAGCGCCACGGCTACGGCTGCATGACCTTCCCCGACGGCACCAAGGAGGAGGGCAAGTACAAGCAGAACATCCTGGTCAGCGGCAAGAGGAAGAACCTCATCCCGCTGCGCGCCAGCAAGATCCGGGAGAAGGTGGATCGGGCCGTGGAGGCGGCCGAGAGGGCGGCCACCATCGCCAAGCAGAAAGCGGAGATCGCGGCGTCCAGGTAAGGGGGGCCCCTCCCGTCCTGGTGTGCCTGCCCTGGGGACTGGGGATAGGGGGGATAATTGGTTTTGGTGTGGTTGGGGCGCTGCTGGAGGACAGCAGCTCGTGGTGGGCATCTGCAGGTTCGTGCGAGGTGGAGCTCACAGCAGCCTTGGGTTTGGCCAAGCCTTGGGATGCTGTTCAGATCAGGATCCAGAGCCCAGTTGTCCCTAATCCTAATTATCTGACCCTTGTGCTGCCTGAGGGGCTCCTGCTGTCCATGGAGAGGGAGAAGAAGGAGGAGGAGTGGGGGCTAAGGGCCCCAAAAAGGTTTTGTACCCCTTCTTGGGGTCAGAACAGCAGGGACAAACAAAGCCAGCATGGGGCAGAGCTGAACTGGCTGCAGGGATGGGGCTGAGCTGGTGCCCAGGTGGGGCAGGGTCTCCCACCAGCCCTTCTCGGGGCAACCCTGAGTCCAGGGAGGATTGCTCTGCCTGTGGCCCTGGGGAGAAGTGCTGCTGTTCCCTGCTGAGCCCCTGGCAGGCAGCTGGAGCTCGGGGTTTGCAGGAGTCACCTCAGCCCAGCAGTGGTAGGAGAAGAGTTTTTGTTGTGGTTGGGGCGCTGCTGGAGGAAAGCAGCTCGTGGTGGGCATCTGCAGGTGGGTGCAAGGTGGAGCAGCCTTGGGCTTGGCCAAGCCTTGGGGTGCTGCTCAGAGCAGGGTGGATCCAAGCCCAGCTGTCCCTCTGGTAATTCCCAGTGGGCTGGGGATGCACAGCCTCCCCAAGTGAGGCAGGGAGTCCACACAGGGTGTCCTAGGGTGACACAGGGTCACCAGAGCAGGGCAGCCTGGGCAAGGGGGGTGGCATCTTGGTGGCTGTCACAGGCTGAGAGCTGTCACTCGGGAGGTACTGGGTTATTTATCCCATTTTTTCCCTCTGCTCTTGGATAAGCAGAAGAGCTCCTGAGATGCTGTTTGCCCCATATCTTCTGACTGCCTCATAGCCAAGAGGAACCATCCTCCTTGTGCTGGGAGGATTCCCAGCTATTTCCATTCCCAAAAGGGGTTTTGAGTGGAAAACCAGTCAAATACGTGGCTTCAGCCCTGGGGAGGGCTTGCCCTGGCTGAGGCTCTGTTGGAAAACAGCAGATCTGTGTGCCCATTAATGCCCCTTCTCCCTGTGCAGCCCTCATGAAACTGCTCAGAGATCCAGAGCTGGGATCTGATCTCGCTGAAAAGCAGCAGGAGGGAAGGGGGAAATGAGCCATTTAAGTTGTCTGTCTACCATGAGTTGAAATAAGGTCCCAGCTCAAAGCAGAGCCAGCTCCAGCACCCTGTAGCTGACTCCCAAAAGGCACCTGGAGCTCTGTGCCTTGCAGGGAGCTCCAGGACCAGTGGTGAGGCGAGGAGGAAAAGCTCCTCTGGAGGATTCAGGGCTCTTTGTATCCCATTTTGGGGTGGTTTATTAGAGCATGTCATTCCTTCCTGTTTTCTGAGCAAGAGCTATATTTAGCAGCCAGGCTGGGAAAAAAGGGCTGGGGTTAGGGGAGAAACCCAGGTACCTCCTGAGCCTCCTGTGCCGGATTAATTGTTGGGTCTGGGCTATTTGTATGCAGAGTCACACTTGAAATCTTTATCAGCACGTCTGCCAAGGGCTTATCTGCAATATGAATGAGCCTCCCGGGCCTGCTTGGGGAGCACATTTGGGCTTGATGATGTTTTCGAGCTGATGGTTGGAAAAAAATAAAAAAAAAATGAAAAATCCCACTAGAATGGCAGGTAGGAAGCAGGCTGCAGAGGAGTAGGAAGAGCAGATCGTTCCCTGTGATCTGGGGATGGATGGGAATGCCTGGAAAGGCTGCAATCCTGGAAATGTGGAGCTCTGGTGTGCTGTGGGATGGATCCTGGAAATGTGGGGCTCCAGTGTGCTGTGGGGTGGATCCTGGAAGTGTGGGGCTCCAGTCTGCCATGGGATGCTGGCTCTGAGAACATCCTCTGTCCCAATGATAATGATCCACGAGAGTGGGATTGGAAGAGATGCTCAATGAGCTCTCAGCATGTAATATTCCACCTCTAATTATGGGAAAGAAGGGAAAAACATCGAGTCAGGAATGCCAGGTGTGAACAGCTCCCTGCCCTGTGCTGGCTGGGTGGCCCTGGGCTCTGCTGGAGAGCAGCAGGGAGGGTGGAGGATGGAGAGCTGGAGATGGATGGGATTAGGTGGGTCCAGGGAAGGATTCCTGCCCAATATCCCATGTAAATCTCTGCTCTTTTACCTTAAACCGCTTTGTCTGAAACCTCCAATCCCTCAGCTCGAGCTCTCCCCCCTCGCCAGGGTTTTGGCAGAGTCCCTGAGCCTGCAGAACCAGAGCAGAGCAAGGTTTTACATGCTGAGATCCAGCTAGAAAAGCTTCCTTATTAATCTTAGTCCGATTAATTTTAAAGCTTCCTAATGAAGGAACCCTCCCTCGCAGTGCCCGCAGCAAACTGCAAACGCCACAAAACACAACTGGGGGAGAACCCTGCTGCTCCTTCCCCAGGTTTTGGGGCTCAGGGGTGGAACATCCCCCCTCTAATGCCAAAATCAACTCCAATTTCCCAGCTCCTGGCGTGGCTGTGCATGTGTGTGTGTGTGTGTATTCACTGTCTGCTCACACCGAGTTCACTCTGCAGCCTTTCCCTTGGTGGGGGAAAAAAAAATAAAAAAAATAAAAAAATAAAATGTGCCCACCCACGGCTTTCATTAAATTTGTAAGAATTCAGTATTTTTGAAAACCCTGCCGCTCTGTCAGATTTGGTTGGAATTGGCCAACACGTTCAAAAGTTATTAGTGTGGGAGTGATGGCATGCAGATTTATAAACAGCACAATCACAGGAGTGAGCCCCGTTTCCTGAGGGAAGTAGGCTAAAAAACACAGTGTGCTGGAGACAAGTAAATTGCTTTCCTGAAGTTGTTGGAGTCTGAGCAGAGCAGGGTGATACCTGCACGTTTGTGGGGTTTCTTTTAGGGTCGAGAGGAGATGCTCCTAAGTTCTCTTTGCTGTAATTGAGATGGGAGAAGGCGTAATTCCCTCTGACTGGCTGGAATTGTTCAGGTGAAGTGAAGGGGGCAGAGGAATTCCTGTTGGTAGCAGCTGGCCCATCCCTGGGAGTGTCCAAAGCCAGGAGAAAGCTTGGAGCACCCTGGGATAGGGAAGGTGTCCCTGCTCATGGAGCTAGATGAACTTGAGGGTCCCTTCCAACCCAAATCTTTCCATGATTCCATGACCAGGGAGACAAGGAGGGAGCTCTTTTCCAGCCTGGATAAAAGGAATGTTCAGGGTGTTCCCTGAGTGCTCTGGGAGATCTTCATTCCCTCCCAAATCAGCCAAGAGCCAGCAGCACTCCTGCTGCTGCCACCCTGGAAGGATGAAGGGTGCACTGGACACCCCGAGCCCCATCTCATTAGGGCTAATTGATACCTCAGGCAAATTAGTGTGTCATCATCCACTGAAATAAAACATCCAGGCAGCAAAGGGGGGCCAGGGAGCTCATCCCAGCCCCTGGATTTTGGCACAGCCACGTGCTGGGGAGGATGGAAGCACAGGGGATGTCGGGGCAGAGCAGGGCTGACTCCAGCTCTCCAGGATGGGTTGTGGTGGCTCTAAAGCAAAGCAGACAGACCCTACACCTCCCCAGGGTTTCCTGCTGCTTCCATCCCAGTGTCAGGGATGAGTCCCAGGGATGGGTGGCCCGTGACAAAGACTTCTCTCCAAGTGTTTGGGGGATCTGCTGTCCAGCACCTTAAATAAGAATTCCAGGGAGCAGCCAGGCTCCCAGAGGGAATGCTGCTCCCAGGTCAGTCCTAACTAATGCTCTTCCTGGCATAATTATAGCCCAGCCTTGCACCAACCAGGAGAAAAATATAATTAAAGCTCCGGAGTCTCAGGAGGAGCTGGGCCACAAATTAGCAGAGTGTCATTCCACTTCAGAAAGGGAAACTGGAGGAGAATAGGGGAAGGAAGCAAAGGAAGACAAGCCGGCAGCGAGGAGGGGAGAAGGGGAATGTTTGGATGCTCCCTCAGGACGCTGCAGAAGCACCGGTCGGGCGGGCAGGAAAAGCCCCCGAGAGCTGAGCAGCAAAGTGCAGGAGGTTCTTAGAGCCAAACAGGGATTTTCTTGAGGAGAATGGAAACGCAGCCCGGCAAAACCCAGGAAAAAAAAAACCAAGATTGCTGCAGCCGTGCTCTGCGAGTGGCGGTAATGTCCCCACCGGCCCTCCCCAGCCCCGGTAATGTCCCCACCGGCCCTCCCCGGCCCCGGTAATGTCCCCACCGGCTCTCCCCGGCTCCGGTAATGTCCCCACCGGCTCTCCCCAGCCCCGGTAATGTCCCCAGCAGCTCTCCCCGGCCCCGGTAATGTCCCCACCGGCTCTCCCTGGCCCCGGTAATGTCCCCACCGGCTCTCCCCAGCCCCGGTAATGTCCCCACCGGCTCTCCCCAGCCCCGGTAATGTCCCCACCGGCTCTCCCCGGCTCCGGTAATGTCCCCAGCAGCTCTCCCCGGCCCCGGTAATGTCCCCACCGGCTCTCCCCGGTAATGCTGCTGCTTAATGCTCTGCCAGGCCGGAGCCTGCAGCTCTGCCATTGTCTGGGCTGCCTTTGATTTCGGGTTGCTGCTGCTTTTTGGGTGCCTGGCCGGGCTGGCTGCTGACCCCAATCCCGCCTTGTGCTGCCCGAGGGGCTCCTGCTGCCCATGGAGAGGGAGGAGAAGGAGGAGGAGTCGGGTTTAAGGGCCCTAAAAGGGTTTTGTGTCCCTTCCTGGGGTCAGGACAGCAGCGACAAACAAAGACAGCACGGGGCAGAGCTGAACTGGCTGCAGGGATGGGGCTGAGCTGGTGCCCAGGTGGGGCAGGGTCTCCCACCAGCCCCTCTCGGGGCAACCCTGAGTCCAGGGAGGATTGCTCTGCCTGTGGCCCTGGGGAGAAGTGCTGCTGTTCCCTGCTGAGGCCCTGGCAGGCAGCTGGAGCTCGGGGTTTGCAGGAGTCACCTCAGCCCAGCAGTGGTGGGAGAAGAGTTTTTGTTGTGGTTGGGGCGCTGCTGGAGGAAAGCAGCTCGTGGTGGGCATCTGCAGGTTGGTGCAAGGTGGAGCAGCCTTGGGCTTGGCCAAGCCTTGGGGTGCTGCTCAGAGCAGCGTGGATCCAAGCCCAGCTGTCCCTCTGGTAACTCTGATGTCCCTCTGTCCCTCTGACCACTGCTGGGGTCACTCAGGGCATCACCTGGAGCCCAGCAGGTCTCGTGTGGGGTGAATGTGCTCCCTCCATCCCTTCCTGGTCTCTCTGTCCTTTCCATGAGGGGTTCAAAGAGTCAGGAAGGGAAACACAGAGGGGATGGACAGATGGATGGATGATGGATGGATGGAGGATGGAGGGATGGATGGATGGAGGGATGGATGGATGGATGGAGGGATGGATGGAGGGATGGATGGATGAATGGATGGAGGGATGGATGGATGGAGGGATGGATGGAGGGATGGATGGATGAATGGATGGAGGGATGGATGGATGGATGGATGGAGGGATGGATGGAGGGATGGATGGATGGATGGATGAATGGATGGATGGATGGATGGATGATGGATGGATGGATGGATGGATGGATGGATGGAGGGAGGGATGGATGGATGGAGGATGGAGGGATGGATGGATGGAGGGATGGATGGATGGATGGATGGAGGGATGGATGGATGGATGGAGGGATGGATGGAGGGATGGATGGATGGATGGATGGATGGATGAATGGATGGATGGATGGATGGATGATGGATGGATGGATGGATGGAGGATGGAGGGATGGATGGATGGAGGGATGGAGGGATGGATGGAGGGATGGACGGATGGATGGAGGGATGGATGATGGATGGATGGAGGGATGGATGGAGGGAGGGATGGATGGATGATGGATGGATGGATGGATGATGGATGGATGGAGGATGGAGGGATGGATGGAGGGATGGATGGATGGATGGATGATGGATGGATGGATGGATGGATGATGGATGGATGGATGGATGGATGGATGGATGGATGGAGGGATGGATGGATGATGGATAGATGATGGATGGATGGATGATGGATGGAGGTGACTCAAAGGCTGACAGCAGCTGGGGCAGGAGGTGATTCTCCTCACAGCACCTTTTCCTTGTCCCCCCCAGCCCCTTCTCCCCCAAACCCTCCCTGTGCAATCCAAGAGGAGCAAAGCCTGTGCTGGCAGCCTCCAACAGGCTCTGCTGCTGGCGGAACTGAGCATTCCCTCCTTCCCTGCCACTTCCCTGCCACCTCCCTCCCTGCTCCTGCCCGTGCTGACGGGCTCAGGGGAGAGGATTAGGATCAGCTGTTGCTCCTGCTGGTGCTGCCAGCCGGGATGACAAGGACACCTCTGACTCAGGGCAGGCACATTCCCACCTCCAGCCCAGGCCACCCCAGGCTCAGCCATCCCGGAGTGCCCCATCCCATCCCTCCCTCCCTCCCTGCGGGCACCGTGACTGTTTCCCCGTGCTCCTGCCATGCCAGCTTGCTAACTTCCTGCTCAGACGGGATTTGCAGCCTTAAGCCCGTTTGCGGCCGCGTCAAAAGTCAGGAGCAGCCTGCAGGGCTCGGTGTGTCCCCAGCAGCCACCCCACGGCGGGCAGGGACAGGCTGCACACAGAGCCCGGTGCCTTTTGTAGGAATGCAGCTGGGCCAGGTAATCCAGCTGGGAAAACCTCGGCGGGGTCATTTGTACGAGCAGCTCAGCGGGGTTTTGGTTTTCGCTGCCCTCCCATCCCTCACCCAACCACCACCGATCCCAACTTGGCCATTCCCACCCTTTTTTCTCTCCAGTGAGCGAAATCCCAGCCCAAACATCCCGTGTGCATGGCCCGGGGGTGTGACAAACGTTCCTAAAACCACTCCCAGCTTTGCTGGGCTGTGCTGGAACGGCACAGGCGGAGCAGAGGTTCCCGACCCCTTGGATTCTCCCTCGTCCCAGCGGGCTCTGCCCTGCCCCTCGTTCTCAGCAGGAAAGATCTCCCAAATCATCGTGGCTTTGTGTCGCGACAGGCCCGCAGCAAAGCCCGGCTGGGAGGGGTGGGTTTGCCAGAGAATGGAGCAGGAGAGGGGATTTGGGATGGAGGAGAGGGGGTTTGGGGTGCAGGAGAGGGGTTTGGGATGCAGGAGAGGGGTTTGGGATACAGGAGAGGGGATTTGGGGTGCAGGAGAGGGGATTTGGGATGAAGGAGAGGGGTTTGGGATGCAGGAGAGGGGGTTTGGGGTGCAGGAGAGGGGTTTGGGATGCAGGACAGGAGATTTGGGATGCAGGAGAAGGGGTTTGGGGCGCAGGAGAGGGGATTTGGGATGCAGGAGAGGGGATTTGGGATGCAGGACAGATTTGGGATGCAGGACAGGAGATTTGGGATGTAGGAGAAGGGGTTTGGGGTGCAGGAGACGGGATTTGGGATGCAGGACAGATTTGGGGTGCAGGAGAGTGGATTTGGGATGCAGGAGAGGGGGTTTGGGATGCAGGAGGCAATACCCGGGGCAGAGCCGGGATGGGGGAGCGGTGCCGGAGCGCGGTGCCAGCAGCGGTCACCTGTGCGGGGACAGCAGATGGAGGGGACAGGGAGGGGTGGCACTGGCTGGCAGCGAGGCGGGGAGGACGGGAGGTGATTCAGTGCTGGCAGGCAGCGCTTCCATGGGATGGGGCTGCGAGGGCAGCGCCGGGCAGGAGGCGAGGGCAGCGCGGGGGAAAGGAGAAGCTGCCTCCTCCTCCTCCTCCTCCTCCTCCTCCTCCCTGGCATCGCAGCGCAGCCCATCGCAGCGCGGATTGTCCGCCTGGATTTTCATCCAGCCCTTCCCGGGGGGGGATGCTGGCAGCCCCTCCCTGCCCTGTCCCACCTCCCCAAACCCACCCCGTGTCCTGGGGATGCTGCATCCCGAAGTTTGAGGATGAAGAAGAACCAAGGGGAAGGGTTGGGGTCTCTCTGAAGCTTTCCCAGCTCGTGAGAGAGGTCTCCATGCTTTTTTCATCTCCCAATTCCCATTCTGGGTTTCCTGGTTGCTCCCACCCTCTTCCCTTCAGCAACTGCCCCAACACCCCATCCTTGTCCCTCCCCAAACCATTCCCCACACCCCAGGGAGAGGCAAAATTAATATCAGGAGCACAACCAAGATCTGAGCCAAATGACTGAGTATTTTCCTTGCTGGTTTTCCTTCCCCTTGAGTTTGGGATGGGCTGGGCTGTTCCAGGCTCTCCCTGCTCTTGCAGCTGGTTTGAAAAGCCCCAGGAGAGCAACGAGGTTTCTGTCACCTCCTGCCCACAGGACAAATGACAAGCTGCCCTGACTTCCTAATCCAGGAAATTAAAGGATTTGACCGTAGACCCTGCTAAGCAAATTTCCCCCCTGGAAATCCCGGGGGGATTTAACCCATGGATCCGACCGATTATCCCTTTAAAGTTGTGACTCAGAAAGTCCCAATTCTTCAGGGTGCTGAGCACCCTCAAATCCCACGGGGGCCACGTCCTGTGCCCTGCCCAGCACCCAGTGGGACCTACTTTTCACTTTTAGCCATCTCCAACCCCCTTTTTCCGTGGTGGGCAGCTTCCCTTTGCTGCAGCTCGCTTCCAGCCCGGCCAGCAGAGCCTGGCTGCCACCACATCCCAAATCCACCCCCTCCCATCCCTGTCTGTCACCCTCTGGGGTCATGGGATGGGTTTTGGGAGGCTGTTGGGTTTCCCAGTGTGGCCTCAGGCTGGGGCAGTGACACCAAGTGTCCCGTGGTGGCTCCACCACCAGCAGTTCCTCGGGATTGTATTCCCTTATGGAAAACGAGCAGGTCTGAGGGCTCCAAGCTGGGCTGTCCCCGCTGGCAGGAGAGCAAGGAAAACATCCCAATCATCACCAGGTCCATCCTGGTGAGGCTGAAGGCAGCAGGAATGCCAGAATTCCAGAATATCCTGAGTTGAAAGGACCCGCAAGGACCATGGAGTCCAACTCCTGGCCCTGCACAGCACCATCTCCTCAGCCTCCTCCCAGCTCCACGGAGCAAAACACAGCTCTTTTCCCTTCCCGAGCATCCTGGTGACCAAAACACAGCTTTCCATCCCTCAGGCCCTGTCACATCACCTGGAAAAGCGGCCTCTCTCCTGCCCCACAGGGCTGGAGGTGGTGGAGGAGTCCCAGAGGGTGAACATCAACCCTCTCTCCTCCAGCAGCTGGAGAGCATCTGACGGTGCTCCTGAGGCCATCCCAGCTCCTTGCCTTGGCCCTTGGCTGGGCTGGGAATGAAATTTTAAGTTCAGTTCAATGAGAATTTGCTCGATTCAGGGTGAGGTGTTTGCTCAGAACCAGGGTGGGTTTTGCTGTTGGGTTAAAAGAGAGGAAGTTCATGGATCTTCCCTCTCCATCATCAGGGGAAAGGGATGAACAACATTTCACTGCCTTTTCCAGACTTTTGTGTGTCCAACAGCAGGGGGAAAAAAAAAAAATTGCCTGGAAAGTTCAGTTGCCAAAAGTCTGCTTTGCTTGAGGTGACCAAAACTTGAGAAGCTGCCAAAGAGTTTTGGCCAAAACCTGAAGGGGGTGAAGGGTCAGGAAAGGAAGAAAGACTTTTCCTTGTGGTTCTGGTGTGGTTTGCTCTGGAATTTGGTTTTACTCCTTCGTTTTAGGCATCCAAATTAAAACTGAAATTCAACAGCCAGCTCAGCTTTGCTTTTCTGTCAGCACCTCCCTCACCTGGAGTTTTTTTGCCTGAACTCCCCAAATCCTCTTCTTCTGAGCTCTTTTCCCTTGGCTGTAGAAAGAGAAGAAAAAAAGCCTCTGATGATTCCCAGGGGACCAGGGTGTGCTGGTGGCTCCTCAGAGGGATTTGAGGGATTCCCTGGAGGCAGAGCAGAGGCTCCCTCAGCTCCCTTTGCCTGGATGAGCTTCTCTCCCTGTGCTCAGTTGGCACCTTTGGCTTTGATATTTCCACCCCTTCTCCATCCTGTGGGGGCATCAGCCCAGCCACAGGAGGAACGGCTTGTTCCATGTTTTGGGAATATCCTCGGGATGCTGGGGGTCCATTGGATCCTCCACCTTTTGTCCCTCAGCCTGGGGCAAGAGGAAGTGCCCAGGGTCCATCTGGAGCCAGGTGTTTTCTGACAGCCTCCATCCCTCTATCCATCATCCATCCATCCATCCATCCATCCATCCTTCCTTCCATCCATCCATCCATCCACCCATCCCTCCATCCATCCCTCCATCCCTCCATCCCTCCATCCATCCCTCCATCCATCATCCATCCATCCATCCATCCATCCATCCATCCATCCCTCCATCCATCATCCATCCATCCATCATCCATCCATCCATCATCCATCCCTCCATCCATCCATCCATCATCCATCCATCCCTCCATCCATCCATCCATCCATCCATCCCTCCATCCATCCCTCCATCCATCCATCCATCCATCCATCCATCCCTTCATCCATCCATCCCTCCATCCATCATCCATCCATCCATCCATCCATCCATCATCCATCCATCCATCATCCATCCATCCATCCGTCCATCCATCCCTCCATCCATCCATCCATCCATCCATCCATCCCTCCATCCATCCATCCATCCATCCATCCCTCCATCCATCCATCCATCCCTCCATCCATCCATCCATCCATCATCCATCCATCCATCCATCCATCCATCCCTCCATCCATCCATCATCCATCCATCCATCCATCCATCCATCCATCCCTCCATCCATCCATCCATCCATCATCCATCCATCCATCCATCCATCCCGCCATCCATCCATCCATCATCCATCCATCCATCCATCCATCCATCCATCCATCCCTCCATCCATCCATCCCTCCATCCATCCATCCATCCATCCATCCATCCATCCCTCCATCCCTCCATCCCTCCATCCATCCATCCATCCATCCATCCATCCATCCCTCCATCCATCCATCCATCCATCCATCCATCCATCCATCCATCCATCATCCATCCCACAAAGCCATTCCAAATCTGTGGCTGGACTGCATTCCCCGTGGTGAACGTGACAATTATCCAGCAAAATTCATGGAAACCTCCCCTATCCCAAGCACCACAGCTGGGGAGCAGGAACACCCCCCCTGCTCACTCCTTTCCCTTCCCTGAGTCAGCCCTTCCCAAATCCTGCTCCGAGTGGCTTCCCACAGCCTTTGCAGCCCTTTCCAGGAGGTAACAATGCTCAGAGCAGCTCTGCAATTGTCTCCTGCCTTCCCTTGTTTAGAGGAAAAAGGGGAAAATCCATCCCTGGAGCTGCAGTTTTGCTTTTCCTTCCCATGGCTGATTTGGGAGAGGGAATTTCTCAGAGCTTGGCTGCACCCTGGGAGTGACTCCCAGTCCCAGCAGTGCCCATTTGGAGGGCAAAGGGACTGCTCTGGAGAGAGGCCAAACCTCAGGTGGGACAGTGGCCTCAAAGCCACCCCTTCCCAAGGCAAATCCCGGCGTTTTCACTCACCTGCCTCCTGCAGAGCTCCTCTCCAAGTGACAGATGGCCAGGGATGAGGCTCCCTGTCCAGATGCTGATTTTCTGGCCAGCTGTAAATAACCCCCAGGGCATCATCTCCCTGCAAAGCCCATCAGCTCTATCCTTGCTGGGGGGCACAGAGTGAAAAAGGAAGGGAAGTCACTGGCAGGGGAATGCAGGAATCTGCCTGGCCCTGCTTATTCCCTGTGTTCCTTGGCCAGGGAGAAGCTGGGAGCATCCTCTGGCTACCAGCCCCACCTGGCCCAGCCTTTTAAAGTCGATGGAGCTGGATTTTCTTGGCTTTTTTTTGTTTAGCAAAAACAGGGATAAAATGAAGAAATCCTTTTTGGGGACGGTGGGAATAAGGTGAGCTGGAGACAATCCTGGCGTTTGATGCTCTCATCTTTCTCCCCTGGGAATGACCCAGCTCAGGGATGTGGTTTGAGCTGTTTCTACCAGAATTTTGGGGTCATCAAATGGCCCATCCCTGTCCCCTGAATCACCGAGACTTTGCACCTTCCCATGTTGTGAATTCAGTTCTCCAGCAAAACTCCTTTTGGCCACTCCAAGGCACAGGACACAAGGACACAGCCTGGGATACTTCTTTTTCCCCCCCCTTACTTGGATTAAAAAATGGAATTTCAGTGTAAAATGGCAAAAGATTCCTTGGTGAATTCACTCCCCATTTGTCACTCTAAAAATATAAAGGTAGGGAAGGCTCTGGCACAGGTGCCTGGAGCAATGAGCTAAAGGGAAACTGGCTCCAGCCCCGTCTCTGTGGATTTGGGAGACCTGGAGCATTCCATGTCCCAGCTGTCCACGAGCTCTCCCAGCTGCCCTGGGAATGTTTCCCCCCCTAACGTGACATTTCCCCCTGTAAAACATCAGGGAAACTCAGATTTGGCCTTTTGACCACAACATTTTCCACACTTTTCTGTAATTTGCTTTCTTGGGCATCAACAAACACATCGAGGGGGTTTTTTTATTTTTTTTTCCCTAGGATTAAAGGGTTTGAGTGTTTATTTTTTCTTAGTTCTTTTGAAATGCCACTTCCAGAGCCGTTTATCCAGAGCCTGCCACCCCCATTCCACCCTTCCCGTGCCATCCCTGCCTTTCCCACCCTTCCTTCCCGCTGCTGGGAGCTTTCCTGCCCCTCCTCAGAGCCCAGGCAGGGGTGATCCATCCCAAAAATCTCCATCTGGAGCTGGCAAAGCCCGGCTCTCTCTCTCTCTTTGCTATGCACAGCACCTGCTCCGTGTCTGGCTGCAAAGAGCCCGAGCAGACCTTCGGGGCTGCATTACGTCATGTCAGAGGTCACATTAAGCAGCTTTTTTTTTTTTTTTTCCCCCTTAATTAAGAATTCCAGCCGTGGCGGCGGGGAGGAGGAGAGGGGGAAACAGAGGGAAAAGCAGACGGGAGGGGAAAAAAAAAAAAAATAAAAAAATGCCTGCGCCGAGCAGGTAAATGGGAATTTATCCACAGCCAGCTAATTGGTGTGTCTAATATTCCACCCCCTGAGGACCAGCGCGGTGTTGCTGCCTGCACAAATCACTCACGGCGAGCCTGGTGCAATAACAGGGAAGCCGGGGAGAGCTGCGGGAAGAGCCAGGCTGGAATTAGGAGCGGCTTTTACCGGGGCAATAAACGCCGGAGAAGGGAAATAACAACCAGGTTGTTAATTTGCCGCCATCTCTCCGTTCCCTCGGGGCCGTGTCTAGACTGATCCTGGCTCCGGGCTGCGCTCATCCCGAGCCTCTGGAGAGGGGCTGGGATGCGGGGATGCGCTGCCCCTGGAACGGGAGAGGGAAGCAGGATGGGCACTGCAGCCGTGCCCTAAATCAGAGAGGCTCCCGCAGAGGTGGAAAGCAGACAGTCTGCAGTGGTTATTAATAATTCAGGCCCAATTTGTCCCATCTAGGAGAGCACGAAAGCCCAGCCGAGCCCTCCCCTCCCGGGCTGCCCGGAGCAGGGCTGAGCCTCCCGGGGTTGTTGCAGCCATCGATGCCGGGGTTGTTGCAGCTGGCAGCGATCTGGGATCGCCTCTCCCGGCCCATCCCGGAGCGATCCCAAATCCTGGGAGAGCGGCGCATCCGCGTCCCTCTCTCCAGGGATGCAGGGTCGGGGACCGATCAGCGCTTTGAGCTCCTCGAGTTCCTTTGTGTTCCTGGGTGGGTGCAGTGCCCGCTGGGCCAGAGGGACGGGAAAACAACCCCCGAGGAGCCCGCACAGCCGAGGGATTCCCGGAGTGGGAATCTGCTCCTCCTCACCTCATCCAGCCCTCCCTTCCCAGCCAGCCTAGGTTTCCCACACGGGAAAAATCTCCTTTTTCTCCTCCACCCAGCCATCCCTTGCCAGGACAAGGTGCATCCCGAGGCTTTCCTGACCCCGGGATGAGCCAGTCTTGAAACGCCCTGCGAATGCTCTCTCTGAATTTTTTCCTGAAGTATTTCCTTGCAGCTGGCGTTGCGTTTTAATTGGGTTTCGCCGTTTGAAAAATACATGAAGCTCCGTAATGGAGGGAGAGAAAACATTCCCTCCTATAGGAAGATAAAGATGCATTTAAAGAGGGAAAAAAAACAAAAAAACAAAAACAAAACGGCCCCAAAGCTGCCTGATGAAGTATTGACCTGGAGACAAAGTGGATCAGATGGAGCCAAGCTGGCCCCTGAGGAAACCTTGAGGCTGTTCATTAGGGATGAGCTCACTGCCAGCTTAACTCCATCCTCACCACTCCCAGCGAGCCCTGGGGTCAATGGGCCAATTTCCAGCTTTTCCATGAAAATAGGGACCACGGGGTAGCCTCTTTGTATGGGGTGGAAAGGATTTGGGACTTGTTGCAGCCTCGTGGTGCTGCTGGTAGAGTTGGGATGATGGGAGTTGGGATAATGGAGGGCTGAGCATCCCCATCCCTGCACAGGATCCCAACAATAAAGCAGGAATTTCGTGCTTCCCTCGGCCAGGCTTTGGGCTCAGGGGGGTGTCAGGGAAGCGAGAAGTTTGCTTGGGAAAGAACAGCCAGAGCTGCCACGTGAATTTTGGGAAACCGACCTTCTTCCCCAGAAATCTCACCCATAGGATGCTCTTAAATATCCAATGATCCCAATCCCAATTGGGATTATTGGATGTTAAAATTCCCAATTCCCAATAACGTGGATTTCTCCCTGTGCTCAGCAGAGAGCTCCCTTTGACCCCGAGCATGAGTTTGCTCGGAGTCTGCTGCCTGGTTTTTATTGGAATGTATTTTCCACAAAAAAA
The DNA here is from genome assembly GCA_017589585.1 of Phylloscopus whistleri. Taxonomy (NCBI): domain Eukaryota; kingdom Metazoa; phylum Chordata; class Aves; order Passeriformes; family Phylloscopidae; genus Phylloscopus; species Phylloscopus whistleri. The sequence goes on from JADMLD010001597.1 coordinate 314,630, forward strand.
AAAAAAAAAAAAAAAAAAAAAAAAAAAAAAAAAGTGGAAAAATAGGAATAAGGGCAGCAAATCCCTCCCCTGGATGGATTCAAACAATGGGTGGAGAAGGGCTCACCAGTGGTGCAGGTTTCTCGTGGCTCCAGGTGCCATCCAGGCAGTTCCATGTGTTACATTTACAGCTCAGGAACCTTCCTGGGCTTCTGTAAACTTGCTCTAATTTCCAGCCTAATTTTAACGCACTTTGTCCCACTTGTTCTGCTGCCAAAGCATTCCTGGAACCAAAACACCTCTCAGAGCCTCACCTGGTTTGAATTCTGCTTCCTTCCTTCCCGAATCCCTGAGGACTTTGCTGGGAGTTCACCCCTTTTGTTTTTTTTTGGCTGAACCAGCCCCCAGCCCTGGGTTTGCAGCAGAACCTTTGGATCCACTCCTTGCTCACTCCAAGCCAGCCCGGAGTCACTGATGGAATTCCTAAAAAGCCAAGTTCTTCCTTGCAAATCACTTGATTCCAGCTTCTTACAGATTAGCTGGAGCTGATAGACTTGGCAGGAGGAAGCAGGCCCAGGTATTATCCCTTCTCCTCTCAGCTCTGGCCAATTCGGGGGAGATCTGCAAAGATTTCTGGGGATCTGGTTGGTTGGGATTTTTCCCCGTCTCCTGCCAGCTCCCCTTGCCAGTTTGACCACTTGCCCGCTCATCCTCCGAGAAGAGTGAGTCAGCTTGGCAAAAAAATTAATAAATGAAACATTCCAGGCTGGCCCCAGCAGGGACTCTCTGCCCCGAGACCCAAAATGAGGGCTCAAAAGCCACAAACCATCCCGGCCTTCCCCCTCGGGCTCTTCCCAATCCCAATCTTTGCCTCAACACCCTCCCCCAGCTCAGCTTGGACAGGGAAGTGCCCTAAAATCCTGGAATGGTTTGGTTGGCAGGGCTTTAAAGCCCATCCCACTCCAGCCCTGCCACAGGCAGGGACACCTTCCACTATCCCAGGTTCTTGGCTTCATCCCAGCTGGAGGAGGAGGCTGGGGATGCTCGGAGGTGGGAGGAATTAAACAGCTCCTCTTGCATCACTCTTGCCTCCATCCATGAGCCCACAGGAACAGGATGATCTTTAAGGCCCCTTCCAACCCAAACCATCCCATCATTCTGGTTTTATTATTTCTGTTTTGAAGGCCTCCCAGCCTTATTTTCACTCCAGTTTGGCGTCTCCATCCCGAAAAAAAAAAAAAAAATTATGGCAGCACTTAGGGAAGGAGGAGCAGAGTGATGAGATCAGGCCCTGTCCATGTGTCAGGGAGGGGAAGAAAAAAAATAAAATAAAAATAAAAATCCCACTTTTCCAGGGAAATAAACTCCAGGCAATTAAGTGGGAATTAAGATTTAGCGCACGCCACCAGCAGCAGGCGTGGAGAAAAGGAGACAGCTGGTGAATTTAGGGATGTGACAAAGTCATGAGAGCACTAACTGGATTACTGGCATTTATTTGGGAATGCTTGTGGGGTTTATTATGCAACGTATGGATCTCCATAATTCTGCTTTTCACTCCTGCCAGCCTCTCAGGGAGCTTTACAAACAATTCCCGTGCGCTCCGGGGAACCCAGGGCAGCCCAGCCCTCCCCAGGGGGTTCTGGATCAGAGGTGGCTGATCAATCACTGATGGGGTTTGATTTTTAACCTTTTCTGAGCCTAAGCCCCTGAGTTTTCATTTTTTTTTTTAAATTCCTGGCAGTTCCTGGCATATTCCTGGCAAAATAAAATAAAATAAAGTAAAAGAAAGTAAAATAAAGTAAAATAAAATAAAATAAAATATAATAATAATTTGTGAATATATATTATGATATAAAAAATAGAATAATCTTCACAATACTTAGAATACTTTGTAATACTTAGAATACTTTTTATATAATAGTATATAATAGTAATTCTTTATAAATATATATTATGATATAAAAATAGAATAATCTTTATAATACTTATAATACTTTCTAATACTTATGAGACTTTATATATAATAATATATAATAATTAATTAATTATAAATATATATTATATAAAAAAGAATAATCTTTATAATACTTATAATACTTTGTATATAATAATATAGAATAATTAATTATTTATAAACATATATTATTATATAAAGATAAAATAAAATAATCTTTATAATACTGATAATATTTTATAACACTTACACTTTATATATAATAATATATAATACTAAATAATTCTTTATAAATATATATTATTATATATAAATAAAATAGAATAATCTTATAATACTTATAGTACTTTATAATGCTTTATGATACTTATAATACTTTCTAATTATAATATCATAATATTTAATAATATTATAATAATAATATAATATTATTAAAATAAGGGGAAATTGAGTTGCTATTTTTTATTGTTTGTTTAAGTTTTTTGGTATTATGGTGCAGTAGGGTTTTATATTGAGGGTTGTGGGGTTTTTGTTATATTTTATAGGCGTAGTTAAGAGTGAACAATCTAAAGAATTAAGATTTTATTTTTAAATTTTGTTTAAAATTTGCTTAAAATTTTGCTTAATGTTAGATTAATTAGTTAAGTGTAGTGAGATAATTTTGGAATTGTTTTTTTGAGTGGCTGTTGTTGTTGTTGTTGTTTTAAGAACTGAGGAATTTCTTGGGTTGGATTGGAATAAATTAGGATTTTGTAGGATTTTGTGTTTGTGTTGGGGCAGCTCCCAGGCCAGGGGATGGCACATGGGGATAAATGGATGGAGGATCTTCAATCCCACATCCCTGAGCAGCTCCCCTGGAAGATGCCAGAGGTTGAACGAGCTCAGAGAGGCAGAATCTGAATTTTAACCTCCTGGTGGCCCCGATGGTTTAATCCTGAGCTTTGATAACCCCAGCCTTTCACACAGATCACCCTGGGGCCAAAAATGTGCCTGAAAAGAGACTGGAGAGGGACCCTGACAGGGCATGGAGGGGCAGGACAGGGGGGAATGGCTTCAAGCTGGAAAAGGGGGGATTTAGATGGGATATTGGGAAGAAATTCCCAATATCTGTGAGGGTGGGAGGCCCTGGCACAGGTGCCCAGAGCAGCTGTGGCTCCCCCTGGATCCCCTGGATTCCACCACCTCTGGGAAAGAGCTTGGATTCCCTTCCAGGACTACTCCAGAGCAGGGAATAAAGGATTTATTAGAGCAAAGAGACTCGGGGAGTGCCAGGAGAGGAGCACAGGTGACAGCACAGCCACACTCACACCCTGTTCCCCAGCCCTGGCCGTGCTTCCAAGCAGAGCAGGCACATCCCTGGCCCTGTTTTCCATTTTTAGGAGCCTGTCAGGAATGGCACTCCCTCTCCACGCAGATGTCGAGAAATTAGAGGGAATTCAGAGAGAGGCAGGGAGAAAAAAAAAAAAAACCACAAAAAAAAATGATTAAAGGAGATGGAGGGCCTGATTTTGGAGGGAAAAGAAATCAGTGGAGTTATTTATAACCCTGCCTGCACCGGGGTGGGAGCAGGGATTTTTGAGAGTGCCTGGGTAGCTGGGATAAGGGGAAAAAAAGGGGCAAAGCAACCTCGGGAGGATGCTCTGAGAGAGGCTGTAAATCCCGAGGGGTGGGATGAAATGCCATCCAAAAAAAGCCTTTGGGGGATCATCAGCGAGCGCAGGGGACAGTTGTTGATCCAGAGGGGAAGAAGTGCCCTGATGAAAATGTGTGAAGGGAGGGTGGAGGCGGCACCGGAGCCGAGCCCCCCGCTCCTCCCTCTGCTCCCGGTATTTATTTACATCCAGCGTTTTACGCAAAACCTGGGGGTGGGCGTGGAAATGTTCTCCTTTTTTGGGGTTGGTTTTGGGTTTTTTTCATCCCCAAAGCAAACGGGTTTGGTTAAAAAAAAAAAAAAACCCAACAAAACAAAAAACCCAAAAAAACCAACCAAGCAAGCCAGCTTTAAATTCAACCCCGGAGGCTCGTGGGAGAGGCTGGTGGGAAATGGGATGGAGGGACCCTGGGGGAAAAAAATCCGAATTTCCTGGGGGATTTCCAGGCTGTGGAGCAGCTCAAGGTGTTGGAAAATCCCCCCACTCCCCAACCTGCCCCAATCTCTGCTGGCAGCTCAATGGCCAAAGGGTTCTGGAGGGATCCGTGGGGGGGAATTTGGGGTCTGCAGGGAGGAGCTGCCCACCTGACGGGGTGCCGGTGTTGTGCTGTCGCCTTGCAGGACCTCTCACTCCAGGGCCAAGGCGGAGGCGGCCGTGACGGCGGCGCAGAAAGCGCAGGAGGAAGCGCGGATCGCCAGGATCACTGCCAAAGAGTTCTCGCCTTCCTTCCAGCACAGGGAGAACGGTCAGTCCTGCAGCCAGCCCTGCCGGCCCCTGCCCCTCTCAGCCCCCAAAAAACCCCCCTGCCTGGAGGCTCAGCCTGTGCCCGCAGCTCCCGATCCCCAGCGGAGCTCTTGGGGTGGGAAATCACCAGGTTTGGGGAGATTTAGGACAGGGCTGGCAATATCCAACAATTCCACCCCGTTCAGAGCTTTTTTCCCCTGGTATTTCCTCTTTTCCCTCAGTTTTTTTTAGTTCATAGCCCTTGATGGTGGCACAGAAAGAGCCCAAGAAGGGCTCTGGATGCAAACACAGAGGTCAGCACTGACTTTACACCCACGGTTTGTGCAGCTCCTGATTTCCCTGGAAAGTTTGCACCCATGGGGACCTGACCCTTCAGTCACTGGGAAAATCCACATTTGAGGTTTGCCTGGTGGCAAACCCACCCTTCCTTCCTTCCTTCCTTCCTTCCTTCCTTCCTTCCTTCCTTCCTTCCTTCCTTCCTTCCTTCCTTCCTTCCTTCCTTCCTTCCTTCCTTCCTTCCTTCCTTCCTTCCTTCCTTCCTTCCTTCCTTCCTTCCTTCCTTCCTTCCTTCCTTCCTCCCTCCCTCCCTCCCTCCCTCCCTCCCTCCCTCCCTCCCTCATTTTCACCATTTTCACCATTCCTTGTTGTTTTTGTCACATTTTTGCTCAGCAAAGCCTCGGGGAGGACGGAGCCCAAGCCAAGCCAGGGTCTGGCCGGGGTCCGCAGCCGAGTGGGAGTGGGAAGCTCCAAGTCCCCCCCCCAGCAATAATTAACATAATAATTAATGTCTGACGGGGTTTATTGAGAAGTTTTCCAGCACCGAGCCCTCCTCGGGGCTGTCATTATTCTCCGCGCTCCCAGCTCTAAGCGAGGATTACTCACTCGCTTTAATCGCTCCAGGGGCTGCTGCCGGTGACTCAGGGCTGCTCCCGAGCTTGGGGACAAGGGACCATCGGCTCTGCTGGCCCGGCCCGGCCCGGTGCTCGCCTCACCGAGGGGGCGTCCCATGGCTCAGCACCACGGGCTTTGGGGGCTGCTGCAGCCTGAGCCAGGGCACATCCCCCCCTGCATCCCCCTGGTACCTCCCGCCTGCTAGAGGAGGCTCAGCCTTGTTCCAGACCCCGCTCATCCCACCCCACCCCACCCCATCCCACACCACCCCATCCCATCCCATCGCATCCCATCCCACCCCATCCCATCCCATCCCATCCCACCCCACCCCATCCCATCCCACCCCATCCCATCCATTTGTACGTGGCAGATCTGAGCTCTCTGTCAGGGCTGTGCACTCCCAAGGGCTTCTCCAGCCCTGAGATGTTCCTCGTCTCCATTTCCTCCTGCCAGGAGGCTTTGCTGGTTGAAATCACCTCTTGCAAAGATATTTTTGGGTAATACATATTTTACTGCCTCCCGGACGGGGCCGTGGCGCTTCGCTCCTGCTGGGGTTTGTGTGCTTGGAGCTCTGCGAGAGCCACGAGAGGGGAAGGGAGGGAGGGCGGTGCCACTGAGAGCGCATTAAAAAACAAACACGGCAGCCCAGATGTGCCTGGAGAGCTGGCGGAGCCTCTGGGGCGCTAACGGGTGCGAGCGGCTGTGTCACACACAGACCCCGCTGCCTCGGGCTGGGAACAGCCGGGGCGGGGCTGAGCGGGGCCGGGGGGAGCTGCCCCCACCCTGCCGGCACTGCGGGGGCTCTGCCTGCCCACCCGGCACAGGAGCATGGGAACTGGGTGTGCCCACCTTTCACAGGATCCTGGGTGCTGCGTTTGTCCCCCTATCACAGGATCCTGGGTGCTGGATGTGCCCCCATTTCACAGGATCGTGGGTGCTGGATTTGTCCCCCTATCCCAGGATTATAGGTGCTGGATGTGCCCCCTTTGTTCAGAATTGTGAGTGCTGAATGTGCCTCCCTATCACAGGATCCTGGGTGCTGGATGTGCCCCCGTTTCACAGGATTATGGATGCTGGATGTGTCCCCATATTCAGAATTGTGGGTGCTGGATGTGCCCCCGTTTCACAGGATCGTGGGTGCTGGATGTTCCCCCTTGTTCAGGATTGTGGGTGCTGGATGTGCCCCCCGTATTCAGAACTGTGGCTGCTGGGTGCTGGCTGTGCTCCCTTGCCGGGTGCTGCAGGTCCCCAGTGCCACCCACGGCGTGCTGCGGTGGGTGCTGAGTGCCACCCACCCCCTGGGTGCTGGCTGTGCTCCTTTTCCACGGGATCCTGGGTGCTGGATGTGTTCCTGGCAGGGTGGTGGGTGTGGGTACCACCCACCCGGCACAGCGAGTGCCAGGGGTGCTGGGTGGCCCCCTCAGAGGGCTTTGGGACACCACAGGGGGGGTCTGTGCCCACCTCAGCGCCAGCCCTGGCCATCCCTGGGCAGCTGCAGTGCCTGGAAGGTGAAGGATTTTACTTGGGGAAAACAAAAATATCCGTGTTTCATATCCTGCCTCACCCTCTCACCTACGGCTCCCGTCCCCAGCAGCCACGGGGATCTCCAGGTGCCCATGGTGGTTGTTCATCCCAATCCCTGGGCACAGCAGGATCGGCCCATGGGTTGCATGGTGCTGGAGAACCGAGTCCCCCCCGGTGCCAGCAGCACAGCAGAGCCAGAGGCCGGAGCCTGGCACGGCTCCCAAACCCCAGAAGTGGCTCCTCAGGGCGGCACAGGTTCGGCTTTGAAGCCTGGGAGGCCGGGCTCGGCTGCCTCCATGCTGCTGGAAATCCAGATTTGGTGCTCTGCATCCCTCCTTCGCGCTCTCACAACCGTTCTTCCAGGAACATCACGTGCTCCCGGGCTAATTTTAGCCAGGGATAATTGTTGCACATTGGCGGGTGCCGGCCCCGGCGCATCCGCGGAGTTCCTGCGCCAGGAAACGCCTCCATCCCCATCCCTGCGGGCCCCAGGGCCGGGGGGCAGCTGTGCCTCAGCACCCCCTCAGCACCTCCAGTCCTGCTCCTCCCAGAGCCCCCCAGGAATGAGCCCATGGAAAGGCAGAGTCACCTGCAGATGGGTGGCTGGGGAAGGTTTGGGGTGGGGGGGGTTCAATCACATCTCCCCTGCTGTGGCTGGGATTTCTTGTCCCCTCTCTGGGGCTCTGGGAACAGGAGCAGTGGGTGTTGCCAGGCTGTGGGGCTGGTTGTGGGGCTGGAGATCAGCTCTGGAGGCCTTGGAGCTGGTGGGAAGTTTGCAAATCCCTGGAACTCCAGCAAAATCCCTGAACTGGGGATTTCTGGGGAAGATAAAGCCCAAAAACCAGGGACACCCCAAACCTTGGGCGAGCCCATTCCCACAGGCGAGTTTTTTCCAGCTTTCTCACATGAAATCATGTGTTGACTCTGCCCTAAATCCCGTCTGGGTTTTTGCTCCAACTGGGAGAGTCCATTCCATACTCCGGCCAAAATCCGGTCCGGGTTTTTGCTCCAACTGGGAGAGTCCATTCCATACTCCGGCCAAAATCCGGTCCGGGTTTTTGCTCCAACCGGGAGAGTCCATTCCGTACTCCGGCTGGAATCCGGTCCGGGTTTTCACTCTAACCGAGAAACTCCATTCCGTACTCCGGGAGAAATCCAGTCCGGGTTTTTGCTCCAACCGGGAGAGTCCATTCCGTACTCTGGCCGGAATCCGGTCCGGGTTTTTGCTCCAACCGAGAAACTCCATTCCGTACTCCGGCCGGAATCCGGTCCGGGTTTTCCGATTCCCGTTTGGGGTTTTGGAAGGCAGCTGGGGCAGGAATGGCTGGGAAACAGCCCCCAAAATTTTGTCTTTTATCCCAGAGACAGGAAAACAGAGGGGTGAGCTCCACCTTTCTCCTTCCCTGCAATTTCCCACCAACACCAGCGTTGCTCGGGGGCCCTGGATAAATAAATCCCAGGAGATTCAGTCTCCCACGTACAAACAGGGAAAAAATGAAGGTTGGACTATGTGAGTATTGTCCCAAAAACTTCAGTCATTAGGAGACCACTTCCCATCAATTTCTTGGGTAGATTTCCAAGCAGCTTTATTTTTTTACATTTTTATTTCCCTCCCTGCCAGTGCTCCAATGGGGACTCCAGCATTCCCTGTCTATATCCCAACCCTGGCAGGGGTGAGGGCCCACCCCAGCAGCTCCCCCAAAAAGATTCAAGAGAGAAAATTACTCAGCAGAAGTGGAGAGGCCCGAGCAGGCGCTCCCGAGCGTTTATTTTTAAACGATGCCATGGAAATTGAGCTCTCCCTTTTCAAGGCTCGTTTCTTGTCTCTCCATAGCAATCGCAATTAGATGCATTTCAGGGGCATTAGGCACTTAATATATTTATCAAATTATTCACCTAATTTAGCATGGCTTTAGCTGGGAACGACTGGAGAAGGGAGAAGGAGAATTAACCACTATTAGCTCGCTTGAAATCATTTGGTGTTTCATCAGCGATGAACACGTTGGGGGTTTCTGTTGCGTGTTCCTCCAGCAGCAGGAGATGTTCAGCCCCTCCTGAAGGGCCCTTCCCCAGGGTGACACTGTCTGGGAAGTCTCTGAGTCGAAGGAATGAGGAGCCTCCAGAGGGATGAGGAGGATGGGGGTGCTGGCCTCAGGTCCACATGCAGCCCTGTCCTTCCATCCCATGCTGGGGCTGAGCAGGGAAATCTCCAGTTCCTGCTGGGCTCTGCAGGGCAGGAAAGCTCTGGGGTGGGAGGTTTTGTGGGGGTTTTCTTGCACACCTGCCCAGATGTGGCCGTTCCCCTCCTGCACCTGGCAGATGGAAACTGAGGTGGTTCCCATCCAGGAGAGAGGCGAGGGCTGTTGGTGTGGGGTGATCCCAGTGACACCCAGAGTGATCCCAGTGACACCCAGGGTGGTCCCAGTGTCACCCAGCACACCGGGGTGGTCCCAGTGACACCCAGGGTGATCTCAGTGTCACCCAGCACACCCAGGGTGGTCCCAGTGACACCCAGGGTGATCTCAGTGTCACCCAGCACACCCAGGGTGGTCCCAGTGACACCCAGGGTGATCCCAGTGTCACCCAACACACCCAGGGTGATCCCAGTGATACCCAGGGTGGTCCCAGTGTCACCCAGCACACCCAGGGTGGTCCCAGTGACACCCAGGGTGATCCCAGTGACACCCAGGGTGGTCCCAGTGTCACCCAGCACACCCAGGGTGGTCCCAGCATATCCAGCGTGATCCCAGTGACACCCAGGGTGATACCAGTGACACCCAGGGTGATTCTAGTGACACGCAGGGTGATCCCAGTGACACCCAGGGTGGTCCCAGTGTCACCCAGCACACACAAACACAGAGCACAGGGTGTGCCACCAGCCACATCACGGATTTCCCTTCCCACACTTCCAGACTCAGAAGCGATAGGAAGTGTGGTCAGATGGATCCCAAAACCCCATCAGAACCCCCTCTCCCCATCCTTGGTGGCCTCTCCACATTTCTGGGCTTGGCAAACCCCTTCCTGTGCAGGCCGGGGCTCAGGGCAGGTTTGGTGTCCCCACCGTGACACCGCCGTCCCAACCCCACCACCCAACCCTCAGCCCCCCTGTCCCCTGCCACCAACACCCCGCGGGCGCCTCCACAACCCAGAAATAACCCCGCTGCCTTCCTCTCTCCCTTCTCTCCTCCTCCCCACGGCTGCACCCCCCCCCCCCCAAAAAAAAAAAAAAAGGGCTGGAATGCCAGCGGCCGAAGCGGCAGAACTCGAGCGACGACATCGAGGTGCTCTCCACCGGGACGCCGCTGCAGCAGGAGAGCCCCGAGCTGTACCGCAAAGGCACCACCCCGTCCGACCTGACCCCCGACGACAGCCCGCTGCAGAGCTTCCCCGCCAGCCCCTGCTCCACGCCGCCCCTCGGCCCCTCCTGCAGGAACAAGAGCGCCCACTTCTCCCGGCAGGTCTCGGTGGACGAAGAGAGGGGCGGCGAGATCCAGATGTTGCTGGAAGGGCGCGGCGGGGATTACCTGCGCCCCAACAGCTGGGGAGAAGAGAAGGCGGGCGGGAGCCGCGCCGGGAGGAGCGGGGGGATGCGCGGCGGGCAGCCGGGCTCCACCGCGCTCCCCGAAGACTACCGAGCTCGGAGCGGGGGGCACAAACATTCGGCCTCCAACCACAAGCCGAGAGAGAGGTGGACAGATTCCCCGGCCGCGGTTTCGTGGACTTCCCACCACAGGTCCCACAACCACAGCTCAGGGAGCTCCAAGCTGCTCGAGCTGGACGAGGAGAAGATGAGCAATTACGAGATGGAGATGAAGCCCCTCATGAGGATGGATTCTTATATGCAAGAGATTCACACCCAAAAAAGACACTACAGCAAAGGGGGAGGCTGCAGGAGCGGGGCTGACGAGCACCGCGGGGAAGAGCGGGGCTTCGGGGTTCAGAGACTGAGGTCTAAGTCCCAGAACAAAGAGAATTTCAGGCCAGCTTCCTCTGCCGAGCCCACGGTGCAGAAACTGGAAAACCTGAGATTCGGGGACAAAGCTGAACCTCGGCTACTGAGGTGGGACTTAACCTTCTCCCCGCCACAGAAATCTTTACCTGTTGCACTAGAATCTGAAGAGGACAGTGGGGATGCGCTCAAATCCAGTACGGTGAGTGAAGGGATGGCTGTGGGATTGCCGGTCGGGAAGCCTGGGGGCTGTTGTGGGGCCGGGCTGGAGCGGGGTGGGAGGGAAATCTGGGAAATGTGAATTATCATGGTTTGAATCTGCTCTCCTCCCTCCTCCCATCCCGCTGGTGTGGGGTGTTCCCTGCAGGCCGTGGTGGGAGCACAGCAGGATTTTCCCAGCAGGATTTGGGCAGCCAGCTGGAGCTCTGCAGCCCAGCCCCTGGGCCAGCAATAAAAATCCATTATTGCTAATAATTTGGTGGGAAAGCTGCAGGAGCAGGCAAGGCATCGGTGATGCTTCCTTGGGTTATGGTCACAGAGCTTCCTGTGAGACGCTGGTTCCACATTTTGGGGGTGACAAGGACGCTTTGGGCATGAAGTGCCTGCTGGGAAGGGTTGGAGGTGCTCAGGAGAGAAGACAGAGTGATCTCAAAAGCTGCTGCAAAAGTGGAAGGGAATAATCTGTTCTCCCCGAACAGAATTAATGGGTCTGAAGTCAGGGACAGTGAGCCATTAACCATCGCTAATGAGGTGAGGGCTCAGTGAGCTGCCTGGGGAGGCTGTGGGGCTGGGGCAGGAGGGACTCTGAGGTTGGACATCAGCAGCTCAGACAGGACCTGGACAGAGCTGGGAGAAGGCTGAGCTGGGTTTAGGTTTTTTTGCAGCCTTGTCTTTTGAGGATTGCTGGATTTCCCATTAGAAGCTTCCTCACTCGTTGTCCCCGTTGGTTTGGCACTGACAGGAGAGGAGGTGGGAGCCCTGGGGGAGCCACCACTGCCCCAAAGTGCCCCTGGCTGAGTCAGTGCCCAGCACAGGGCAGGGCTGCAGCTGTCCCATGAGGATGCCCCAGACCCACCCAGGAGAAATGGAAAAGCTGTCACGCTCAGGAGGTGACATTTCAGCAGAAAGGAGCTACATCTCCCCGCCAGGGGAGCACAGGGTGGTGCCTGATCACGAAACTGAAATGAATTTGTCAGTCAGGCCGAAAATTCGGGCACTGAGGTGTGTGAGGTGTGTGGTGACATTTGCCACGGCTGCAGCATCCCTGCTCCTCCAGCAGAGCTGAGGTGGAGAGAGAGGAGGGAGCAGCCTGGGGTGCAGGAAGGGTGGATCTGCCCCAGCCTCCCTGCTGGGCTGTGGATAAATCCCTTCCAGAGCAGCCTGGGGTGCAGGAAGGATGGATCTGCCCCAGCTTCCCTGATGGGCTGTGGATAAATCCCTTCCAGAGCAGCCTGGGGTGCAGGAAGGATGGATCTGCCCCAGCCTCCCTGCTGATAAATCCCCTCCAGAGCAGCCTGGGGTGTAGTAAGGATGGATCTGCCCCAGCCTCCCTGCTGATAAATCCCCCCCAGAGCAACCTGGGGTGCAGGAAGGGTGGATCTGCCCCAGCCTCCCTGCTGACAAATCCCCCCAGCAGCCCTGGAGCTCTCTGCCCCCCTGTCCACGGGCTCAGGCTCGGCAGCTCCCACCCAGCAGCGAGGGGGAGCTGAGCACGGGGGCTCCACAGGACACTTCCTGCAGCCCTGGAAAAGCAGAGGCATGCAGGCTGTCCTTGCTGCCTGGGAAGCACTGCAGACATGACAGGCAGCATTAGGAGCCTGCCAGGCTCCCAGAGGGGGAAGAGCAGCAGCAGTAATTGCACAGACACCAACCCTGGGAAGGCCGTGGGACACGCAGATGTTCCAGCACCTTGGACAACACAAGCTGGGGGACACAGGGGCCCACAGGAGGGATGAAATCACTGTTTCTCCTCGCTGAGAGCCATGTGATTTTGGGGAGATCTCTGGCACAAGCAGCCCTGGGCTGTGTCCCCACCCAGGTGTGCTCCCACCTCGGAGCTGTCACAACAAACCTCCCTGCACAGGGCTGGAGGCAAACTGCCACCAGCACAGCCCTGACCATTCCCAGTGAGCCCTGGGCACCAAGGAAGGGCCCAGCCCGCGTGGAGAAGTGCCTGGAGAAGCCATTAGGATGCACATCCCACTTTGGAAGTGCTGGAGCTTGTGGAGCAGCATGTTCAGTTTTCTCACATTCATAACCGAGGGTGGAACAGATGGCGAAGGTTTGGGAGGAAGCTAATGTAATACAGAGGAAGAGATAATATGTGGATTTAAATAACCCACAATGCCAGCAACAATTTGTTCTAGCAGGAGCTGCACGGTGCTAGCAGGGTTTTGTTCCAGTGGCCTGGCAGGGAGGGGGTGGCTGGGCAGGAGCAGGGGAAGGTGGAGGGCAGGGATGGGGGCTGCAGGGATCTGTGCTCCAGCCTCCTGCCCAAATCCCTGACCTCACCTGCACCTGAAGCGTTTCAGAGCTCAGGGAGTGTGCTGAATCCCTGAGGAAGGGGAGGGGAAGGCTGAGGGGGAAGGATTTATCCCACAGACCCCACACCCATCTCCTTGTGCACAGGGCGTTCACACACCCCATCCTGAAAACCCCCCCTGCATCCTGCTGGAGCTCCACATACCCCCACAGCAAATCAAGGCTCCCCAATCCCCCCCAAAAGCCGAATTTCCCAGGCTGGCCTGAAATCCCCTTTCCCTGTGGCCTGGCAGGGCGTGAGCTCCAGGGCAAGGGTGTGAGAGCCCAGCCTGCTCACTGCCCCTGCCCTGCATCCCAGCAGTGCCAGCTGGGGGGCTGCTCCCCCAAAGAGAGGGGCTCAAAGGGCAGCTCCCCCCTCCCAGCAGCCGGGCTCCCTGGGAATGCTGCTGCCAGGAAGGATGCTCGGAGCCGAGCAGGGCTATTTTTGCCCTACCTGAGGTATCCCTGAGCAGAAGCCAGGTCAGCCTCACAGCTTAGCTCGTTTTAAAAATAATCTGCCCTAAACCAGCTCTGCACAAGGCATCCAGGAGCCCCAGGGCTTGGCTCTGTGCTGGAGTGCCAACTCCAGCTTCCAGAGGCAGTAGACCTCTGGTAGGGCTGGAAGGGGCTGGGGGGGTGCAAAAACACTCTCCAAAAAAATCACTGCCCTTGATTCCTGTCTGAAAAACAGAAATCCAGGGGGCTTTGAATCCAAGCTTTTCCAAAGTGTGCACAGGCAGGGATGCAGGCCCCACAGAGGAGTCAGACACACAGGCTGCTGTAGGAGTTGTAGGAACTTTGTTCTCCTCTGACACTTTTCCCCAGCCCTTTAAAAGAAGCTCCCAGAACCCACCCACCGCCCTTTGTTGGGGCTGCACATCAGGGATTGAAAAATCCTCTCATAAAGGTCATTTCTTGAGGCCACGGCTCAGTAAGGCTGAAATTCAGCCCTGCTTGGTGTTGGCTCTCAGGGGATCGAGGGGGGTTCGGGGTCACTGAGCCACACAAATGCTTTAAAATGACATTTAAGGCCAGCTGATCTCCCTGTGCCTCTGTGGGCACTGACCCCAGCACCCACAGGGCAAACTCACAGCAGCTGTCAGCAGTGGGGCAGAGGAAAAGGGGAGCCAAGGTGCTGGTGTTGTGGGATTAGGGGATTTATAGGAACATCACCATCCTTCCCGGCCCTAAAGGCCCACGAGGCACAAAGCCTGGATGCTTCACAGGCTCCTGCAGCCTTTGAGGAGAACTAAACCGGGAAAGGAAAAAAAGGAATTGTTGAGAGACCGGAAAGGGAAAGCAGCCTTCTAAAGTGCCAGCGACCCTTTTATCCAGGGGCACAACCCCAGGCCATGGCAGGGCTGGGGAGGAAAGGAAGGGAGCCGAGCTCCTTCCCTGCAGGTGCTGCACAGGGAGAAGAAGCACTTTGGGCACGGGGCAGCTCAGCGGGGCGGGCCGGGGCTCAGAACCGCCGGGGCCCGGTTCATCCTCCTTTATTCATCCTCCTTTATTGATCCTCTTTTATTGATCCTCATTCAGCCATCGCGGAGCCTTCCAGGGGCGCGGCGCGGTCTCACTGAGGGCTCGGGGAGGCTCTGGGTTCGGCTCGGGGTTCGGTTCGGGGTTCGGCTCGGGGTTCGGCTCGGGGTTCGGTTCGGGGTTCGGCTCGAGGTCCGGCTCGGGGTTCGGCTCGGGGTTTGGTTCGGGGTTCGGCTCGGGGCTCGGTTCGAGGTTCGGTTCGGGGTTCGGCTCGGGGTTCGGCTCGAGGCTCGGCTCGGGCTTCGGTTCGGGGTTCGGCTCGGGGTTCGGCTCGGGGTTCGGCTCGGGGTTCGGCCCGGGGCTCGGCTCGGGGTTCGGCTCGGGGCTCGGCTCGGGGTTCGGCTCGGGGTTCGGCTCGGGGCTCGGCTCGGGGTTCGGCCCGGGCTCGGCTCGGTCCCATCGCATCCCCACGGCCGCCGGGGCAGCCTCCCAAACCAGCCCGGCCACCGCTGACACCTCCCCGCACCGTGCCGGAGCAAATCCCGGCCCGAACGCAAAAATTCCCGGGGGAAAGAGGCTCTAAAGGCGTCTTTAAAGCCACCTCCGGGCTGAGGGATCCCCGAGACCCCCCTGCCCCCGGCGGGGAGGGATCCCGGCAGCTCAGCCTCTCCCCGCTCCCTCCCCCGGCAGCGGGGCGGATTTTCCAGAGCGATATTCCAGAGGGGTGCCGCTGTCCCCGGGGAAAGGCAGGAGCAGCAGCGGCCAAAGTGCGGGCGGAGCGGGGTCTGCCCGGCTGCGGGGCCGGGGATGCGGGCAGGGGGCTCGGCACAGCCTCCCCCGGCACCGCCCCGCTGGATGCTCCCTCTGCCAGGGTTAGTCCTGAAGGGATTCGTCTCCAGGTGGAGATGAATTTCCCTTCCTTTTTTTTTTTTTTTAAGGGAAGTTTGGCACCTTTAGCCCTAAAGGTCGTAAATCGAGTTAAAAATAAAACCTGGGTGTTTTCTCCGTCCTAACCAGGCTCCACCCAGTTTGGGGTGTGAAGCTTCCCTGTGCACGGAGTTGTTCCCATGTGGTTGCTTTGGGATGAGGCTGCTGGGAAAGGGATCTGGGAATTCATTGGGTATGAACCTCCCTGGCACTGATTTAAAACATAAACCCTATGAGGAACGGCTGAGGGATCTGGGGTTGTTTAGCCTGGAGAAAAGGAGACTCAGAGGTGACCTTATCACTCTCTACAACTCCCTGAAAGATGCTGTGGCCAGCTGGGGTTGGTCTCTTTCTCCAGGCAACAACGGACAGAAGGAGAGGACACAGCCTCAAGCTGCACCAAGGGAAGTACAGGTTGGATATTAGGAAAAAGTTTTTCACAGGAAGAGTGATAAAGTATTGGAATGGCCTGCCTGGGGAGGTGCTGGAGTCACCATCCCTGGATGTGTTTAACAAAAGCCTGGATGTGGCACTGGGTGCCATGGTCTGGTTGAGGTGTTAGAGCTGGGTTGGACTTGATGATCTTGAAGGTCTCTGCCAACCTGGAAATTCTGTGATTCTGTGAGTCTGTGATTCTGTGATTTATCTGATTTATCCCTGTGGCCTTCCAGCTTCAGGTTTCCCCATCTATCATTTTCCCCATGGGGAGCCGTCCCCAGGTCTCCCAACACAACCATCCCTGGGTTTTTTCTTATTCCCCTCATCTCAGCCACATCCACCTCAATCCCAGATGTGTCCAGACAAGCAGAAGCCATCATTCCATGGGAATGAGGAGGAGGAGGAGTCCTGGGATGAGGCAGGGCTGAGCATTGCTGCAGGGGTTGTCTCTTCTTAAGACAAATAATAATCACAAAGTGCTCCTTCTCAAATCCCTGTGGTGTTCAGACAACCTGAGGTAAATAATCTTCAGAGAGAAAGGGGATGTTGGACTCCACAGGGTCCTTTTCAAAGCCTTTTCATCTCCAGGCCCTTTGATGTACCTGGGAGCACCTTCCTGGCTCTGCTCCCATCATCTGGCTGTGGGGGTTGAGCCCAGTTCCATCTCCTGGCTTGGGAAATTTGGGGCCAAACATCAGCTTTTGACTGCGTGGGAACCAAATTTTGCCTGCTGGTTTTAGAATAAAAATCTTAAAATTAGAGCTGCAAACAAGCACACAGAGCTCAGCCCCAGCACCTGGGAGGTGAGGATTGAACCAGGGATGATAAACCAGTTCTTTAAGAGGCTAAAGGATCTCTAAGAGGATAAGCTCTCATTTTTTTAGCCTTTTTCCCCCCCAGAAGCAGGTTTTCCCATCCCACCCAACTCACTTTCACTCCCACGAGCACTTCCAGCATCTCCTGGGCCCCTTCCTGGAGCCACAGGAGCTGCTGCAACCCGCTGGAGAAAGCCAAGTGACTCCCTGATGTTCCCTTTGCTAAATGCTCCTTAACCATTTCCCAGAGCCTGTTCCTGGCAATGATGTGACAATTCAGCACAAATGTCACCGAGCTGCTAAGTTTGCAGCCCTTCCTGCAGTGCTGAGGCTGGAAAATGGTGCATATCTATATTTTTTTTTTAATTTTTTTTGCTGATCCAAGTCCTTAGTAATTACACTTAATAGATCCCAGAGGGATTCCTGGGTAACCTGCACTCTGGTTTCCATGGCAGAGAGGCAGAGCTTGTACCCTGTGATAACAGATAATAATGGATTGCTAATGCTTAAATTAATTATGCCACAATTGCATTTGTAAAGCAGCTGTCCCTCGTATTCCCAGGAAAACTCTGGAGTTGCTACACAACAGTGCCAGGATAAAAACAAACAAGGCACAGGGGCAGGAATTACTCCACAGCCATGATTCCTGTTCTTACTCCTGTGCCATAACCGTGGTTTATTCCTGTTTTAGTGCTTCCATGGGCTAAAATAAACTACATAATAGAAATAAAATATAAATTAAAATATAAAGTAAATATATAAATAAAATAAATATAAACTAAAATATAAATTAAAAATATAAACTAAAATATAAACTAAAAATATAAACTAATATAAACTAAAATAGGTTTATTCCTATGTTAGTGCTTCCATGGGCTAAAATAAACTACATAATATAAATAAAATATAAACTAAAATATAAACTAAAAATATAAACTAATATAAACGAAAATAGGTTTATTCCTATTTTAGCGCTTCCATGCGCTAAAATAAACTACATAATATAAACCAAAAATATAAACTAAACTATAAACTATATAAATAAAATAAATATAAACTAAAATATAAACTAAACATATAAATAAAATAAATTTAAACTAAAATATAAACTAAAAAATATAAACTAATATAAACTAAAATAGGTTTATTCCTATGTTAGTGCTTCCATGGGCTAAAATAAACTATATAATAGAAATAAAATATCAACGAAAATATAAACTAAATACATAAAATAAATATAAACGAAAATATAAACTAAAAAATATAAACTAATATAATAGAAAATAGGTTTATTCCTATTTTAGTGCTTCCATGGGCTAAAATAAACTACATAATAAAATAAAATAGAAACTAAAATATAAACTATATAAATAAAATAATATAAACTAAAATATAAACAAAAAATATAAACTGAAATAGGTTTATTCCCATTTTAGTGCTTCCAAGTTTCTGTTCTTTAAGCTGGGAAACAAAGCTTAAAAATCCTTGGGGATCCAGCCTGTTGCTGGAGAAGGATCCTTTTGCCCAGCTGACACTGGTGGAGATTCCCACCCTTGGCAGATGTTTTCCTTCTCCTGTGAAGGACTCCAGGGATCTTTTTGTAAAAACATTAAAATAAATCTCCAGGAGACGCCTGCCTGTGGCAGGGGGTTGGAATGAGAGGATCCTTAGGGTCCCAACTCAAGGAATTGGGGTTGGAAGGGGCTTTAAGGATCCTCTCATCCCAGCTTTGGATCCTCTCACTCCAGCTTTGGATCCTCTCATTCCAGCCTTGGATCCTCTCATTCCAGCTTTGGATCCTCTCATTCCAGCCTTGGATCCCCTCCTTTCCTTCTCTCATCTTTGGCCTCCTGTGGAATTCCTTGATTCCAAAGATGAGGTCAGGCCCCACCAAACCATGGCAGCAACAGGCAAAACTGCAAACCAGGGGCTGTGTCTCCTCTCTGCATCTGTTGGAGGCTGGAAGGGTTTAAAAGGCGCAGAAGGGAGTTCAGTGCCAGGCTGGGCTCAGCAAAGCCTCTCCCAAAGCTCAGCTCCAGCACTGATCCATCCCCTGCCTGGGCACGGAGCAGGAATGATGCTCAGCGCTGTCACAGCTCCCAGGGGAGAGGGGCAAACATTCCCTGTGAGCAGAGGGGATGGCACCGAGGCCTCACCAGGCAGGAATCAGGCAGCTCAGCCTTGGCAAGTGCAGCAGGATCTGTCATTGGAGCTAAAACAGAAGATTTGAAGGGGCAAAGCTGCTTAACCAGCAGCAGCTGCCATTCCCTGCCATTCCCAGCTGGACAGCCCTGGCTGGAGCAGCGCGGGGAGGAAGGGGTTAAAAAAAAGGAGGCGGAATTTGTGAGGTGTCCGCTGGATTGGAGCTCTTGGTTCGCAGAGCTCCCACCCCTCCCTGGCCATCCCGTTCCTGGGATGCTGTGGCTGGGAAATGTGGAGGATCCCCTGCCTGCAGTGGCCAAGGAAGGATTTTTCTCCTGGCCCTGCCCTGCTCAGGGGCTGCAGGATGCAAACAGGGCGAGCAGAACCTCTGTGCACGGGGACCCGGGGGGTTGGATCTCCCCATTTCCCCAGCTGGGGGCACAGATTTGATGTTTTGTGTGTAAATCACAGAACCACGGGATCATCCAGGCTGGAAAACGCTCTGGAATTGAGTCCAAGCATCCCCCCAGCACTGCCAAGCCCTGCTCCATGTCCCCAAAGTGCCACATCCACACAGCCCCGGGGATGGGGACCCCACCACTTCCCTGGGTGAAGAATTATTCCTGAATTTCCAAACTGAACCCTCAGGGCTGATCCCTCTTGTCCCGTTGCTTTTTTTCTTGGGAGAAGCGAGCAGCGAAGGTTGTGCTCCCTCCCCGGACACATCCCAGCACAGGCTGGACCTCAGGTGCATCCCAAAGTGTGGGAGCAGGGAATTGGAGGGATCAGCAGCCTGAGCAGAGCTGGGGCAGGGAATTTGGCAGGGAATTTGGCAGGGAATTCCTGCGCGGAGGAATCGGAACCGCGGCTGAGCCCTCGCTGGCCGCGGGGCCGGGGGCAGCAGCGCGTTCCGTGCCTCGGCGGGGCCGTGCCAAGGCAAACAATGACACCGATAATCGCCCGCAATCTGTTATTATATTACCAGCAGCTCAAAACCCCCTTAAAACCCAATAATCTTCTGAAATGCAGCTAATCCCTCCCAGCGCCGGCAAGGCCGGGCTTGGCACGGCCGGGCTGGGGAAGGGAAAGGAGCGGCGAGCAGGGGGTGGGTTGCTGCCTTTGGAAGGTTTTTCACGGCACAGGAGGAGAGGTTTGCCGGGAGCAGCCAGCCCTGGATGGGTACCTGGCCGCTCTCCGCAATCCCTGCCTTGGCTTGGCTGCCTTTGACCCCGTTGCTAAGCTACAAATGTGCCTTTCCAGCAGGCTCCAGCATCCTCGCTCCCACCCACTCCCAGACGCGAGCTGAATCAGGCTGCTCGGAAAAGAAACCATCCCCGGCCAGCCAGGAGCTGCTTTTTCCCCCTTTCTTTTCCAGAGCAGCCCAGGGGAAGCTCGCCAGGGGTGCCCAGCCCTGTTTCGCTCCATCCCAGCGATGTGGGAAGGGGACAGGAGCCTGGGGAGGAAGCGTTGGGACCATCCCGGGGCTGGGATGCGGCAGGAAGAGCTGAGGATCCCAGCGACTCCGAGAAATAGCAACCACCCACCCGCTGGCAGCAGCAGCCAGGCTCACACCGCGGCACCGGGCAGGGAGGGGCTGCCAGGGGTGGGGAGGGGCAGGGATGGGGAGCAGGGATGGCTGAGGTGCCAAGGATGAGGTGCCAGGGGTGGATGAGGTGCAGGGATGTTTGAGGTGCAGAGATGAGGTGCAGGGGTGGGGTGCAGGGATGAGGAGCAAGGATGAGGTGCAGGGATGTCTGAAGTGCAGGGATGAGGTGCAGGGATGTTTGAGGTGCAGGGATGAGGAGCAGGGATGGCTGAGGTGCCAAGGATGAGGTGCAGGGATGGTTGAGCTGCAGGGATGAGGTGCCAGGGGTGGGTGAGGTGCAGGGATGAGGAGCAGGATTGAGGAGCAGGGATGAGGTGCAGGGACGGGATGCAGGGATGAGGTGCCAGGGATGAGGTGCAGGGATGAGGAGCAGGGATGAGGTGCAGGGATGAGAAGCAGGGATGGATGAGGTGCCAGGGATGAGGTGCAGGGATGAGGAGCAGGATTGAGGAGCAGGGATGAGGTGCCAGGGGTGGATGAGGTGCAGGGATGGGGTGCAGGGATGTTTGAGGTGCAGGGATGAGCTGCAGGGATGAGGTGCAAGGAGGAGGTGCAGGGATGAGAAGCAGGGATGGATGAGGTGCCAGGGGTGGTGAGGTGCAGGGATGAGCTGCATGGATAAGGTGCAGGGATGGCTGAAGTGCAGGGATAAGGTGCAGGGATGAGGAGCAGGTATAGTTGAGCTGCAGGGATGAGATGCAGGGATGAGGAGCAGGAATGCCTGAAGTGCAGGGATGAAGTGCAGGGATGTTTGAGGTGCAGGGATGAGGTGCAGGGATGAAGTGCAGGGATGTTTGAGGTGCAGGATGAGGTGCAGGGATGAGGTGCAGGGATGGCTGAGGTGCAGGGATGAGGTGCCAGTGGCTGTTTTCCTGACCAGTGTCCCACAGAAGGATGTGTGCAGGGTTGGCTGCAGAGCCCTGCCCTTCAGGGATGTTGGTGCAGGATGTGCTCCGGGGGAAGCAGTGGATGCTCCCCGAGGGATTGAGCCATTCCTGGGGTGTTCAGCCCAGCTGGGGTGGGGTGTGCACTGCTGCAGTGGGGTTCCTGTGATGATTTCCAGGTAAAATCCCAGAATGCTGGAATGGTTTGGGTTGGAAGGGACCTTAAAGCTCATCCCATCCCCCCCCTGCCATGGCAGGGACACCTCCCACCAGCCCAGCTTGCTCCAAGCCCTGTCCAGCCTGGCCTTGGACACTGCCAGGTACTTCCCAGCAGCTTCACTTGGCCCACAAAACTCAGGAAAAGTTATTAGAGCATTCCCAAAATGCTGCCTGACCATGGACCCCCGTGTGCTGGCCTGATGTCCAAGGTACCTGGAAAACACCTGTTTATTGGGAAGTGTCCTGTGGACAGTTCAAACCACTCTAAGTTCCCATGGAATCTGATTTTTTGTTGTTTTCTTTCCCTTTTCATTGACCACCTGATAAACAATCAATGGTAATTATGTTTTTACAGCCAGAATTCCCATGGGAGTGTCATGGGATGATCCAAGATCCATCAGGGGTTGCAGCCAAGTGTTTGTTCAAAAAAACCCTCCAAGGGTTCCTGGGCACTTTGGGAGGTGTGAATTGGGATCTGCTCACGGCCAGAGCTCCCTGCAGAATTCCAAGGATCCATCTAACTGCTGTCCTTCTCTTTCTCTTGCAGGGTTCAGCTCCCATCCTGGTAGTCATGGTGATCTTACTAAATATTGGAGTCGCCATTTTGTTTATTAACTTTTTCATCTAATTCAAGACTGTCTTGTTTGCAAAAATAACAGTTACATGTATGAATGGGGGAAAAACAAACAAACAAAAAAACCAACAAAACAAAACAAACCAGAACCAAACAACAACAACAAAAACAAACAAACAAACAAAGGGAAAAAAAAAATCATAACCCGAACTGTCCTCTGACAATTTCCAAGTCTTTTCACAGAAGAACAACAAACGATCGAGTCTCACTCACAGTTTGCCTTTTTTCCTGGGTAATGTTTTTTGGATTTTAGCCAAAATTCTTTGCTTGTATAACACTATGCTGTGTGGCATGGCAAAATGCTATCAACACTCTGCCCCCCCAACACTGGGAAGGATGAGAAGGAATCCCAACAAAAGAAAAAAAAAAACAACACCTTGTTTCCCTTCCCCTCACCCCCCCACCCCCCTGAAAAAATTGTCTTTGTAACAACAGCAATGAACCCCAAACTGGAGATGAGAGGAGGGGACCGTGGGGAGAGTTTGGGTGGAGTGGGGATGGGATCTGGGATGCTCCAGGATGAGTTTCCCAGGGAGATCCACAACAGCTTTAATGATAAACGGGAGAGAAAAGCAGAATCAGGCTTTTCACCCTTTGGAAATGGAGGAATGCTGCTGTGAGGAGGAGGAGAGAAGGAGCACAGGGAAGGAATGAACCCTGTCTGGATGGGAAAACGGGAGAACAGGCCCCATTCTGATCCTTGTTTTACAAACAAAAATCGGCTTTTTGCAGAATTCCTCGGGGCAGAGGAGGGGGGAATAGGGAACACGAGGTGTGAGCAGCAGCCCCAGCACCCTCCTGCCTTCACTCCTCCTCCCCAGGCTGCTCCTCACCCACGGCAAGGCTGGAAAACCACCCAGAGCTACTTTTAATTCACAGCCAATTTCTCCTGGCTAAAAAAAATTCCCCCCCCCCCCCCCCCCCCTCCAAAGGCCCTTGGAGGCAGCTCCAGCAGCACGGATGGAGCAGCTGATGGTGCTGTGCTGGTGAGGAGCACCCAGCCCACCCCCAAAAAACGTGCACAGGGATGCAGGGTGGGGACAGGGGACACAGAGGGCTCAATTCCAACCCACTGAGGGTGGACAATAAAACCAAACCAAGCAAAAATCCAACCGGTTCTCAAAGGCACCTGGGGAGGAGCACCTGGAGCATGTCCCAGAGAGGAGGGAGAGGGTGGTGGGTTTGTCTCTTACATCTTGCTGTGGACTGTTTCAGACATCATGCTTGGGCTCTGAGCATGTAGTATTTTTGCACTTTGTAATGCAGGATGTATATTCCAGCTTCCAACATGTCCCTGTATTAAAAAAAAAAAAAAAAGAAAAAAAAAAGAAAAAAAAAGAAGAAAAAAAAAAGAAAAAAAAAAGGAAAAAAAAAAAAGAAAATCAAACCAAACATCATTGGCAATGGCAGCCTCTAAGGATGTATTTTCTTTCTTTTTTTTTTTTTTTTTTACTATGTCACTTAATTTGTTCGTTTCTACCATCTTTGTACTATGCCTGCCTTGATTTTTTGTCCCCTCCCCGTCCCCACGGATACTCTGCATACTCATTAAAGATGCCGTGTCCCTGTTCTGAGCTGTCCTGGTCCCCGTGCTCTCAGCTCCAGTCCTTTTGCAAGTGGCTCTCCCAAAAGCTCCCATCCCCTCCCCACGGCTCCTTTGGGATTTTGGCAGGGCCAGGGAGCAAATCCCAGCCTCAGTCCCTCCCCTGGAGAAGGGTGGCAGCTCCCGAGGAGGGGGGTGAGACCCTCCCAGGAGATTTTTGGGGGTGGGGAAGGAGGGAAAAGCCCTCCTCGACATTCACGTCCAGAGTTGTTGGAATCCAGCCCGGACTCGTGGACTCAGCTTTGCTTTGCTTCTGTTTTAGCTGTTTCTCTGCTACCTTTTCAGCAGATTTCTTATTACACTGCACTGGATTGCTATATTTTTAACCAGAAATAAACTAAGGATTAGAGCATGTGCCAGTTAAATTCAGTTCTTTTCCTTACATGGTCTGATTCCCTCCTGTCGCAGTTTTGCTTCCTCTTCTCCTTCCTTTCCCTTTCCAGGCACAGGGCTATGGGTGGACAGGGGAAAGGATAATTTTGAAATTCCATTTTCCACAGTAACTGTCCATCATCTTCCCACCTCTTCCTTTTTTTTTTTTTTTTTTTTTTTTGTGTTGTTTTGGATTTTCCTTTTGGGTCCTTAGTCATCATAATTTTTTTTTTTTCTCCCTCTTCAACGCTTGCTGCACATTTGAAATGAACCAAAAAAACGACAAATTGGGATTGCAGCCTTGGGAATTCACCCCTGGGGTTTGGAATTCTTTCTTTGGAAAGACTCTTGAGGACTTTTTTTTTTTTTTTTTGGTGCATTCGAGTGCAGGACACGAAGGTCCTGTCAGGAGCAGGTTAAACAGAGCCCTGCAGACACAGATATTGAGATATCTGTAAAAAAACAGCACCAAAATGCCTCTTGTTATCCATCAAATAAAAACACTGGTGGTTTCCTGACTGGATTTTTTTTCCCCACTGGTGCCTGCCTAATTATTCCTGCTCTTGCCCCTGGACCAGCACAAATCCAACTTGGATTTTTCAGCTCTCTGTTCCACTCAGTCAAGCTGGGCTTTGCTCAGTAGGAAAGACAGCCCCAGACTAATATTAATTGGCTCCCAATCCACACGGTCAAAATAATGATTCCTTTCTTAATCCTGAGGAGTTGAGCAATTTGTCTCAGTCCTGGGCTTTTCACATTTGCCCAAGGCCAGAAATATTCCTGAGAAGTAGCCCAGAGGGAGAGAGGTAATTCAGTGTATTTCCCTGCCTTACGAGCCTGGCTGCTGCAGATCTGCCTAAGGCCCATGAAAATGCCCATCAAGGTGGGCCATAAATCCATGGAAATGATCCAGCCCTGCTGCTTTGTGTCCAGGCTGGCTGCTGCACCTGGTCAGTTGGATCATTTTTGCAGGCTGCACTGGAATTGTGATGCTCTGACAGCACGAGGAGGGGCTGGCACAGCAGAGCCGTTGGGAAGGGGGAGTTTGGGGAAGGGAGATTTGGATCCCACCTGTGTGAGAGGGGCTGGCCCAGCTCTGCATCCTTGGGAAAAGTGAGAAGGAAGGAAAACAAAGCCCCAGTGCCACGTCAGCTGCTCCCCAGCCCAGCTGGTGTCTGGGCTGTTGGACCTGAGACCCAGATTGCAGCACTCTCCAGAGCCCCAGCTCCCAGAGCTGTGGCAGCATCCCTGCCAGGAAAACACATCCAGACCGCATCAGAAGGGGAGGAGCGACAGGAGGAACAGGGTGGGACCCACGGTGCAGGGCTTAATTGAGACCTAAGGACTAATTACACACGGCAGCCTCGGCAAGGGGAGGGAGGAGGGGAAGCTGGGGTGTCTGGAAGCTGTCACACGCAGAGGGTGGCCCCAGAGGGCTGTGCTGAGGCAGGAAGGAGCAGGGATGGGATCTCCTGAGCTGGGGGTGAGGGGTTTGCACAGAACAGGATCCTGACAGTGGCAGCTTTTCCTGCTTTAGGGAACTGCTCAGCTGCTGAATGACTGCAGCAGTGGCAGATCACAGAATCATGGAATGGGTTGGGTTGGAAGGGATCTTAAAGCTCATCCCATCCCACCCCTGCTGTGGACACCTTCCGCCATCCCAGGCTGCTCCAAGCCCTGTCCAACCTGGCCCTGGACACTTCAGGGATTCAGGGACAGCCACAGCTTCCCTGGGCACCTGTGCCAGGGCCTGCCCACCCTCCCAGGGAGTGGCAAATCCCCCAAAACTTTGCACAGAAAGATGTGAACAGGGTGTCCCTGCTGTCAGGTGTCCCTGACTGAGCAAGCACCAGGGATTCCTTCCTGAATTGACAAGGAATGTTTTTGTTTCCACCTCTCCCAGATCAATAAATGCTTCCTTTTCTCCTCCCCCAGGTTATCAATAAATGGTTTGTTTCCACCTCTCACCTGTTATTTCGTGGGGAAGGTCCCTCCCTGTCAGACACGTTTTTCTCTCACCAATTAAAGCTCCCTGCCAGCTCTATTTAATCCTCCTCCTGTGCTAATTAGCCCGGAGGATCCCAGCCCTGCTCTCTGGAGAGCTGCAGCCCCGGGGATGGCCCTGCCACAGCAATACCCAGGGCACCTGGAATTCCCTGCACAAGGACAGCCAGTCCTGCTGGCACCTCCAGGCACCACTTGGTTGCTGCAGCTCCCACTTGGATCCCATCTGTTGTCCCCAAGGACACAGCAGTGCTCTGACAGGAAGGGAGGGATGCCCTGAGGGGCTGAAAAGCAAATCCTTGGATCAGCCCACTCCTCCCTGGCCTGCAGGTGGACATTTCACTGCTCATGAAGAGGTCACTTGCAGGACAGCTGGGCCAACAGGGGGAAAAACTCAACTGGGAGATTCCACAAAGGCAAAACATGGCAAAGGAAGAGTTTTCTGTGAGTGCATCTCACAGGTAAGGCAGGAAAGGATTCCCAGGTTTTTCCAGGCATCTCAGAGCTGCTGGTGCACTTTACACTGCCTGCAGACCTCATAGCAGCAACTGCAATCCCTCTTCCACACCAGGAGGAAAAGAAGAACAAAGGATTTACTGAGCAAAACAAAATGATGTAACCAAGTCAGTTTATTGTAGGAACCCCTGGAGACACGTCCTGGCCCAGTCAGGAATTTGGGACCAGTGAACCATTGGCACAGTTTGTCTGGACAGACCCCAAACATTTTGGGAACAACAGAGTCAGTGTTGTACAGCCCAACCTCAGCAGAACAAGTGCTTGGACAGCAATCCTGTTCCTCAGGACCCTCCCACAGCATTCCCAGGAGTAACAGCAGATCCAGAGCATCCAGCCAGGATGGTCAGCCCAGAGCTGGGAAAGGCTGGAGGTCAGGATGGACACTGGGCTGAGCCCAGCAGGGCTGAGCACTGCTCCCAGCACGTTCCTTCACTCCTGCAGCAGCCTCAGGACACGTGGATGGGATCCTCATAGAAAGTCTTGGCCATGGCCTGAGCCACCTTGAGCACCTTCTTGTCCTTGGCCTGGGGGCCCATGTGGCTGCGGGCCAGGCTGAGCCAGTACTGCTCTGTCCTGGCCAGGTACTGGGCCTGGGCCTCCCCAGGCTGCACTGCTGGGTGCTGCTGCTGCTCCCCTGGGCAAAGAGAGGGACACAGAGGGGTCACACACAGCCCACCAGGGCCACACCAGCCAGGCTGAAGGTAACAGCCTGAAAATCTTATCAGCAACCAGGAAAAATTTTATTCCAAGAGCAATGTGTGTTGGGAAAGCTGCTTCTGCTGGAAAACTCACCTGGATGCCAGGGAGAGAACCAGGCACTGCACCAAACCCCACTTTGGTATGGAGACAGCATTTATTAGGAATTACCTTCCTCATCTTCACTCTCCTCTTCAGAGCTCTCCTCTTCTTCCTCCCCTCCCTCTGCACCTTCCACATCATCATCCTCCTCCTCTTCATCTGACTCTGACTCCTCCAGCCATTCCTGGGTTTCTGGCATGAGAAAGGAAAGAGAAGAGAGGTACAAAGAGAGAGTGAAGGTACAAAGAGATGACCCCACATGCTCTGCAGGACCCAGCCCCTCACTGCCCCGGGACAGTGGGGACAGGCAGGAGCAGTCCTGCTCCTTGGAGGAGAGGACAAGCCTGGCACAGCAGGACTCCCAGGATGGGAAGATGATTTCCTTTTAGATTTCCAAGTCACAGGGCAGAGCTGACTCTACAGTGACCCCAAAGCTCTGGGCCACACAGGAAGGACACTGCATTGTCACACACCCCCAAGCTTCCTCCTCCCCAGGGACATCCTCCTCTCCAAGGCTGATCACCACCCCTGAAGCCCCACAGTTGTTTTTTTTTTCTCTGGTGCTGCTCCCCTGAAGGCCCAGGGAGAGCTCCCAGCAGCAGAGCTTACTTGGATCCATCTCCTGCAGCACCTTCCACTGGTCCATCCTGTGCAGGTCGATGCAGTGCAGGTCACTGAGGGTCACCTGCCGGTCCCCCACCTCGAACATGCCCCCGTACACGTAGAGCACCCCGTGCTTGACTGCCACCATGGCACTGGAGCGTGGGCACGGCTCCACAGGCTGCCCCAGGGCTCCACCTTCCTCCTCATCCTCATCCTCCTCCTCCTCCTCTGAGCCAGACCTGTCCTTGTCTTCTGCAGCCCCAGGGATCACCTGCTTGATGGTCATGACGGTGCCATCCTCTGCCACCACCTCCTTGATGATCTCCAGGGGGCCCTGGGGAGGTGGCAGCTGCTGCTCCTCCTCTCCAGCAGCCCCTGCCTCAGCCTGTCTGCAACGTCTGCGCTTCCTCCTCTCTGATTTTGGGCCCTGAGGACAGGAATTAAAGGGGATTTTGTGGGAACTGCCTGCCCCTAACAGCAGTTTGTACAAACAGCACGGATGCTGCCGGTGGGATGGAACGATTCTTATTTTTCATCACAATTTAAAGTCTCAAGTGATCAGTGCAATTCCTCCCACAGCATTTCTCCCAGCCTAAAACAAGGAACAGTGATGAGCCTGGAGAATCCAGGGTGTGGAATTGCTTCCTCTGCTGAGAGAGGAGCAGCTCTCCTGCTCCCAGGTGCCACCAACACACAGAGGCCACAGTTCTGTGACAAGGGAAAGGAACCCACCATTTCCTGAAATCACAACAATTGCTGGGTGCTAAATTACAGCCCATTACCAGGCAGCACTCCAGGTCTTGGAAGAACTCTATGAAAGGGCAGCAAAACAATCAGTTTGGGAAAGCTGAAGCAACCAGCTGAGTGGCTGTTTGCCTGTTATTATGGGATTGACTTCTCCATTTGGAGAACAAAGCCAGGAAGGGGCAGGGAGAAGGAGAAGTTGAACCAGGTTTGCACCTCCCTTGGCCTGTGAGAGTGGTTCAAGCACAATCAAAGAGCTGAGCTGAGCTCTGAAGCTCTTGGAGCCAAGGTTAATATTTCATCTCTCCTGGTAGCTCAGCAGCACTGGGGAGAAGAGGGAGGGGTTGGACCCCAAAATCTTTTCACAGCAGCTTTTAGTGAACCCCCCTCATGTCAGACTCATCTGGCCTGGAGAGGGCTTTCAGCAAAACACCAGAAAGAAGTTTTCAAGCTGCTTTGCTTCATTTTGCATCCCACAGTAACGGGACAGCCTGATTCCTGCAGGAGAGGGATTGCTCAGGTGCAACAGGATTCCTTCAAAAGGAGAGAAAAATCCTTGCTCCATCCCTGGAAGTGTCCCAAGGCCAGCCTGGAGCAACCTGGGCTTGTGGAAGGTGTCCTTGCCCATGGCAGGGGGTGCAATGAGAGAATCTTTAGGGCTCCTTCCCACCCAAACAATCTGTGAAAATCTCCAAGAGGCCAAGCCAGGCCTGGAGGATGTGGCAGCTGATGAAACAATCACATTTAACCCCAGACCTTGAGCTGTGCAGGGAACCAGCGGTTCTTCCCCAGGTCATAGAAATAAATGTCATTAAAGAAGTCTCCTTCCAGGCTCTCCTCCTCCTCCTCATCGTGCACCCCCCCAAAGAGGAGGCAGCGGTTGTTGGGGGCGGCGGCCACAGCAAAGCCGGACCTGGGCGGCGGCTTCACCCCAGAGGGGCTGAGCCGGCTCCACGTCCACCTGTCTGGGATGGAGAGAACAAATGTCAGCAGGATGGATTTCAGCTTTCATAGTTTCAGCTTCTGTGCTGCCTAAGGATGCAGTTCTGAGCCTCATATTAAGTGCTAGTTTGCTCTCTTCACAGAACAAGCAGACAAAACAAATCTTTTCCTCCTCAGGACCAAGGAAAACTTTCAGCCCAAAAAGCACAAACAAAGGGT
Organism: Phylloscopus whistleri; assembly: GCA_017589585.1. Classification (NCBI taxonomy): domain Eukaryota; kingdom Metazoa; phylum Chordata; class Aves; order Passeriformes; family Phylloscopidae; genus Phylloscopus; species Phylloscopus whistleri. The sequence continues at coordinate 344,788 of JADMLD010001597.1, forward strand.
GGACTGAAGGGAGGATGGGACCTCACAACCTGCAGCTGTAACTGGACAATTAAACCCCAATGTGCAAATGGACCAAAACTGATAAAAATGTAAAATCTCGTGATGGGGCAGCCATTTTGTGTGGCCATTCCCAACCCACCCTGGGTGCAGCCTTGGTCAGGCTCCTGTGATGCCCAGGGTGAGTCCTGGAAGCCTTTTAATAAATATCTACTTTAATAAATCTCTACTTTAATAAATCTCTACTTTATTCTCCAGCTCTGTCCAGCCTCTGTTTCAGATCAGCCTGCCTAAGGCATCAGCATCAGCAGAGGAGAATCCTGCTTGGTTTGTGCGTCCCAAAGCCTCCCAGAGTTCCAGCAGGGAATTCCATGCCCTGTTTTGGGGCATCTTCAGGGTGTTCTCAGAGCTGTCTGGAGCAAGGAGACTCTTGAAAGTGTCTGCACCTTTAGTGGAGGGTGGAGTTCAGACAAGGCCTGATCAGATGCAGCTTTCAAGCACCAAAAAATGTCCCTCAGTTACCCCACGGAGCCCTCCCACCTTCCATCAGCTCTCTCCACCTCTTCTGCCACCCTGCACTGCTGCTTTACCCCCCAAAATAAACACAGATCATCCCAAAAAGCCCCAAGCAGGCTTTAATAGAGGGCTCAGCACCAGGGCAAGACTTGTGCTCTATCCCTCTGCTTTTCTCCAATCCCTTCTACCCTGACTGCAGAGCAAATCCCTGAAATGCAGGCTGGGAGAAGCACTGCCAGGCCCTGTGCTTCTGAAGGAACTGCAATTCCAGCAAGATAAAACTATAAATAGGAAAAAATGTAAACAGGACCTGGAATCCAGACAGTGCTGGGTGCCCAACCCTCCTGCCCAAATCCCATCCCAGACAGTCAGCTTTGGAGAAATCAATCACAATTTTAACATTTTAGAAATTCAGCTCCAAGGAAATTGTCCTGTTGCCTGAGTCAAGGAGAAAACCTCCTCAGGAAAGTGATGGAATTCCTGTTCCAATCCAAGATAACCAATGACCCACGATGGATCAATCTGTTCCAGAAGGATTGTACCCCATGGAATGGGCCCATCCTGGAGCAGGGAAAAACCTGAGTGATCTCTCCCTGTCCTTATCTCAATCCATGAGTCTCCCACTGGATTTTCTCTCCCTTCTCCAGCTGAGGAGGGAGGGATGGAGCAGCTTCAGCAGGTACCTGGAATACCCCACCACAGGAGAATTCTGCAGTCCCAAAGATTTTCTGTTGTGGAACAGGAAAGCACTGAGCAAAATGTCCCAGAAACAGGAATTTGGAAATGTTCTAATTCCCTCCCAGATAGAAACTGAAAAAAAAAAAATCACTAAAATCTCTTTTCCTGAGCCAACACTGGGGCACAGAGGTTATCAGTGAGAGAGGTATTTGATTCCAGGTTTTTTTTTTGGGGTGTTATTCCAAGGAAGGGAGAGGATTTGCATTCCCAGGCCTGCAGTGCTCACCTTCCTCCTTGCCTGCCCCCTCAGCCTTCAGCAGGAACATATCTGTGTGCAGGGTGCCTTTGTCCACATCTTTCTTGATCCTCTGCAGGGAAAGGAAACACAGGGGATGCTCAGGGAAACAGCTTCAGTGGCCAAATCAAAGAGGGGATCCAAGTGAAAATGCAAACGCTGGGACTGGGCAAGGAGAGGAGCATCAGGGAGCTCCAAACCACGGGACTCAGAGCAGGGACAGTCCCTGGGATGTGCAGAATTCCTGCCTGTGGCAGCAGGAAGGGCTCTCCAGGCTGCAGCACGGATTTCTGGGGATTTGAGGCTGTATGGAGACTATGGATGCAGGAATTTTGGCACCCAGAGCAAAATAAACTGTCACAGGGGACTAAAGGCAACTGGTTTGCAAAGGAAGGAAGGATGGGCAGCACTGAGGAAATGGAAGAGCCAAGCTCCTGCCTTTCACTCTGCCCCAGACAGCAGCAGGTGCCCTCAAGGGGCTGATTTAACTCCCCAAAGTGGGACATGAACACCTCCCAGGGCTGGCAAGGCTCTCTGGGGTTCTGGCCTGGATGTGGAGCAGCAGCTCTGACCTGCAATGACCAATGGCCACCCCTGTGACCAGCCCAAGCTGAGGGTCCCTGTCACCCACCTGAGCCAGCACAGGGCAGGCAGAGGTGACAGCTCTGTCCCCCTGCAGCTGGCAGCTTTGCCATCTGGGGTCCCACACAGCCCTGAGCAAAAGCTCATCCTCCCAAACACCAGCAGAAACCCCACTCCCATCCCTGCAAAAGGCAACAGCAAGACAGCAGCAAGGACAAGGTGAAAGCTCAGCAGAAGCAATTAAAGCTCAGCAGAAGCAATTAAATCCTGACTTTCAGTGTGATTTCCCTGCTCCTCTCCCTGGAAGCCCTGGATTCCAGTGCTCATGGCAACAGCAGCATTCCAAGGCAGCTCTGTGCCACACCACTGCAGGAGGTGTGTTAATAATGTCATGATCCACCCATCCTCCATGCACAGCTCCTGCTTCCTTGTAATTCCCTTCCTCCTGGGGCCATGGCACTGCTGGGGTGAGGAACTCTGCTCCCAGGATGCCAGCAGTGGATCCCAGCAGTGGATCCCAGGGTGCAGCCCTCAGGAAGAGCAGCTGTATGGAGATTACAGGATGCAGGAATTTTGGCACCCAGAGGAGAGAAATAAATTGTCACAGGGGATTAAAACCAACCGGGTCCAGCCCTCAGGGTGAGGTGCTGCACACCTGCACCTGGCAGGTTTTGTTGTTGCTGCAGGGCCTGGTATCCAATTCCTGGGAATGCTGTGCAATTCTTAGGGAAGAGAAGAGAGGGAAGTGTGCTCCAGGCACTGCAGAACTCCACCCAGGTGAAGTGTGAGGAGCACAGCACTGCCTGAGAGGCAAGAGAGCAAACACAGAGAGAGCAGCTGGCTCCACAACCATCCAGGCTGTGTGCAAAAACCACATTGCTTTCTCCTGTTATAAATGAAATGAATGATTTAGGTAATTTGTGTTAAATGTTGTAGTTAATAATTATAAATATGTAGGGGCTATTAAGCAAACTGCAGAAATCGTAAATATGTAGAAGATATTAAGCAATAACTTTAAGTTGCAGAAACAGAAAAGTTAGAGGAAGTCCTTTATATTTATCACTCCTGAAAAGCTCCCTGTAGTAAACACACATGACAAAGCTCCCTGGGCTCAGAAAACCCTGATGAGGTGGAGTGGGAGTCAGTTTTTGTTGCCACAGACACTTCAGCTGCTGGAAAGATCCATCCCCTCCCAGCTAGGACAAGTCAGCCCTGAGCAAATCATTCCATCACTCACAAGAGGTTCCTGCTCCCTCCCTGTCCTTTGTGCTTTGAAGTTCCAGGTGTTTGTTTTCCAGCACAAAACTGGCTGGGATTTCCATGTGGATAACCTGTGGTTTGCACATGCAGTGGGGAGTTACAAGAGCTTCACAGGTATCAGCTGAAAATTCCAACTCTGCTGACAGACTGCAAAGAAACCCAGGCACGGAGAGCTTGAGAAGAGGAATCAGGATTTTCCACGTGCTGAAACTGTCTGATATGAGATCAACAGTGTTCAAAAACACCCAAACAGCAAAAGTGTTCAGCAGGCAGAGCTACAGAGGGAATCAGTCCCACCAGACCTTACAGTTCAGGCACTCCCACATCTCCCAGCAGAATCCATTTCAGCTTTGTGACGACTGCCACTAAAAAAACCCTAAAACAACAACAAGATCCCCACACCCCAGCCATCTCTGGCATCCCAAGCCCTGCCCACGTGTAACTCCAGCCCTCCCCAGGCCTGTAGGCTGCACCTGCAAGGTGGAGCAGCAGCAGCTCCAGCCCCTCTGTTGCCTAGCAATGGAGAGGCCTCACACAGCCCAAAATGCAGCTCGCTGCAGCAAGCCCCAGCCCCAGCACAGGAAAGGGCTGAGGACATCTTTAGGATCAGCAGGAGAGCAGCTCTGAGCTCCTCTGGGCATCCTCAGCTCTGTTCTAGGCAGGGCTGGCAGCACCCACAACATCCCCTTCCACAGGAGGTGACAGAAATTGTCTTGATCATCTCCAGGCTGCTGAGAATCATTGTGCTGAGAATCCTGCTTTTGCAAGTATCAGGCACCAGCATCTCCAGGCAGTCACACCCAGGCTTGGAAAGCTCCTTTTCCACCATTTGCAGCCTGGTTTGCTCAGGAAAATCCAGTGGCTGGCACAGCAAAGCCACATCTGGGGCCCAAGGTTCTGCAGGCAGGTCCTGGGGTGCCTCAGATAAGACATCCCATCTTTCCTGCCTTTATTTCCCCAGCCAGGAAAGGGACACTTTAATCCAGGTCCCATGAAGGGAATTCAGCCCTGGACTGACATGTTACTGAGAAGAGACTCTCCACATCACTTCTGCAAGTTCAGGAAACCAAAGCAGGCACCAAAACTCTGCTTCTGCCTTCCCAGCTCCCTGCCCACCACAGGACAGCAGCCCTGCCATGCCACCACTCTCCTCCAGCAATGTGACAGCTCAATTATGCCCCTATTCAAAAAGAAGAGCTATTATGATTTTCCTCCCCTCCTCCCTTCAAAAATTCCCATCACATGTGTGCCTTAGTCCTGCCTCTCCTAAGAATACTCTGATTTGATGAATGGTGCTTTGCATGGATATTTGCCTGGTTTCAGATGTCAAAATGTCTTCAGACTGCCCAAAATGCCTTCATAGCATCCCTGACTGGAGTATCTGCCCCTGCAACTGGAGACAAGGAGTAAGTCCCCTCCTGTAGCTGCCCAGCTCCAATTAAGTATTGTTTTCTCCATGTCTACCTTCTCCCAAGAGTCTCCCAGGCAAACACATTTTCTTCCCTTCAAAGCAAACCCAGACACTCAGCTCCACAATCAGCTCTAAGTGAAGACACAACGAGAATTAAATAGCCACACATTAACAGAATTGGGTCTCTCCTAGAGGGGCCATATCCTGCTGAATTTAATTTTCAGGAGCATGCTGAAAGCTGCAGAGAAAATTCTGTCCAGAGCTTTGGTCAGTTTGTGCTACAAAAGCAGAGCCCGGGCAGGAATGGCCCATCAGAGAGAAGCACACAGAGCTCTCCACACGACAAAGGAAAGAGATTTTGAACATCTGTTAAAAGTGTCTTGTTTTAATGGAATGTCTGGTTTTGCTTTAATGGAAAAGCTGCAGAGAACTTCCCCCAGCTCTCATCCTTGCCCAGTGCCCTGCCAAAGGTTCTGCATCCCCCCATCCCTTCTCCTTCATTTCCATCAGCTCACACCAACCCAGGGCAGCAAGCGGAACAGAACCAACTGCAAACACATGTGACTTTCTATCTCCATGGGGCACTTGGAGCCCAGCTGCTTCCAGGAGAGCTCCACACCTGGCAGAGCATGCAGGCTGCTGCCTCCTCACCCTCAGGAGTGAGGACACAGGACAGGGAAGGGAAGAGGACAAAGCCCTTTCAGGTGGCAAAGGCTCAGTGTCGTTACTGCCGTTGAATCCAACTCACATCTGATGAGGCAGAGCCCGAAGCTCAGGCCCTGAGGAGGCAAAAATGCTTCTAAATATACAGAGAGACCAACTCCCTCCCCTCCCCTCTCTCTGCTCCTCTCCTTTGTTCATTTATTCCCCTCAGAAGAACAAGGCGTCCTCCTCCCCTGCTGCCTTTCCACGGGAGCAGCAGGATCCAGGGCCTCTGCCTGCATTCCTGACATGAAAAGCTTCTGCAGGAGCCTTCTGCTCAATGAAACACTTCCTTCCTGCTGCCCAGCATGGACACAGGGAGACCTGCTCCATCAGGAATGTGCTCTCTGGTATAAATTCCCAGGATTAACGGAGCAAGGAGCAGAGCTGGAGGAGCCTGGTTCTTGTCAAAAAGTCTTTTTAGGCTTGTTGAGTTTGCTCCCTCACCTCTGGCAGGGATGGCACAAAATAAAAGTCTCCTGGCAACTGCTGCTTTTAACCTGCAACTGCTGCAGCACAAAGGAATACCTGAGAATGCTTTAAGTTGCCAAAAAAATGTCATTTCTCCCAGTTGCTTATTCCTCCCTCAGTGATATCAATTCCTTCTGCTGGATTAGAATAGCAGGGAAAACAGAGAAATCATGTGAACCAAGATCAGCCCCTCAATCAGCAGAAGTGCATGAGGAAAAGGCAGAATTAGAAGATGCCTTTTTTACTTCCCAGCCTGTGGACAGCACCTGAGTTAGCACAAAGTGTCCCTACCTGTTTGGAGTAGCCTCCATAGATGATGATGTTGCCCTCAGGGGTGGGAGTCATTTGACAGCCAGACCTTGGAGCAGGCCCCATCCCTGCAGGAGCCAGCTTGCTCCAGGTGAAGGAGTCCAGGTTGAAGGCATACACATCGTTGTAGTAGATGAAATCTCTGCAGAGAGCACATGGGCACAGCACATTTTGTGATGGAGACACCCAGGACAGGATAAAACAGCACTTCAGAGCTCTACTCACAGCCCCCAGGGGAAAAGGTGTTTCTACAGGACAAGGATCTGACAAGATTCAGAGGCCAGAAGTGCTGGACTGAGCTTTGGTTACAAGGATGGGCAGCTGCTTCAGTGCTACAGTGATTGCTCCCCCACCTGAAGACTTGAAATCAAGATCCCTTGTCTTTCCAGCACAAAAATCTAGTTCAGTCCCAATCCTGCTGAGGATAACCCCCCCATTAACACCCAGATTTCTGTTACTGGTGAAATTTTGTTGCCTTTTTAAGGAGGACTCCAACTCCCAGCCACCCACCTTGCACTCTCATGGAAACCCCCAAAGATGATCAGCTGCCTTTTGCACACAACCATCCGATGTCCACTTCGTCCAGAGGGCCCTCCTGGTGCCCTGAAACACAAACAAATTCAATTTATCAGCAAAATTCCCTGTCCTGGTAGTGCACCAGGCCATTTTTATTGAAGTGACTGGCTGAGCTCAGCCCCTCCTGGAAATGGGAACCTTTGGGAAGGTGGTTGCCTCAATCCCTGTCTGCTTTCCTCCAAAACAGCACGGGTGCTCTTCCTGGAACTCCTGGAATTGCAGCACAGGCAGTTTTATTCCTGGAGATAAACCACCCTAAGAGCACCCAAAGTCTTCTCAGTGATGACTCAGGAGCTGATTCTTCAGGAGAGTTTAATGAACAGCACTTCCCAATTGCAGGGAAGTCACTCCAAAGGGAGATGTTTTCTCCAAGCACCAAGAGACAAAGCCTGGCTCTGACATCCCCGCTCCCTCGGCGCCTCAGGAGATCACGTACCCACAGCACCCTCACTCACCCACCTGCAGCTTGCCTGTGACACCAAACCAGTGCAAACACTTCATGAGTTACCCAGATTTCCTCAAGAACAAAGGCACTGCAGCAAAACAAGTCATCATTGTCATCATTATCCTAACGAAGGAGGGCAGGGATAGATGGGATGTTGGGAAGGAATTCTTCCTGGCACGGGGTGCCCAGAGAAGCTGTGGCTGCCCCTGGATCCCTGGAAGTGTCCAAGGCCAGGCTGGATGGGCTCTGGTTCAACCTGGGATGGTGGAAGGTGTCTCTGTCCATGGAGGGGGAGGAATGGGATGGGATTTAGGATCCCTCCCAACCCAAACCATTCCATGACTCTGTGACTCACTCCATGATCCTACACACTCAAAAGCAGCCACACATTCCTGTTGTGCTCTTCCAAGCTTTCCTGACCTTTCAGTTAAACGTGCTGCTTCCATTTCCAGGAACAAGCAACACCCCCTCCATCTGTCCCAAACAAAAGGCCCCCGAGGAGCTGGGCAGCTGGACACCATTCCAACATGGATTCACCTTCCTTCCCTCAGGTTCACCCACAGCATCACAGGAGAGACAACAAAAACAACTCCAACAACTTCCCAACAAAGCCAACCTTAGGCCAAAGAGAGTTTGCTGTGTGTGTTCTGTGCCCCCATGGATTAATCCATCCTGGTTTTGAGGAGTCTCCCAAAGTTCCCAGCTGGCACCACCGAGCCCAGCAAGACTCCTCCAACAGGCAGCCTTAAGGTGTGGAAGTGATTGCACAATCAGGGCCTAAATAAATAAAAGTTGAAAACAGCAGCAAAACCTAAAACCACAACCCCCCCTGGCCACACTCGGAGTGGCAGCAGGGAGCTGGGAATGTGGTGATGGATTTCTGTGGAGAGGGAAAATGAGGGCCCTTGGAAAATGACAGCCTCACCCCGGTGATAATGAGAAACTCCACCAGAACAGCAGCGTTGGGGGAAGACTGAATTAATATTGATTGCTTGGACTCTTTATTCTAACAGAGAGGAGGTTTTTTTCCAAGCATTTACTGGATCTTTAAGTATCACCCTGCAGAACAGCACCTCTGGTATTAATTTCATCAAGGCCTGAAATCAGTATTTTCTCTTGCTGTAATAAAGCTCTTGTGTCATTACTCCAAAAGATGGCACTTCTTGAATCATCTTTTTTATTTTTTTAAGGAGAGGATGAATTAAAACCCAACATGAGCACTAAAATCCTGTTCTCAGAGAATACCCCGTGCCTTGTTTCTCAAACAGGTTTCCTCTGAGTTAAAAATCAATAAAAGTTTATCCATTGATGTGTTTTAATAAAGCTCCCACCAATGTAGATTTAACTCCAAATGGCACAGTCAGGCAGGACTGGCAGTGATGCAGAACCTCATTCCCACTCCAGGAGACTCTTCCTGTAACTTGTTTCCCAAATGCAAACTCTTCCCTTTTACCTGTTTCAGTGCCCCTGGTCCCAAAGAAACATTTTGGAAATGGTTCCCCAGACTTTGTGATTAATGCTCCATCTCATGGGGTTGACACCAGAAAGCAGACTGGTGGGAGGGAGCTGTAAATTCTCCAGACTTTTTTTTTTTAAATAAATGAAAAAAGTCTGGCTAAGGACTGGCTCTACACATGTACAGCATGAGGCTGATCTGAGCTGCTCCAGAAGGAATTTTCTTTTGCCTGTGGAGTTACTCTGGGACTCGTAGTAACAAAGCAGAGCTGAATTCAGCCCCTAGGTTCATGAATTACTTGTCCCAGTGGCTACAGCTTGCAGGAGTTGCCTCTTCATGCAGAGGATGCCCAGGTGAAGCTTGGGAATGTCCAAGAATAATAAAAGTGGGGATGAAGAGAACATCCCATCACAGGGGCACTTGAGGACAGAGCACTTTTATCCTGCAGAGGAAGCTGAGCTCAGGATTTGTGCTGTTGTACACCTTTCCCTGGGAATGTCCCAGTGCTGGGGTCAGTGGCACACACAGATCCTGTCCCCTCGTGTCTGGACACTCAGGTGGAAGTAGAGAAGGGAAAACACAACTGGCACAGGGCCCAAAATCTTCAATTCCAACCCCTTGCAAAGTCAGTCCCCAGTTGTAGACCTGGATCCTGATCTACTAAAGAACAAACTCATTTCTGGGCTGACAATCTACTTGATTTACACCAAAACAGCCTTTTCTTTAAGCACCTTCCACCTGGTGTGGCAGGACCTGATTTTTCTGGAGCAAGGAGAGGCATCCATCAGACCCAACCCTGTGCTGGGCCATCCTCCACTGCAGGGACTGCTCCAGTTAAACAAGACACTGGTGAAACTGGGAAATTTACAGCACCACATCCCTCCAAATCCTACAGAAATACCACCAGCACCCCAGAATTTCAGTGAAGGCAGCTCCAGAGGAGGGAAGTGGCAATTCCCAAGCACAAACCCCAAGGATGCTCCCTGCCTTTCCCTGAGGGAGTGCACTGAGCCACAGAGAGCTGAGTGGGAATGTTCTCTCTAGGCAGGAATGAGGCAATTAGGTTAAAATATTGCTGCTCCAAGGCAGGGTAACAAACAGTTCATGGACTGAGGAAACCTCGTGCATCACACACAAGATAAGGTGGCTGCACTAAGTCAAAGTCAGCTGCTGGCACGGCTTCTAAGGGGCTGGGATTTGCTGTGTTTGGATCATCTTTGTGCATGCAAAATGCAAGGAAACACAGCTAAATCTTGCTAAATTTAGCAACTTTTAACTCTGTCAGGCAGCCCGGCACCACTGTGCTCTGTGCTAGGAGAAAATGGAGCTGCACTTCCCCAGCACAGGGAAGTTTTCATAGTTAGTCAAGGTTTTCTCTTCCCCAGGGTTTCAGAATCAAGCCCCCCTCACAGCACCAGGATGGTTTGTGGCAGGAATTGTAGGCCAGGGAGGACATCATCACTGTCTGGAATCTGAACTGTGGGGCTGGAATAACCAGACTTCCTAGAATTTCGTGTTTAGATCCCAGCAGGGTCATCTTGGACAAACCAGCACATCAAACCCACCTGGAACAGGGAACTCGTGGTCCTTCCCACTGGAACAAGAACAGAAACTTTGCCTCTCTTGTCCAGACATTTCTTCATTAATTTGATCACTTTATTACTTGCACTAAAATGATGTTTTCTAAACCCCACACTAGTCTGTACCCCATGTCTGTCACCTGGCAGCATTCAGGTAACACTGGCAGCACACTGGATACATGGAATTATTCCTTGGTACCAGGGATGGATCCCCACCACGATCCCAACAAATGGGAAATGCTGAAGGAAGAGGCAGCAGAAGAAGGATTTTGTGACCTCAGCCAGGTCAGCATTACAACAAAGCCATTCCCTCCCTTTGCCTCACGAATGCAGCTCCAGGAGCAGCCCAAGGATAGGGAGGGGATGTGCTCTGTGCAACACTGGGACCAGGGCATGGGTGTCCCCAAAATTCCAGCAAGGCTGAAGGACAGAGGGCCACCCAAACAGGGCAGGAAGCTCAAATGGAGTAGACTCCAAACTCCCACTTGTCAGGGACTATCAATGCTCCCAATGCAGGGACAGGGACAAAGGTGAGACAGGCAGAGTGAGTCACTGTGGGACCCTGTGAGCCAGGGTCTCCATCCCTCACAGCTCATCCCAAAGCACCCTCAGCTGCTGTGCAAGACACAGGTAACTGACCCCACACTCTCTAACAGGGTGAAAAGGGATCAACCTGGACAGATTTGGTGTTCCCACCTGAAGGAAGGACATGGAGCTCCTAAGTGGTCAAAAGCTGCTGCTTTTCTCAGTGCACTGAGGGTGATCTGGAGCTCCAGCCCACCCACAGCTGTGTTCTGAGTACAAGACAATCCCAAAGAGGAATCCTTCCAAGAGGAAGCCAAGGCCAAACTCAGTCAATCTCCTGCCTCTCAGTCCACTGGATGTCACCAGAACTCTCCTCTCATGCAAACACAAACATGAGCAGCCAACACAAGGAGCCAAAGGTTAAAGAAACATCAACAGAGGACTTTGGGCCAGATCCACTGAAAATATTTACACCTTCACTCCTGTCAAAACCTTTTGGCACCTGCTTCCTTTGACAGGCCTGAATTACTGGCTTGTTTATCCCAAAGAATCTCAAGGCAGCAGTTACCAGGAGTGAAGCTGGGTAGATACAAACTGGCTTCTCCAGTGGTGTTAAAACTGGGAGATCCTTGCACTGCTCTGGAGCCCAGGAAAACAGAGCAGCAATTTTGGACATGTGGAAACAAAGAGCTGTTTGTGGTACTCTTCCCTTCAGTTAAGCAACACCAAGGCACACCCATACCCCAAAAATCAGGGGTGAAATAAAGCAGCTTTGGTTTCAACAGACTTGGAACACATCTCTCATTCCCACTTCTTTCTGGAGGTGTCTTCACTGCTTTGAGGCACCTCTGTATTTAAGGGAGAGCTGGGAAATCACAGCCAGGACCAGGAATCAAACTTGGATCACACTGGCACAGCTCCTCATGAGGCCAACGCCACAGAGTCACTGAACACCAGGAGCTCAGGGATCACTGAAATCCAAATTCCTTGGCAAAAGTTCATTCCAGACACGAGGGCCCAGCACTTACTTGATCTGCTCCCAGGTCTTGGTGGCCAAATGCAGCACCCAGAGATCTTTGTAGTGGTAGAACTGCTCCCCGTTGGGAGAGGCAAACTCCCCCCCGAAGATCCAGAGCTGCCCCCCAGCCGTGGGCACCACAGCTGCCTGCAGGACAAGGAAGAGCTGGATCAGAGCAGGATTCCAAGCTAGGCACAGAACTCCCCCAGCCACAAATCCCAGGGAACAGCAGCAGCTCTCTGGGGCTGAAGGAAGGAGAATTTGGATTATGAGGTGCTCATGGTTTGGCACACCTTCCCCAGAGCAAAGGAGAGCTGGCCAAGGAGCTGGGCTCTTCCCAGCTCCTGTGGGAAGTTCAAAGATTCCTAGGAAACATCTTGGGATTAATGTAACAAAAATTGTTCACCTCTCTCTGCTCAAAAAACAAACAAACAAACAAAAGAAAGAAAACAACAACAAAAAAAACAAATAGAGAAGGAAATGTGCAACATTTGGACAAGAGGAGAGGCTGCTACTGCTTTGATTGTGTCATAGCAGAGAGGGGTTTTTATATTTTTTTTGCACAGAGCAGCACCAAAACACCTCTGGCATGCAAGATGCCAGTTAAAAGCAGCAAGAAGAGCAAGACTCCAATAAAATTATCTGTGCTAGGACCAAGGAATAAGGAAGGAATCCCAAGAAATGCTGTGGCTGTGCAAATTCCAGTTTGAGTTTTCTCCAGGGTACCCACCACAGCTCAAGATTAGGATAATGATTTCTTTCCTCACAAGGCTTCATTCCCTGCCTGTCTCTCCCAACACAAAAAAAAAAAGAGATTTTTAGCCCCACACAGGACCATGCCCTGCCATAAACCAGCCCAAACATGAAATGATTAAATAAGAAAATCCAGGGTGTGCTTTCAGGCAGGATTTGTGGGAACATGAAGTCACCTAAACAAAGGGGACGTGTGCCTGAATTCCAGGGGCATCCAGTGCTTTAAAAGCTTAAAGGGAAGGTTTGTGCAACAGCCAGCTCATACTTGTGGGTGACCTTTCCAAGAGCTGGCTTGAAATTCATGACAAAATCAAACCTCTTCCTTAAACAACTGCCAACACCTGCCCATAGCTCCTCTCACCTCAATTCCAACAGTGTTTATCCAGGGATGACAAATAAAACTGAAAACATGCAGCTGGCACCTACAAACACACTTCTGTTCAACTCTGAGCTATGCATTAAATGTAAAGCCACAAGGAAGACACACCAGTCAGCTCCTGAGGCTGAAGTGTCTCCTGTGAAACCACAATTAATTATCAGACAGGAAACACTGCTGAAGCAGGACTCCTCAGTTTCTTGTTGTTGTAATCCAGCTGCAGCTCCTGAGCTGCTCCCTTTGGATTGAGCTGCTCGACAGCCACCTGCTGGCTACTGGAATGTGGCCTCTGAAACCAAGTTCTACTTTAAACAACACAAAGCAGCCCCAAAATCGAGTCAGACTCTTTCCATTCAAGGATACACAGCTTGGAGCAAGAGTGGCCTGTTAGTAATGTAACAAAGGGAACCTAATTGGGATGTTGGATCTTACCAGGGAGTTTTGGGATGGCTAGGAAAAGGACATTCACATCCTGTATGGCAGCTTTGGGAAGGCACCAGTCACCCCCTGGCTGCAGCAGGTAAGAAAATCTATCAGCTGCTGAAGGCCAAAGACCTGCAAAAAATACAAGTCTTTGGTCCATGTTCTACTGTGCAGATGTTCACATGAAGTAAACAAACCCAAATCCTTCACCCTCACAAGCAGCCAGTGACCTGGATTTGCAGAGAGGTGGAGAAGAGCCCAAGTGCTCCCTGCTGGCAGCAGTGGCAGTGTCTGGGATGTTCATGGGTGTAGGGCTGTGGCCATGAAGGGAACAAAGGGTCAAATTCCAGTTTGAAAATTCAGGGCCCCCTGAGATTATGGATTCGAGCTGGTCCTTGTGCAATGAAGCAAAGAGAATTCATTTCTGAAGAAGAATCTCCACCCCTGGCTGTGCTTGAGTTCTGCCAAACCAACAGATACAACCCCAAATCTTCACTCCACACTGACCACTGCCAGGGGACACCCAGTGACCAGAGCACCTGGGACAGGTCCAAGCAGAAAAGCTGACACCACTGGCAACACATTACAAGGAGAACAAAGAGAGGCAAGAAACTCTCAGGAGGTGAAAAAAATTCAACCCCTCCTCCCAAACCATGTTTAGAACAATCCCAGCTGCTGCTCTGGCAGCCAGAGCTTTACCTGGTGAGCACAACGCCTCGGGGGTGGGTTGGGGATGTCCAGTTTGGCCCAGCTGTTCTTCCTGATGTGGTAAATGTACAGCTCATTGTACAGGAAGGTCTGTGAGAGGAAACAGCAGCTCAGCTCAGCTCAGCTCTGCCTTTGGGGTGAAGATTGCAAAGCACAACCTCCTCAGCAGGCAGGGAAGGACAACGAGCTCCTGCACTGCACTGGGAGGCAGCAGCTCTTCCACTGGGCTGGAATGTTCCTTCCCAAACCCTTGGTGACAGCTTCAGATACGAGAATTTAAAAAGCTGGAGCTTAACACAGAGGTTCAGGTTCAAGCTGCTCAACTCCAGAGCAAAGAACAGCTCCAGGTGGTAAAAAAAAAAAAAAAAAAAAGCAGAATTAGTTCAGCTCATCACACTGGGTAACTCTGAGGTGGCCAAATATCACTGCCAGGCTGGAGTTTTCCAGAGCACTTTGTCTCCAGGAGCACAATAACCACTTGCAAGCTGCAGAAACTCAGGGAGAAGAGTGCTCCTGAGTGCAATAATTTGCTGCTGCTCCCATCTCCAAGGCAGGCAGCAGCAAAGGTGCAGAAACACCTTGTTTTGAGCACTGGAAGAGATTCTTCACCAGTTATTCCAAATGAGGGGCAGATGTGGCTACAATTAAGTCTGGAGAAATTATGAAGCCCTGAAATATTGATGCTGAGACAATCACTCTGACTCCTTAATGGGTTCCAGCGTGTCTCCTTCCTGCCAACTGCTCAGCCATGAGACAGAGCCATGGCAGAATTAAAAGGCTATTTTGCTCTCATTCAGGGGACAAATACATATTTTATGACTCTGCCTTGAATTTCCCTTCAAATGAGACCCGTGCAAATTACAGGAAAAGGAGGGAGGGGGGGAGATGAAGAAGAAGAAAATGAAGTATACATTACTTTTTGGCCATTGAAATATTCACCTCCAAAAAGGATCAGCTCGTCTCTCTCGGGGTGAGCACAGAGGGAGCAGTTCAGCCTGAAAGAAAAAAAAGAGGATGGGGAAAAAAAAAAAGATGTGAAAATCCTGTAAAATCCTGACCCTTGGAGCCTTTTAACTCAGGCACCAGCACCTCTGCCCTCCAGCCACAAAGGTCTCTCCATCATCTGCCAAATTACCCTGCTGAGATGTTCACCCCGGGGCTAAAAACTTCTCCAAAGAAATTAATTTCTTCCCAAACTTCCAGCAAGATGAATTGGGCACTGTCTGAGAGGCTCTCCTATTTCAGGAGCACACGTTACTCTGTGATTTAACTCCCCCTTTGACGTGAGCTCCTGAATTTTAATGCTGGGGTGGCAGGAACAAAAATGACTTTTATGAGGGCACAGAACTCTGGGCTGTCTCCTCTCCATTAATCTGTGTCATTATTCTGCACTGGCTGCTGGTCACTGCTCTCCTGAAAACCCCAAGTTTGTGAACCCCACTTAACAAAGTGAGTTTTACCTCATGATATCCTTTTGCCTCTCAATTCCCTTCATCCCTCTAGTCCAAAACTTCCTCTTCATTTTTATTTTCCCTCAAAGCCCTGAAATCTAACCCTGCTTTGCCTCTCTTGTGCTGATGGGGTGGTTAAAAGTGGATTTTGATGCCCCAAAGAAAGCCTTTTGGTCTCTTTTTAATCATGAATTCAGTATTCCAGGTGTTCCACAACTCCAGATATCAGCTGTACCTTCCACTCCTGGGAAATAACTTTAGATAAATAAATGCCATTAAAAGCAGCCCCAACTGCTCTACAAGTGGCAGCCAAAGCCTCACACGAGCTCTCACCTGGGTGAGGGGGGTGGGCAGGATGACTCAATTACTTGGGTCTTTTTAGCATCCAAACTCTGGAATTCTGCTATCAGGGCTTCAAGATCCTCCTGCAAAAAAAAAAGCCAGCCATGAGGAGCCTGACGTGCACAGAAGCACACATGCAACCTGCACTCACTCCCACAATTTCCCTTTTTATTGCAAAGAAAAATAACTGCTCAAATCCAACTGGAAACTCTTTTATATCCAGAGAAACCTTGTGCATCTTTATTCCCTTGCAAGTTCACCCAGTTAAACCCAAAATGTGCCCTCCCCAAAACTGCTGACAGACCAAGGATGGTGCAGGATTGCAGCCAGAGGGAGGTTCTGAGCCAGGGTCTCTCCTACAACCCCACTGCTCATCTCTCTCCTCCCTCCAGGTCACTTTTCTGAAGGTGTGGTCCAAGCAGAAATTTCCAAAGCCTGGGAATTTTGCCTCTGCAGCATGGAATCAGCTCTCCCTGCAGCCAGGAGACGTCTACAGGGGCACCTTCCATACCTTTAAGCTTTAAATTAGGCATGAACATCATGTTTTTACCAGGGAAAAGTCACTGTTTTGAGGCTTAAACACAAGGAGCCCCTCTAGGAGTGCAAGAAACAAAGATTCTAATTTGCTTTTAAGACCAGAAGAAAAGGATGAAGGGGATGGAAAGCAAGAAAGAGCCTTAAACTGTGTTTTCTTGTCCTTCTTTTACACCTGCTGCCACACACAAGGGATGGGAGGGGATTTAAGCAAGATTCTGCTAAGAATCAGAGAAGGAGGGACTTTAAATCTCACCCAGATCCAGCCCTGCCATGGGCAGGGACACCTTCCACTATCCCAACTTACTCCAAGCCCCGTCCAACCTGGCCTGGAACACTCCCAGGGATCCAGGGGCATCCCTGAAGTCCAAGTTCAAGGAGGTTTGGACAACGCTCTCAGGCACATGGTGGGATTGTTGTGGTGTCTTCGCAGGGCCGGATAATCCATGTGGGTCCGTTCCAACCCATTATATCCTGAGCTTCCCTGATCCACACTTTCCCTGGGCAGCCTAGGTTCCCTTGGGATTGGCTCCCAACCCTGTCCTCAACCTTCCCCCTGCCCCCGGAGCTCCCTCACGGCCGTCACCTCCTCCTTCTTGGCTCTGCGGGACACCTTCTTCTCCATCTTGGCCAGCGTCTTCTCGGCGCCTTTCCCCTTCTTGTCGCGCTTCCCCTTCTTCCCCATGGCGGCGGGACGGGACACCCCGGGATTCCAGCGGGACGGGGTCGGGATACACCGGGATCACAGCAGGATTCCAGCGGGATCACAGTGGGACAGGGTCGGGATACGCCGAGATCACAGCGGGACGGGGGCCGGGATACCCCGGGATCAAGTCGCGATCATAGCGGGCCGGGCCGGGGTACCCCGAGATCACAGCGGGATCACACCAGGATTTTAACGGGATTCCAGCGGCATCACACCGGGATCACACCGAGATCACACCGGGATCACACCGGCACCACGCCGGACCGGGATCCCCCGGAAGGCCCCGGGATGCGGCCGGGACGGGGCCGCTCCTTATGCCGCGCGGCATCGCCCCCTGCCGGCCCGGAGGACTCACGGCGGCCGCCCGCGCTGAGGGAGCGCTGCGGGAGCTCCGCGGGCCGCGGCCGCTCCGAGCCGGCGTCAGGAGCCCCGCAGGACCGGGGAGAGGGGCTAAGGCAGCCCCGCATACCGCCCGCACAGCCCCGGCACGGCTGGGACACGATGGGGTTGATGCCCATCCCGAGGAGAACGTGGAGCCCACAAAATGGCCCCCTCCCCTCACACAAAATGGCCCCCCCTCAGGGGAGGGTCAGGCTCTGTTCTGTGGGGCCCAGCGACAGGACAAACAGCAATGGCCACGAACTAAACCACAGGTTCCACCTCAGCGTGAGGGTGGCAGAGCCCAGGCACGGCTGCCCAGGGAGGTGATGGGATCTCCATCTCCCCATTCCGAACCCACCTGGATGCGTTCCTGTGTCACCTGCGCCGGGTGGCCCTGCCTTGGGTTGGATGATTGCCAGAGGTCCCTTCCAACCCTAAATATTCCATGATTCTGTGATTAGGAGGAATTTCTTCACAGAAAGGGTGGTTAAACATTGGAAGGGGCTTCCCCGGGGAGGTTTGGAGTCCCCATCCCTTGAGGTGTCCAAGGAAGGCCAGTCAGTGCTCTGGGCTGGTGACAAAGTAGGGATCAGCCACAAGTCGGATTCCATGATCCTGGAGCTCTTTTCCAACCTCAGTGATCCCAGGATTCTGTAATTCCATCACCTGAGACATAAGCCAGGCCTGGGAGAGGCCCTGTGAGGAAATAAAATAAAATTAAACCACGGGCAGAATTCCCTAGGGGTTGGGGCGCAGTGCAAGTGTTTTCATTTCCAGCTGCAGACCTTTGGGAATGGGGTTTATCCAGGCCACTCTCCAAATCCCGAGTTGTTGGAGAGCCAAAAAAAGTACAGGCACTGTCAGGCAATGCCAGGCAGCTGCTTTATTGAGAAGGAATAATGATGATTTACGTGGTATTTCACACAGATGGCTGAGCCCAGGGAAAAATTCCTTGGAAAACACCTACTTTGGACACCTAAGGGTGTAAATAGGGGTTGAAATGCATCTTTTAGCTGCGAGTTCATCCCAGTGCGCAACAAAATTGCCACTATGATTGTTTCTTTGGGAGCAGAAGGAATAAAATCATGATGTTTTTCACTGAGTTCCCACAAACCCCCTCATTTCCTGGAAGCAGGGGGGTTTTCACCACCCCAAACCAGTGAGAATCTCCACTAAGGTACAGCTCAACCCCCACTGAGTTATCCCAAACATCCAGCACGTGCCATGGAATTGCAGGATGGATCCTGTGCTGTGAACATCCACCTACTCTTGAACCTGGGATCAGGGAAAAACACAGCCCTGGAGCACGGAGGGAAGAGCTGGGAAAGTTATTTTGAGGTTGCAGACAATGAGCAGCACTTTGTTTTTCTGTTTGTTCTGAAAACATTGTGGTTCCAGCTCAAGCTGCAGCTGTTTATGTGCAGGAAGGGGAACAGAAACCACGGAGGCACTGGGAATGGGACAATTGCAATTCCCAGATGTGGGAGCTCTGCCGAGTTCCCTGGCGCTGCAAACGGGCTCGGAAGTTTCCCTGCTGCTCCTTGGGCTTGAACCTCAAAAGGACACCAGTGTGTGAAAACACGTCCCCTCCTGGTGTCTACAGGTCAGCAATTCCTCTGGGTCCAGATCTTCCAGCACTTTTTTAGGGAGGCTTTGAAATGAAAAAGCTGTATTTTTAGGAAATGAACCCTCAAAGTCTTCACCTGCTCAGGGAGTGAGAAGTTTTCCACCTCCCGCACACCCAGCTCCACTCCCCCCTTTTTGGTGCTTCATCATTCGTGGTTATTTCCATAAGTTCAGAGATTCTCCGAGGTCAGCTTGCTCTCTCACCCCTTTATTTTCCATGTTTCTGGTGCAGTTTGGGATGTGTGGGGTCACTGGGAGCTGGTTCCCTCCCACATGTGGCGGGACAGTGCTGGTGTGAGTTCTCTGATCTCTTGAACTCCCCAGTCCGGCTTCTCACGCGGGATGTGGGAAAGGAGAATGGGGGGACAACCAAAGCTCAGCACTGCACTTTGAAAATGCAAAGCAGGACATGAGCATGAAACAGGGCAGGAATTCCTCAGGGAATTCAGCCCTGCTCACTGCTGAGGAGTTGCTGTGTCCACAACCATGACTTCAGGGATGAGTCTTCCTCAGAAGGATGAGGGTAAAGATGAGACTAAAGACCTGAGAGCACCAACATACCCTAAACCATCAATTTAAAACTCCAACACTGACTTAGGTGAGCTCTTTCCACAAGCTTCCCATCACCCAGGATGGGAAAGGCCACTCCACGTTCCCATAGTGTCACCAACATCTGCACACAGCTGGCAGGCAGCTGTGGCTCCGAGCTGGGGCACACACACACACACACACACAGAGCTCCCACGCTCAGATGTCCCCCGCTCATTTCTGTTGTGCCTCAGGTTTGGTCCCTGCTTTGTTTGGAGGAACACAAGCTGCACTTTGGCTGTGCTTGCACATTTCGTGCTCTGAAGTCGTCCTGTGCTGTTGTCTCTGGCAGCCCCTCTCCAGCTCTGACCTATACAAAGCCCACGTGGTTCGACTTTGTTATTTTTTTACAGTCTGGAATATGCTCATTCAACAGGATGGTAAATCCAGCTGTATCAGCAAAGTAAAGAATAACAGGCATGAAAGCCTCAGAAAAGGCTCAAAAGCTTTTTCCCACAAGTCTTCTTTGTGCTCTAACACTTGATTTATTTTTCCCTTGTTAATGCTTTCTGAAGCCAGTAGCAAGGAAGGAATTAATGCCACAGATTAAGCGGGAGGACATGCTGACAGCACAGGAACTAAATCAACCAAAAAGGCATTGCAATGGTTGGAATTGCTGCTGTTGGAGAGTTGCTGTTGCCTCTGTCTGTATGGAAAGAGGAGGATAAAGATAAGCCCTGTGGGGAGTGTTTTATAGAATCATGGAATGGTTTTGTTGGAAGAGATCTTAAAAACCATCCCATCCCACCCCCTGCCATGGCCAGGGACACCTTCCACTATCCCAGGTTGCTCCAAGGCCTGCCCAGCCTGGCCTTGGACACTTCCAGGGCTGGGGAGTCAAATGCTGCTGGTGGATGCACGGCAGGAATCAGGAGCACTGCCAGGGAACACAAACAGTGACACCTGAGAACACGGGGGTGTTGGAGAAGTGCAGCAGAGCCAGGGCTCCCAGTGCCCTGGGGCATGCCAGGATGCCCAGGAAAAAAGGTTTTCTTTAACTGCCGTGTGGTGAAAACCCCAGAAAATCATGAAATCATTAAGGTTGGAGCAAGACTTTAAGATAATCAAAGCAGCCTCACATTCACTACCAGCCGTGTCCCCAAGTGCCACATCTACATGGTTTTTACACAATTCCAGGTGTAAGGCAGTCTGTGCCAGGGCTTGACAACCCTTTCCATGAAAAAATGTCCCCAATATCCAATCTAAACCTCCACTGGCAAATCCTGAGGTCATTTCCTCTCATCCTGTCACTGGAAGCAGCTTCATGCAGGAAAACTTCACTAAATGAGTCAAAACAACCTTTGGTCTCCAGGCTTAGCTGCAATTTTCCCTCTCCACACAGATAAAACAGGGAGAAATCCACCCAAAATGTGACAGAGTCGGTCACCTCCAAAGGTAAATCTGGCTGAGGGACAAAGGTGTGTCCATAACCAGGGCTGACTTTGACAAAAGTTGGGAGTTCTTGGTTTTTCTCCCGGCTGTGCTGACAGTCCAGCAGAGGCCCCTCATTCCCTGCTTATGCCGGGAGAACCCGGAGCTGGATTGGGAGAGCTGGCAGGTGGCTGCTGCTCCATTCAGGGCTCATTTATAACCGGGAGCTGATAAAATCTCCCAACCATTGAATTGGCTTCCTGGATTTTCTGTTTGGAAATCGGTGCTTTAATATCTCGAGAACAGAGGAAGCCAAGGAAGGCAGAGGTTTCCCTTGAGGGAAGTACAAAGCGTGGCTTTATCCAGATACACGTCCCAAGGGACATCCATCTAAATCCATCAGCAAAGTGCCAGGCTTGAGGCCAAAAATTCCCCGTGAAGCTGTGAAAGCCCTTGCTTTTGCCATTCCAGTAGGATTTCCTTGGGGTTTCTGCACTTTTTGAGAGGAAAATTGGAGCAAATAAATAAGAATGTCAGAGCAAAGGAGCCTGAGACTCCCCCCTCTCTGGTGTCTGGTTTAAACTGGTTATGGATAGGGGGAAATAGAGATTTTCTGATTTGTGTAAAGCAGACCCTGTCTCCGAGGGTGCTGAGGGAACACTGACTGTGCTGGGATCCTGCATGGAGCACCTTCCATGCCAGAGCAGGGAGACTGTGGAATTCTTTCAGCTGTTCACCACGAGCAGCTGCCACATGAGAGGGTTCTGCTCCCACTATTCCCTGGCTTATCCCCACCTTCCAAAGCACCCAAATCCCGAAATTCCCTCCAGGGAAAGCCTCTGATGACTCAGCCCCAGCACATACGTGTGTGCTCACATCTGAGTTAGCACAGGAGGACGGGGCTCTTGGAGGAATGGCTGTTTCCATGCTATTCCAGCCCAACTTCCTCGTGGAGCAGCCAAATTTCTCTGCATGTGTCACTGCCCTCCTTTGCCTGTCCTTTATCAAACACCAGGGATTGCAGCCTTTGGTGCCGTGGTTTCATCAGAGCAGCTCCGGTGGGGGTGTTTTGGGTGTGTCCGTGGTGTCACTGAGCTGTGACGGGATCTGCCAGCCCAGAGCCGAAGCTGCTCCTGATTGAAATGCTCCAGCAGCTGCTCCCAAAGGCTCTGTCCAGCTCTTGTCACATTTTCCGGGACACTGACGCCCATCAATCTGCTCCTGTCGTGTGCCAGCACCACGACGGCGATGAGAAAGCAGAAATCTTACCCTGTCCTTATGTCTGTCCCGGAGCTTCATTAATTAGGCTGGTGAACCATTAATTAGGCTACCTAAGCTTCTTTAGAGATGCTTAATCTTCCCTGAGCAAGCAGGGCTTACAATATCAGGGATGGATCCAGCTGACACCAGCTGAAACTGCTTTTCCTTACCTGTCACCAGCCTTGTTTTCTCAATTTGCTGATGAGCAAGTTTTGATATTTTTCCACTCATTTATGTCCCAAGCTGACCCAGAAGCACTTCAGTGCCAGTGTTATTACACACGTCCCTGGCTCACCTGGGGTCAGGGCTTGGTAGGTCCAGGGGCACAATTTGGGGCTCAACCCTGTAATTCTGAACCCACTTTGAGATTTCTAAAGAAATAATTGGGTGAACCTGAGAGAAATGAAGTGAGTAAATGGAAACCCCGGAAAATCAGGGGTGAGAAGTGAGAAGCGAGTCCTGGCCAGTGAGATCATATTGCTCAGAGAGCAAAGCAGCCAAACATACCTTAAAATCCCCTGCCCTTTCCAAAGGAGCACTTTTCCTCCCCAATATTCAAATTCGGAGTCTGATGCAACCCGGGCTGGAGTGGAGTCAGGCTGCAGTGGCTGCGGAGCCCCACGAGGTGTCAGTGCCAGTGCAGCCCCGCTGCTGCTGCTGCTGCTGCTGCAACACCCACCCCGGCCTTGCATCAGCTCCGAGCAAGGCTCGGCATTCAGGGATGCGGGTATCCCGGCTCCAGGCACAGCCCCGGATTCAGGGATGCAGATATCCCAGCTCCAGGCACAGCCCCGGATTCAGGGATGCAGATATCCCAGCTCCAGGCACAGTCCTGGATTCAGGGATGCAGATATCCCAGCTCCAGGCACAGCCCCGGATTCAGGGATGTGGATATCCCAGCTCCAGGCACAGCCCTGGATTCAGGGATGCGGATATCCCAGCTCCAGGCACAGTCCCGGATTCAGGGATGCGGGTATCCCAGCTCCAGGCACAGCCCCGGATTCAGGGATGTGGATATCCCAGCTCCAGGCACAGCCCCGGATTCAGGGATGTGGATATCCCAGCTCCAGGCACAGCCCCGGATTCAGGGATGCGGATATCCCAGCTCCAGGCACAGCCCCGGATTCAGGGATGCGGATATCCCAGCTCCAGGCACAGCCCCGGATTCAGGGATGCGGATATCCCAGCTCCAGGCACAGCCCTGGATTCAGGGATGTGGATATCCCAGCTCCAGGCACAGCCCTGGATTCAGGGATGTGGATATCCCAGCTCCAGGCACAGCCCTGGATTCAGGGATGTGGATATCCCAGCTCCAGGCACAGTCCTGGATTCAGGGATGTGGATATCCCAGCTCCAGGCACAGCCCCGGATTCAGGGATGTGGATATCCCAGCTCCAGGCACAGCCCCGGATTCAGGGATGTGGATATCCCAGCTCCAAGCACAGCCGTGGATTCAGGGATGTGGATATCCCAGCTCCAGAAACAGCCCTGGATTCAGGGATGTGGATATCCCAGCTCCAGGCACAGTCCTGGATTCAGGGATGTGGATATCCCAGCTCCAGGCACAGCCCCGGATTCAGGGATGTGGATATCCCAGCTCCAGACACAGCCCCGGATTCAGGGATGCAGATATCCCAGCTCTAGGCACAGCCCCGGATTCAGGGATGTGGATATCCCAGCTCCAGGCACAGTCCTGGATTCAGGGATGTGGATATCCCAGCTCCAGGCACAGCCCCGGATTCAGGGATGCAGATATCCCGGCTCCAGGCACAGCCCCGGATTCAGGGATGCAGATATCCCAGCTCCAGGCACAGCCCCGGATTCAGGGATGCAGATATCCCAGCTCCAGGCACAGCCCTGGATTCAGGAATGCAGATATCCCAGCTCCAGGCACAGCCCTGGATTCAGGGATGCAGATATCCCAGCTCCAGAAACAGCCCTGGATTCAGGGATGTGGATATCCCAGCTCCAGGCACAGCCCCGGATTCAGGGATGCAGATATCCCAGCTCCAGACACAGCCCCGGATTCAGGGATGTGGATATCCCAGCTCCAGACACAGCCCCGGATTCAGGGATGTGGATATCCCAGCTCCAGACACAGCCCCGGATTCAGGGATGTGGATATCTGTCATGGGCTAAGAGGGGCCTGATTTTGTTCCAATCGGGGTCAGCTTTTTTGATTGACAAGCAATTTATCCAGTAGAAGACAAGCTGCGACTTTTGGCGGAATGCTTAAAAAGGCTGGGGGGGGGAGGAGCGGTTTCTTCGTCTTTTGGGTGGCAGACAAAGGACGGAGCCACTGCGGCCCGGCCGGGCCAGGCTGGGCCGGGGCCCTGTAGCCGAGCCGGGCCGGGCCAGCCTCGGTGCCCCTCCACCCCGGGCGGCTGCGGCGAGCCGGGCCCCGATGTTGCCGGAGCCGGGGCTGGGCCAGCTTCGGTGCCCCCCCCCACCCCGGGGGGGGGGGGGGCTGCGGCGGGCCGGGCCGGGCTGCAATGCTGCCGGAGCCGGGCAAGCCGGGTCGGAGCTTCAGGAGCCGCTATCTCGCGGAGAGGCGGACAGCATGGAGAGAGAGGGAGAGAGCTCGGACGGAGTGCTCCTTCGCCTTTGCTATTTTTTCAAGCCGAAGAAACCAGCGCACGGCTTCTGGACGACTCAGTTTCCCGCCGCAGGGCCACGTGGGCAGCCCAGCAGCCCGAAAAGTTTAACCTTTCGTTGTGAGCAGATGGACTTTTCTAAACATCATCTTTCTCCGGAAGAAGAACAGTTATAGCGAAAGAACTATGGAAAGACACGACATAAAGCTACAGTCGGTAAGAGAAGAGTGAAAAGGACTTTAAGAAAGAAGAAGATGAGTAGCAATTCAAGCTGGACTTTTTCCGGGTAATATAGAAACTGAATTGAACTATTCTTTTGAACTGTGAAAAATATGCATTCTAGGGAGGTAATTATTTCATGTGTAGATTTCTTTTAAGCAAAGGTATTGTGTAATGGACTGAGTGAAATTGATTTAGTGAAGAAAAACCCTTTGCCTTGAAAACTTAGAGTAAGATACCTTTAAAAGGACACCCTAATTTGCATTTTTTATTGTGTACAAGGCCCATGTTTTCAGTATTGAAATTGTGAACTGGGTAAGGATAAGTTCTCTTAAGACAAGGTTTCTATTAAACCCAGAAAAGACTCCCATCTTAAGAAATTAATGAAAGATTATCTTAAAAATGGTAAAACTGGCTGAAGTTGCAAGTCATGTCTTTTTATGTTGAGTGAAGAAAGGTAAAAAACTTAGAAAGAGAAAGAAAGATGTTTTAGAAGTTTTCATTTGTTGTTGTTGTTGTCTTTTTTCCCATTTCTTGTTGTTTTTGTGTGTATTAATAAACTATTTTTTATAATTTAAAGATGGGCCTGGTTTGCTTCATATTCTTCCAGTCAAATAAAATATAGAACGTGATTAAACCATCACAATATCCCAGCTCCAGGCACAGCCCCGGATTCAGGGATGTGGATATCCCAGCTCCAGACACAGCCCCGGATTCAGGGATGTGGATATCCCAGCTCCAGGCACAGCCCCGGATTCAGGGATGCAGATATCCCAGCTCCAGACACAGCCCCGGATTCAGGGATGCGGATATCCCAGCTCCAGGCACAGCCCCGGATTCAGGGATGTGGATATCCCAGCTCCAGGCACAGCCCCGGATTCAGGGATGTGGATATCCCAGCTCCAGGCACAGCCCCGGATTCAGGGATGTGGATATCCCAGGTCCAGGCACAGCCCCGGATTCAGGGATGTGGATATCCCAGCTCCAGGCACAGCCCCGGATTCAGGGATGTGGATATCCCAGGTCCAGGCACAGCCCTGGATTCAGGGATGTGGATATCCCAGCTCCAGGCACAGCCCCGGATTCAGGGATGTGGATATCCCAGCTCCAGGCACAGCCCTGGATTCAGGGATGTGGATATCCCAGCTCCAGGAGGGAGGTATTCTCCAGTGAGCAAAGCATGTTCAGATGGAGAAATCCTTTGCATTTCAGTTTCTCCAGCTTCAGGACATCCTCAGGAATTGGGCAGTGGAGAAATTATTTCCACTATTAATCCCATGGTTTTGCTGAGAACTCCTCTGCCATGAGGAGCCTGCACAGCCCATGGCTGATTTTTGGGACACACCATCTCCAGAGAGCCCTGGGCTGTTTTTTGGGATACACCATCTCCAGAGAGCCCTGGGCTGTTTTTTGGGATTCACCATCTCCAGAGAGCCCTGGGCTGTTTTTTGGGGTACACCACAGAGCAGAGCCTGCAGTGGGTGAGCAGAGGACTGGCCACAGTTCTCAGCACTGTTTGCCCTCAGAAAGCAGATACAAATTCACTTAAAAATAACCTTAAACGCTGTACTGACATCCAGTTATCTCACAGCCAACACTCAGATCCCAGCACAAACCCTTCCTCACAGGGCTGAGAATGTTGTAGAGATGTTTCCCTTTGATGGGGAAGGGAGTGCTGGGGGCAGTGAGAACAGCCAGGCTGGGGCAGGGCAGGGCTGAGTGTCCCACTGGCTTTTGTTGCAATCCAGGACAAATTGCCCTCATTCAGGTGTTCTCCAGCACCAACATTCCTCTGCCACTTCCCGAGGGAGCCTTAGGAACCTGGGCTCAGTGGCTCACCTGTGTTCAGGGGGAGTGAGGAGGATCTCTCATATATTACCAGAAAAAGTTTAATTTAAACATCACAGAAAAAAATCACTGAGCTCCAGGAGAGTGAGACATGAGAAGAGACTGATTGTGGAATTTTCAGAGCTCCTGCCAAAGAGGGTTGGAGGGAATCAACCTGTTCTGTGAAAAGAGTGGCTCTGGATCATTTCTCCCTGTCCTGCCAAGCCCAGCTTTCACAGCTGAGGGGGTAAAGGACAGGCCTGACCCTCGGTGTTTGATTTTCACCTCCCTCAGCCCTGGCAGCAGTGCCATAGATGGCATTAATTCTGGTTTATCTCCACAAAAACCCACTGACCTGATGGGTGAGTAGGTTTTTCCACAGCTGCTTGGCATTGCTTTTCCTGGTGGTGCTGTGACAGCCTTTGGGATCAGATGATGGATTTCCTGCCCTGCCTGCTGCTGTCAAGGCACCTGAAGAGGCTTTACCAGTCAGAGCAAGGCACTGGGGAGGATTTGGTGGGTTCTGCTCCAGTTCAGTCTGGTTCCCTGAGCCCCTCAGTAGAGATAACTCCTCACATCTCTTATCTTGCTCAGCATTTACCCTCAGGAAACGATGACCCTGGCAAGATTCCTTGTGGTTTTGCGAAAGGAAAGAAAATATTTGTTCATTCTCAGCGGCTTAAAAAGGTACAAGTGGGTGTGTTAACCACCCTCCTGAGCAGGAATGTTCTCCCAAAGCATTGACCTGCAGGAGGAGGAGCTGCTGTGGTGGGCTCAGTGCAGGAGGCATGGGAGAGCTCTTCATGGCTAAAATGATATTGAATTTCCTCTTTCTCACTCGTCCCAGTGAACCCCCAAAGTCTCAGCAGAACCTCTAGGGATGGGTGGCAATTTAGGGATTGTGAAATGGAAATAAAACTTTTCCTTCCAGCAGAACACGGGGTGTCATCTACAGAGCCCCCCACCTCCTCCCAACACTGCTCCTGCATGACTGCCAGGATGGATTCAGACTCCAGCAATTTAGATTTTAAAAGATGACATCACATCCACTCCTGAACACGTCCCGGGGTGTTTTTACAGACATGATGTAACAGGTGATTGTCCCATATCTCTCTATCACTGACTCAGTTTTTGAAGAAAAGCTCTCATTTTAATCTGTTAAGTGTTTCCATCCTGCTCTCTCTGAAAACAACCACCTTGGTTTCCTGACCTGAGATTTCTGTTCCTAGAAAAGACAGAGTCACCCAGGAAGGCCAGCCCCAGGTGTCAGGGACATGTCACAGTTGGGGTTTTAGGAGTTCCATGACGACCACTTGAGCAACAGCCTGACCCAGCACACCCCATCCACCCCGCTGATGAGGCAGGTGGCAATTAGATCCCTTTGGAAAACCAATATTTACTCAGCTCCCTGCTGGCCAGCTCTGCCTGGCATTGCTTGGAGTGCAAACGGGGTTTCTATGGTGGCTCCTGGCACCTGGCACAGCTTCACCCTTCCCACGGGGTAAACTGGCACATTCTGGGGACAAGCAGCCTGGGAGGGGTTGGGATTGGGGTTGGGATTAGGATTGGAATGGTGGCTGAGTCCCTGGGGCTGGTGGGCTGCAGGGTGCCCATGAGGGGTTATTCCTCTCTTCCAGGCTGTCCCCACAGCAGCCAGCAGGAGTGATGGCTTACACTCCCATGGAAGAATCCCAGAATATCCTGAGTTGGAGGGAATCCAGGACCACTGAAACCCTACCCCTGGATTTTATACAATTTTATACAATTTTATACAATTTTATACAATTGCTTTTCCCTACAATTTTCCCTGAGAGTCCATGACAGGCCCCTGGAAGAGGAGGACACAGGGAATGTGTGCAACGCCCTCTGCTTTCATGCCCAGGAACCTCCTGCTCACTTGTGGCTCTGGGAGATGCCACTCCATGGAAAGGTTTGGCTATTTCAGGACACCATGAAATGAAGAAGCTGCACAGCCCACACAGGGCAGTGAGTCCTTCCCCGTGGCACTGGGACATCCACTGGACAAGGTTTAATCAGTGGGAATTGGTGCCCATCACACCAAAATCACAGCCAGTGATGCTCTGAAGTGCAGAGCAGCTGTGAGGAGAGGCTGCAGCTCTGCCCAGGCACAGACTTGCCTGGAGAAAGGCTCAGCTGGAGGCAGGCATGGGCTGGTGCTGGGCTCATTCCTCCCAAATCCCTCACCTTTATCCCCTGCAGCCCGAGGGCAGCGGGGTTTGAACAGGCCAGGGATCTTTATTGGGGAGAGGCAGTGAGTCAGGCACAGCCAGAGCTCTGCCTGCATCCTCACAAATCCCTCCAGCCCCAGGTGAAAACATGGGAACTGCACCCAGGTGCTGCAGGCACTCTGGGTTGGCCTTTGAGCAGCTGTGTCCAGAGCCTTCCACTTCCCAAGGTTGCAATCCAAAGGTTGTGGCTCAGTGCTCCCCATCACCCCTTTGGTGTTCTGTGTACAGGGATTTCTTCCTCCTGCCACCATCAAACCACACACCCAGCAGGGAATCTCCTCCTGACCTTCCTTTTCCTCTTTGTAGGATCAAATCCCTTTTTCAATCCAGGCCAATTTTCCCTTTGTCTCCAGTTCCACATCTCTTCCCAAGGTTTCTGCCACACCTGGCTGGAGCCAACCACCCCTGAGATCCATTTTCTCCTCAGAGTCTCCATCAGGGGGATGGATCCCCATCCCAACAGGATTTTGGGAATGAGGGTGGAGCAGCTCAGCCCTCAGTGATCCTTGCAGGCTCAGGCTTGGCGCCTGCCAGGCTGTGGCACACAAAGCAGCTCCACAGAAGAGCTGGAATTCACTGAATAAAGCCAAGGGAAATCCAATGAAAGCATCCTTCCCTGCCTAATCCCTGAATGAATCAACAGAGCTGCAGCATCCAAAGGCTCCAGGCTGGAGCCTCTTTCCCAGTGGAGAGCAGGCCACAACAGGCAGCTGGGGAAATCCAAGAGTTGCCATAAATTCTGTTCCTGGGGGAAATCTTCTTCTGCAGCACAGCTTCCCATTCCCCAGACACCTCTGCACTCAGCAGCCTCGTGGCTGGAGGTCCCTTTCCTCCAAAAAAAAAAAAAAAGGGAAGAAAAATCTGCAATTTTTGGGGGGAAACAGAGCAGAGCCAACTGATTCCTGCTGGTTTTTTCTGATGCAACAGCCCTGGGCAGGATCTTGCATCAGTCCCTGAGGGTGCTGCAAGCCTGTGGCCAGATTGAGGAGGGTGTCAAAAGTGCTTTTTTCAGGCTGGTTTTTTCTGTGTGGAGGGCAGGAGAGAAATCCAGATGGTATTTGGCCCACACAGCGAGAAGTAAATCCCAGGGAGAATATTTTGCAGGATTTGTGGGTTTATCTTGTTTGCCTTGGGTACAGGAGCTTCTCTCAGATTTGCTCTCATGAATAGGACAGACAAAAATCTGTTTAACCTTTGCTCAGCAGTGATAGCACCTGCTCAGGAATTCCATGGGTAGTAGGAAAAAAGCTCATTTTGCTTCAATTTTTGTTAATTTTAATTAAACATGGAAGATAAAGAGAGAATGGTTTGAGTCTTGCAGGAGTTCTAATTAGGTAATACCAGGCTTCTGGTTTTTCTAGAAAATATTAGAGGCACCTGAAGAAACCAAAGATAAACAAGGGGACAAAAGGATTTTCCGTCTCCAAATGTTCCTCCTCAAGAAAAAAAACTGTGACCAGCAAGAGAAATTTCTGGTTATTCAGATTATTGGGATTATTGTGGCTTTAAGTGACTTTCTTCTGTGAGCTGAGATTTTATTTTGAAGCCATTATTTCCTCTACCTGTGGCAGGACTCCCCAATTAAGAGTCCAGACCTTTTTCCACGCAGCTGCTTCCCCAGGATCCTGCTCTCCCCTGGGAATGGGCTGTCCAGAGCTGATTCCTGCAGTAATTGCCCAGCCTGAGCCATCATGTGAGAGCTTAAAACCCTTTACATTGTGGGGAGCCAGTGCCTCTTTGTAAAGCCTCTTTCAGCCAACTCTGCCAGCCTGGATTATTATTTTTTTTTTCCCCCCTAATGCAAACCCAGAGCTGGCACAGGGATAAATCCCATTTAGCAGGAGCAGGACTGACAGACAGACAGACAGACAGCCCCCAGCAGGGAAGCTCAGCATTCCCAGCCCTGCAGAGCTCCCCAGGAATATCATTTAAAGACCCAGCTGCCTCCAAGCAGGCAGGACAAGCTGGCAGTGCCCAAGTCAGCCCAGCACACCCTTTCGTGTCCCTGGTGGTTTTTTCCTTGCTCCTCACAGCCCAGGGACTTTGCAGGCAGCTCCCAGTGCCTGGCAGAGGGGCTGGGCCAGGCCAGGCCGTGCAGGATTTATGGAAGCTGAGCCCTGGGCTGCTCAGATCCCCCACAGGGCCACAGCAGCGCTCCCCAGGCTCTGCTGGGACAACCCCAAACCCTTCATCTTCATCTTCATCTTCATCTTCATCTTCATCTTCATCTTCATCTTCATCTTCATCTTCATCTCCCCCAGAAGGATTCCATGGGCTGCTGGGTTTAAAGTCACCAGGCTTCTGGTTTTTCTAGCAAATATTAGAGGCACATGGAGAAAACAAATATAAACAAGAGGCAAAAGGATTTCTCCACCCCCAAGTGTTTCTCCTCAAGGAGAAAATGGAGCAGCCAGGGTAATTTTTGCCCTGGTGCCCTTTGGCTGCTGGAAGCTGGGGCCAGCAGGAATCTCCTTCAGGTCCTCCCAGCCCCCGGGTGTGTTTGGAATATTCTCCACCCCACAGAGCCTGGGAGGGCTGAACTCCAGCGGCTGAGCAGGACCTTCACCCCCTCCCTGCTGCTGGCACGGGCACCGCGGCCCCTGCAGGCATTCCCTTTGTCTTTGAGCTGAGCCGGTGCCTTTCTGCTCCCAGCAGCAGCAGCAGCTCATTGTGCCACGAACCTCCCGAATTCCTGAGGTGCCCAGACCTGAGCTCGGAGCTCTGCGGAGCCCAAGGGATGAGAGGCTCCCACCCTGCTGGTTACACAAGGGCAGGAGCTGCGTGGGGAGAGGGGCAGCTCCTGCTTCTCCCGGGCAAGTCAGAGCAGAAATGACCTCGCTGAAACGCAGAGCCAGGCTCCTGGAGATGTTGATCAAACCAGCCAGGAAAGCACGCTCCTGGAATATTGGAACATCCCGAGGATTTGCTTCTGTGCCTGTGATTCCTGCTGCTCATTTTGGGGATAATTCTGGGCTGCTCTGGAGGCTGCAGGGTTTGTCACCTGGTGCTGTGACAGTCCCTGGAGAGGTCCCTGGTGGTGCTGGCACGATGCAGACACACGTTGTGGGAGCTGCCCATGGAGCTGGCTGAGCTTTCACCTCCATCCCAAGCATTCCATGACTCTGTGATCCAAGGAAGGCAGGGGCAGCCGTGGCCAAGTGCACCTCCACCCACCGAGGTGGCTCTGTGCCCTCTGTGTGTCCCTGTCCCTCTGAGGGATGCCAGCTCCTGCAGAAAAACTGGGAGAGCAGGGTGGGATCCTCGAGCTGGACATCCCAGTGCTACTGCCCTGGCTGTAGGTGTTGGAAAGAGCTCTTAATAATAAAAAAAAAAGGAATTATTTTCCCTACATAACATGTCCTCCTGCCTGTTCCCATATCCTGGGCACCGTCCCTCACTCCTGGTGCTTCCCCAGCTCCATCCCAGCTCTTTGCTGGCTGCCACAGCCCCAGGTGCTCAGGTGGATAATTGGATTCAGCTCCCCAAAATCCAGGAGCAGGCTCTCCAAGGCATGGATTGCATAGCCTGAGGCTCCAGGGACATTTTCCCAGCAAACCTTGACTGCAAACTGGTTTTGGGGGACAGGGTCCTGCACGGACACCCCAGGACAGCAGCTGAAGGACACATGAATTAAATCAGGAAAGAGGCTCAGGCAACAGGAATTGCCATTTCTTGCTTCCCTGGTCTCCAATTCCACGGAGGGATCCAAATGTGGATTCATTTTCCCCTTGTGCAGCTTGGATGAAGAGCAGGGGAATTTCCAGCATTTGTTGCCCCAACTGATTGAGACAGAGCTTTCAGTCTGTTCTGGGAAGATGAGCAAGACCTTTCTCAGTGGGGGAAACTGAGGCACAGCCAGGAGCAACGGTGATTTCTGTGGATTTCCAGGTCCTCCCTGCCCACCCTGATGTTTCCTGTGCCATCCATTCCCAGCTGGGAGAATTGCAGTCCAAGGCAGGCAGGAAATTTGCATCTCCAGGAATTATGCAGGGAGGAAAAAACCTGATAGGGATCTGTAAAAAATCCCTGTTAAATTTCAAGGTCTGGAATCAGGGATTTGGAGACATCCTTTTGTTAAAGATCTCTAGCACCCAAAAATCCAATTTTTTTCCAAAAATCCTGTGCTGCTGAGCTCTGACACCCAAAAAATAATTAAATAAAAATAAATCCCAGCTGGAGACACACCTTTATTTCATGGCTTTGCAGGTTAAAATCAGCAACTCCTTTAAAAAAATGGTAAAAAAACCCCTTCAGGCAGTTCCATTGCCTCAGTATTAAAGGAACAATTTTGTTGCTGGGTGTTACTTTGCTGCAAGGCAGTTTGTCAACATCAATTCTCCTTCCCTCCAATTCCCCTCATACCTGGAGCTCGTTCTCACTGCATGAATTTATTTCCCTCCCAGGATCCCTTTATTAGTTCCAGCCACGATTCCCTGTCAGCTCCTTGTTCTGATTTCTCTGTGCACCCTTGAAGCTGTTCCTGGCCCGTGTCACACCCCACCCTTCAGTGGCTTCTTCCCAACCCAAACAGATTTTGAGCCTTTCATCTTCCACACAAATCTTCAAAGCAGCAGCAGTTGGATGGTTTTTCCAATCCCCTGCAGTCCCTGGGACATTCCCACCTGCTGCTCACCCTTCCTCGGTGGCATTCCCTGTGTCCTCCCCACACAGGAGCTCCTGGCTTTGGGGAGAAAAAGAATCCTGGGCTTGCTCTGAGGCTGGGAAAACGTCAGCCTGGCTCCCTGTGTGTTTTGCAGAGGGATGAGTTCCCACGCCTGCCCTCTCCCATCACCTCCAGCCCCCAGACAAAGCCCAGCAGAGCTGGGGATGTGTCTGCACACTGCTGGGGCCACGTGTGCCTCCCATTCCCAGGAAAAGCCCTGCAGAGGCTTCCTCTGCCACGCTGGCACCACTGATGGATCCACGTCCTTTCTCCAGAGGAGTTTCCCAGAGAAGCTGTGGCTGCTCCAGCCCTGGGAGTGTTGAAGGCCAGCTCAGAAGGGGCTTGGAGCACCCTGGGACAGCGGGAAGAAGATGAGCTTTGAGGTCATTTCCTACCCAGAGCACTCCAGGAGCCTGTGAGGGCACCGTGGCACCAAGGAAAGGTCAGCTGGGGGGGAGCCAAGAGCCCCAGGGCCCCGTCTGCAGCAGCCAACAACGGGGACCTTGAGGGGGTGGGAGGAGCAGGAGCTGTGATCCCAGCCCAGGTTTGCCCTGAACTCGGTGTCCCCGAGGCTCCTGCACTCCAGAACAAACCCTTTCATCCTCTTTGAACTGAATGCACAGCGTGGTCTGAGCACAGCCCCACCCCGGGGGGTGCAGACGTTTCCTGCCTTTGTTGGGTGTGCAGGTCCTCTCCTGCTCCCACCCAGAGCCAGCCCTGGAGGGGTCACCGGCAGGGCTGGGGCAGGGACGTGGAGCAGCATCCCAGAGATCCATGGGCATCCCACAGATCCATGGGGATCCCACAGATCCATGGGCATCGCACAGATCCATGGGGATCCCACAGATCCATGGGGATGCCACAGATCCCTGGGGATTGCAGATCCATGGGCATCCCACAGATCCGTGGGGATCCCACAGATCCATGGGCATCCCTGGGGGTCCCACAGATCCCTGGGGATTTCACTCCCTGGTTTGTATTTCCTTGTCCCCCAGGCTCTGCCAGCCTGTCCCTCTCCTTTTCCAGGCCCTGGGTGCTGCAGTGCCCTGAGGCAGGAGCTGATCCCTGGGCCAGCTCTGCAGACCTCCCTCTGTTAGGAGCTACTTCTCTCAGTGCTCCCTCTCTCCCAAACAATGATTCCCTTTTCCAAACCCCACAGCAAGGCATGGATGCTGCCGTTCAGCAGCAAGAGGAACATTTGGAAAAAGAAAAAAAAAATTCTGAGGCAAAGACCAGCAACGAGAGTATTGTAATTCAGCTTTCTTTGTTAAAAAAACGAAACAAAACAACCCAAAAACATAGAACAACCCGGACATTGAACAGATTTGTTAAACCACAGACATAAAAGAACCAAGAAATACTACAAAACAAAACGAAACGAAACGAAAATTGCAGGAGACATCTTGTTGTCCAAGGCCATTGGATTCAGGAGCTGCTGGCTGCCCAGCCCTCAGTCAGTGGAATTGCTGCGCTGCCAGGAACACACAGCGCTTACTGGAGAAGAGAATTAAGACTATAAGATATTTACCCCCTTTCAAATAAATAGAGTGTCATCTACAGCAATATTTAAATTAGTTTAAAACAGGTTGTTTTTTTTTTTTTAAAGCAACCAAATGTAACAAAATGGTAAATCAGTTTCTTGTGTTAAGAGCCTTTTTTTTTTTCTTCTGTTTAAAAAAAACAAAAATACAAAGCAAAGTCTCTGAAAATCAGATTCTTCACCAGGAGTGAAGGTCACCCTCCCTTTGTTCTGAGGGTGGGAGAGAGGTCTGGGAACCACTCAAAATCCTCCCTCTCCAAGGATTTTGGTGGGACAAGGACCTGCCCCATCCTCTGAACAAATCAGGATTTTTTTCCCTGTGTCTGACGTTGATCCCAGACCTGGGGATGGGGGAGAATCCCTGGGCCAGGCTGAGCGTCAGCCCTGGGGGAGAACCCAGCTTGTAGCTATAAAGTCTCTTTTTAGGCAGTTTAGAAATTAATTCAGTGTTTAAAAAAATACTTTTTATTTTTACTCATTACCACTTGCACAGCTGGAGGAAGCAACACCCCTTCTCAGGCAAGGAATGGAGGGGGAGAGCATGGAATAAATCTTTGGATGTGGGATCCTTTGGGATCACCGACCCCGAGCCACATTTCCACCACTCATCATCAAACTGGAGCTCTTGGCTGCACCAGCAACATCCTCCACACACTCCCAACCCAGCTCCAGCTCCAGTTCCAACTGGGAAGAACTCGAGCCCAGGCAAACCCAGCACAACCCTGGGTGCAACTCCTGGGATGTCCTGGCAGGGATGAGGGAGCAGATTCCCATCCCTTCAGGGATACAGGAGCAGATTCCCATCCCTGCAGGGATACAGGAGCAGATTCCCATCCCTGCAGGGATGAGGGAGCAGATTCCCATCCCTGCAGGGATACAGGAGCAGATTCCCATCCCTGCAGGGATACAGGAGCAGATTCCCATCCCTGCAGGGGTAAAGGAGCAGATTCCCATCCCTGCAGGGATACAGGAGCAGATTCCCATCCCTGCAGGGATACAGGAGCAGATTCCCATCCCTGCAGGGATACAGGAGCAGATTCCCATCCCTGCAGGGATACAGGAGCAGATTCCCATCCCTGCAGGGGTAAAGGAGCAGATTCCAATCCCTGCAGGGATCTCCCTGCTCGGCAGTGTCTGGCTCTGGCTCATCCAGAGCTCGGGATGCTCCCAGGGCTGGCACAAGGCTGGGATTCAATCCCCAGAGCTCGGCACCAGCCTGGAGCCGCCTGGCCCTGGGGCTGCCCTTTCCCAAACTCCAGGAGCTGCTTTGTTCCAGCCCTTTCCCAGTTCCATGTGATGAGGTTGCAGGGTGGGTGGAGGGAAAGCTGGCATCCCACGGGAACAGCCCCAGGCAGCCAGAGTTGTGCAAGGACGGCGTTTGGCAGTTTCCTCCTGGATCTGTTTCGTGATTTTATTTTCTATTAAAGCCCGAGAGCCTCGGCTGAAGGCACACACAGGTACCTGCCCAGACTGAGGGGAAATGTTCCCTGGGATTCCCTGCAGCCAGAGCAGGGCTCTGCCACTGGGAATCTCCCTCCAGAGCTGGGAAGTCACAGCTCCAGGAACAGCCCCACTGCCCCAGACCCACCACGGAGCAGCCCCTGGAGGAGCCCAATTTAATCCCTTGCCTGAGCCACCCACTGGGAGAGGACTTGGACAACAACAAAGCCACTTCCCAGGAGTTTCAATCCAGCTGAAGGGCCTTTAAAGTTTGTTCAACTGTGCCAGAGTCCCTTTGAACTCCGTGGCCACCGAGGGGGCTGTTCCAAACAAAAGCCTGTTTACCAGAACACGGTGTCTGAGATGGAAAACACTGCAAATTCTGCAGGAAGTTTTAAAAAAAAAAAAAAATCATTAAAAATCCACCAAGATGACATAAATCCCCCTGGTTTTTGCAGGGCTGGTTCCTCTCCCAGCTGGAGGAAGGGTGCACTTAGAAAGAGGAACCCAACGGGTAGGGAAGTGCCTGGCCAGCAGCTCCTGCTCTGTTTAGCAATCCCAGCAGGATGCAATTCCGTGAACACCCCAAACAACTGCCAGCCTGGGAGCCTGAACTCAAAAACAACTGGAGAGGAGCAGGAATTGGGAGCTGGGGTCAGCTCAGGGAGCACGGGATGGCTGTGCTGCAGCCGCGGCGCCGCCGGCGCGCTCCGTGACCTTCAAGGTCTTCTCCAACCTGAATCCCACGGACAAAGCAGCTCCAGCTGTGCTTGCAGGGAGCTGTCCAGGCAAGAGATTCCTGTGGAACCTCGCTGAGGTCACTGTGGTTGCAGGGTCCTCGTGGGGAGGGTTCGTCTCCCTCCGTGACTGACCACAGGCTCCAAAGAGCACAACAGAGAAACAACAGGAAAAAATCCAGTGCTGGCAATGCTGGGAAACTCTGGGAATTCTCTGTCGCTCCCCCTGCTCTCCCTGACACAGCTCACTCCCTGTTTGAATAAAGGGCTTTCCCAGGGATGAGTTCTCCCTTTTCCACACCCAAAGCCATCAGAACAGCCCACGCTGGGGGCAGATGTTGCTGATCCAAGGGAAAAGCTGCCACGCTGGACAGCAGAGGCTGTGGCAGCCATTTCCATGATTGGAGAAACTCCTTTTTGTCTTTTCTTTCTAAAATGAATTTCAGTTTTACCCCTTCATTATCTCCCAAACCTCCAGGAAAAACCAACCCAAGCTCTTCCAGCCCTGTCACCAAGCCCTGGTGGAAGGCAGCTATGGGGGATCAATGACTCCAGGTGAAAGAAATCAGCTTTTTGGATAAACTCTGAGATGTGAGCTGTGGCTGACCAAATTCAGCCTTTTTGTGGCTCTGTGCTGGTACCTGGTTCAGTTTTTCTTCCTATTGCCAAGGAGATGCTGATGAGATCCCCAGGAACTGGGATCAGTGCCAGAGGCTCAGGTTAGTACAAGAGACATATCTTCAGCAGCAAGTGAAAAATCATGGAAATCCACAAAGAGCAAAGCAAGCCAGTTAAGGATTTAATTAAAATCCGTTAATTGCTTAAAAGGTAATTTTTATGTGACGGCTCCTCTTTCAAAGCAGCGTGAAAGGATCACCAGGAGGACACTGTGATGGTCATCACCTGATGGACAAGGTGTCCAAGCCAACCTTTGGGAGGTCTGGCCCCAGTCCTGAGCTCTCTGTGGAGGGCCCTTGGTGCCAGCTGACTTTGGGCTGAGTGGCTGAGATTCCAACGCCTTTGCTTTGCATCCCAAGGAATTCTGCTGGTGGGTTTTGGCACTGAGAGCCCCCACGCTGAACCCAGGCCCTGCAGGAGCTGCCCTGAGACCTCACAGCCAAAAAAAACCTGCAGCCTGAGTGGCAGGTGACAGACTGAGGTCCCCTCTCCATGGAACAGGTCCAGCAGGAGCTGTGATTTCCCATCACTGCTCAAAACCATCTCAGCCTTCAGCTGGAATAAGCCAAAACTCCAGTTCAGGTTTTGTGATTCATGACCTGATTTATGCCAGAGCCTCTCCACAGGCATCAGATCTGAGATGCTCCAACTCATGGCACTGGCCAAAAACCTTGGGTTCTGCCCTCTGGATACTCCCAAACCAGCTGCAAATCCTCATGGATTAACTCAGCCCGCAGAGAGCTGGACTGGGGATCTCCTCACTGCCACTGAGCTGGATTGGGGAGCTCCACACTGTCACTGAGCTGGATTGGGGAGCTCCACACTGCCACTGAGCTGGATTGGGGAGCTCCACACTGTCACTGAGCTGGATTGGGGAGCTCCACACTGCCACTGAGCTGGATTGGGGAGCTCCACACTGTCACTGAGCTGGATTGGGGATCTCCTCACTGTCACTGAGCTGATTTGGAACATCCATGCCAGCTGCCATGGAATAAAGAGTTGATTGTCTCCCCTGTTCCTGCCTCAGAGCAGGACACAGGGCTGGCAAAGTGGGAGTGTGGAGCTGCACCTGGGCAGGAGGCTGCCCCTGCCCCAAGACAACCTGGAGTGCTGCACAACTTCCCAGGAAAAGCCTGAGTGAGTACCATGGTGTCCTTAATGCCCCTTCATCCCAAAGAATTCTGCTGCAAGGAGAATACCCCGGCTTCCCAACGGCCAAGTTTACATAAAAAAAGGGAAATAATTCACCAAGCCACCTGCACAAAGCACGAGCACAAAGATCTGCAACACAGACAGCAAAGCAGCTCCAGTGGGGGAAAGATCAGAATTCCAGGAGATGTCAGAGCACAGAGGCACAATGAGCAAATGGTTCAGGAACTGCAGCTTTCCAAAAGGTGACACTTGGGACCAAAGAAAGCAACGTGTCCCTAAGGGGACAGTGCTGACTACTTGGGAACTACAGGAGTTGTGGGTGTGCTCAGGGCTGGGATGGCAGCACCCAGGGCAGCAAACCAGGATTTCACATGCAGATCATGGGCTGTGCTCAGGGATCCCTCCTGGAACAGGAGGAAGGTGCTGGAATCTCACCTGGTGCACAAAGGAGGGCCAGGCCCAGGCTCTGCTCAGGGCAGAACTTTCATTACTCAGAGGTGCCCAGAGAAGCTGTGGCTGCCCCTGGATCCCTGGCAGTGCCCAAGGCCAGGCTGGACAGGGCTTGGAGCAGCCTGGGACAGTGGGAGGTGTCCCTGCCATGGCAGGGGTGGCACTGGATGAGCTTTAAGGTCCCTCCCACCCAACCATTCCAGGATCTCCAGCAGCCCGAGGTGGCTCCAGCCAGCCAGGACATCTGCCCTTCTCCACAGCCCAGACCCAGGTGGTGCCATCTCCGTGGCACATTCCAGAGGAAACACAGCAGGACAGAGAGAGCAACCCAGAGACCCCAGGGAATGTGCCAGGGCAATCCCCACCCTTCCCTTCTCTCTGCAATGGCTTAGGGGCAAACGTGGCTCCCTGAGCAGGGCCACGAGCAGAGAGAGAGCTGCTCATGCCATGCTGGGTGAAAGCCTGGCACAGAAAGCATGGAATGAGCAAGCCAAGGATCAGCCTTCTGCTGAGTGCAGCTCCTGGGTTCCTCAGCAGGAACTGCCCCCAGAGCTCATTCCCAGGGATGGGCATTGTGGGGAAGGGCACCCTGGAGGGCTGGCTCAGCAGCAGGGAGCTGCCTTGGATCTGAGAGTGGTGGCCCAAATCCAAATGGTGGCAGGGCTCTGAGTGACACGGTGACACTCAGATGAGGCCCCCCCACGTCACTGATCCTGCTCTGCCTCGTCCCACTGCCAGTGGGGGTGTGAGTCTGGGGGAGTGAGCCAACATCAACCAACCTCTGCTTCCCACCCCTCAGCTGGGCCAGGTAAGGCAGCTCAGGACCCCCCCAGGGCTCTGTGGCAGCCCCAGCCCCTCCCCAGGCACTCTGAACACTCACAGCAGGCTCCAGCAGATCCCAGAGCCAAAGCAAAGGAGCCCCCCAGAGCCAAGCACAGCCCTCACACACACACAGGGCACAGGCAGCACCCCTCTGGAACCGCCCTTCGGAATTCCTCCTCCTGGCTCGTGCTCGTACCAAGGACTTCTTCTGGCTGCTCTGTGGGGCTGGGTGGGGCTGGAGGGGCTGAGGGAGGTGAGCAGAGCCTTGGGGCCGTGCTGGCAGCGGGAGGCAGCTCCGGTGCCTGGGATTCGGGAGTGAGGGGTGGGATCCTTGTGTCATCTCAAAATCACGTTGTGCGTTTCCTCGAGCTCAGTGTCCCTGCTCCTCCTGCCTAGGATTCCTGAGGAACCACTTCCATCAGCTTCTGGCACAGGACGGTGGCAGAGACTGCAGAGAAAGCAAAGGCAAGGTCAGGGATCACCCCCAGCAGCAATCTGGGTCCATGAGGGAAGGGCTGAGCCCTCTGAGTCCAAGTACAACTGAAGGCTGGAAATATTCCATGGACACTCCCTACTCCTTCCCATGGACACTTCCTGCTCCATCCCATAGACATTCCCTACTCCATCCCATGGACACTCCCTGCTCCATCCCACGGATATTCCCTACTCCATCCCATGGATATTCCCTACTCCATCCCATGGATATTCCCTACTCCATCCCATGGATATTCCCTACTCCATCCCATGGACACTCCCTGCTCCATCCCACGGATATTCCCTACTCCATCCCATGGATATTCCCTACTCCATCCCATGGATATTCCCTACTCCATCCCATAGATATTCCCTGCTCCATTCCACGGATATTCCCTACTCCATCCCACGGATGCTCCCTACTCCTTCCCATGGACACTCCCTACTCCATCCCATAGATATTCCCTACTCCATCCCATGGATATTCCCTACTCCATCCCATAGACATTCCCTACTCCATCCCATGGATGCTCCCTACTCCATCCCATGGACACTCCCTACTCCATCCCATGGATATTCCCTACTCCATCCCATGGACACTCCCTACTCCATCCCATGGATATTCCCTACTTCATCCCATAGATATTCCCTACTCCATCCCATGGATATTCCCTACTCCATCCCACGGATATTCCCTACTCCATCCCATGGATATTCCCTGCTCCATCCCATGGATATTCCCTACTCCATCCCATAGATATTCCCTGCTCCATCCCATGGATGTTCCCTACTCCATCCCATAGATATTCCCTACTCCATCCCATGGATATTCCCTACTCCATCCCATAGATATTCCCTACTCCATCCCATGGATATTCCCTGCTCCATCCCATGGATGCTCCCTACTCCATCCCATGGATATTCCCTACTCCATCCCATGGATGCTCCCTGCTCCATTCCCAGAATTCCAACCTCACACCTGGAGCTCTGCTCCTGCAGCTCCAGGACTCCTGCACTCCTTGCCAGCTGATACAGGACCTAGCTGTGGATGCTCTTGAGTGTGAGCAGCCAAAACTGACTCAGGAATGGGCATGGAAAATCCAAGGTGAAGCTTTTCCTTCCAGTTCTGAAAGCCACGTGAGCCCCCAGCCTCTCCTGAAGGACAAACCCACCCAAGGGCCCCTGTCCTGCACACAGGGCAGAGGCACACAGGCCAAAGGGACATTCCAGGTGCAGATTTCCCAGGAAAAAGGTGCTAAACTGAAGTAATTTTATCTTCCCACCCATCCAAACACTCCTCTGCCCCCTGCTGCTCCACTCTGTGCTTGGACATCACAAAATATTCCTGCATGGTAAAACTAACTCCAAGCACAACCAAGTGAGGCTCAGGTCAGTTGGAGGTGATCAGATTATCTGCAGTGTATCAATAACTCACATTTAAAGTTCTTGTTTGCAGGATTATCACTGCCTGCTCCCAGAATATTTTCAATATTCTCCTTACAACCCTTTGGTGGAGGAAAACAATGAATATGGTAATTTACCACCCAGGCATTGCAAAAATGGCTTTTCCAGGAACTGAGCCTAATACCCAGGATAAAAAAGTGAGTGTGGGACAGAGAGACAGGGGGGAAAGAAGAATAACGAGTGCTGAGTGCTGCTGAAAGCTTTTTTCTTCCTCATGAAACACCCAGCTAAGGCTGGGCACTTCTCCTTGCCTGCTTTTCTGGGTCAGCCCCTTGCAGGAGAGCGGGGAGGCAGCTGCTGAGCTCAGTTACTCGGGCAGCAGGGATTGATTTCTGGGCTCAGTTGTTGAGGCAGAGGTTCCCTGTGCCAAGCACAGCCTCTCCATCCCTCCAAACCCTTGTGGCAGCTGTTGGAAAACCTTGGAGCAGATACCTTAAAAACAAACCTGAGAGAAAACAGCCAGGGGAGCTTCCCTTCCCTCTGCTCCACTGCCACAGGGGGATGCCAAGGAAAGCTTTGCCTGGATCCCAAATGTTAGCAGCACTGCCTAAGCCAAGGATTGGGACTAACTGTGGGTTTTCAGCAGTCAAACTGAGGCCAGCTGTGCTCAGTCCTTCCTACACCACTGGGAAGGGATTCTTTGCTGAGCAAAGGCTTGGCCCTGGGCTTTTCCAGGAGCAGGGAATTCTGCTCTGCTGCAAACAACCTCTTTGCCAGGATGAAAAACCCCCCAAAAAACCATGGTGTTGGTCCCAAACTTTGCCATTATTGCAAATCAGGATGCATTCTGGGTGCCTGGCACACATGGCAATCATCAGGATAAACTTGTTCCCATGAAAGAAGAATGGAGGAGAGCCAGGATTTTGGAAGCTCCTCCAGAGGGAGGAGAGCCAGCACTGCCAGCTGCAGCACAGCACTGGGAAACTTTCTGGGAGCCAAAGCTGCTGCTCCCTGGAGATACTCACAGATGCCTTGGAGAACCCACTTGGGCTTGTTTTGCCACCAGACCCCAAAGAAGTAAATGGGGATCCCACTGAGGATGATGGCAAAGCCGATCCCACATTCCACGGGCGTCATCCAGAAGGAAACAGCGATGAGGAACAGGCAGGCCAGGATGAAGAAGATGGGCAGGCAGATGTTCACCTGGGCAGGGAGCAAGGGACAGCTTAGGAGATGTGCCAGGGGAGGCTTTCCAGGAGTTTATCCAGCCTGGGGAGGGACAGAATTATTGTTCCCCCATGGCCAAGAGCCTTTCTCA
This sequence comes from Phylloscopus whistleri, assembly GCA_017589585.1. Taxonomy (NCBI): domain Eukaryota; kingdom Metazoa; phylum Chordata; class Aves; order Passeriformes; family Phylloscopidae; genus Phylloscopus; species Phylloscopus whistleri. The sequence continues at coordinate 388,695 of JADMLD010001597.1, forward strand.
GCACCTTTTTGGACCTCAGTTCCAGAATTCCATAATTCCATGTCCAAACCATCAGCACCAAACCCAGCAGAGGCACAGCACAAACTGGGGCTGTTTCCCAGGGGACTCCAAGCAGGGCAGCCCAGCTTTGAGAAGAAAAACCCCAAAACCAAAGGAACAGCCAGCAAAGATTCCCTTTGGGAAGGCACCAGGCCCAGGATTTGTTTCCCTGTGGGTGCTGCTGCCTGGAATGGACCCGAGTGTGCCGTGGGATGAGGGAAGAACAGCTTTTGGGGGAGAGGCACCGGGGGCTGACAGGATCTTGGCCTCCCCCCAGATGGGACACGGGGCTGGCAAGCTGGCCAAGGACACCGGGGACAGAGCTCGGCACGGGGCCGGCTGCTTTAGCAGAAAACTATTTTAGGGGAATTCCACGGGGGTACAGAGTGTGACACTGAGAGCCACAGCCTGGGATCTGTCTGCTGCTCATGGAGAATAATCCCACACAAGCCTGGCCCTGTCACCCAGAGCACCCTCACTGCGCTGTCCCCTGCAGGGATTCAGCAGCAGGGACACCTCCCTTAGCTACAACACAACATTTCCCTGCAATCCCAGCCCCTGTTCCACGCAGGACCAGCAGCTGAGCCTCCCCTCTGGTGCTGGGAAGGGCTCCCCTGGCAGTGCCCACCCTGTCCTCACCTTGATGGGCCTCTCCAGCTCCGGCTTCTTGTAGCGCAGCCACATCATCCCGATGATGGCCAGGGCCACACACAGCCAGTTGAAGAAGCTGAAGAAGTTGATGACTGAGAAGATGTTGTTGGAGAAGGCATAGAGCAGGGTCATGACACACTGAATCCAGGGAAAAGGCCATTAGGAAAGGCAGCAGGCAAAACCACCTCTGTTACAACACTAAGCGGGGGCATTTAGGGGAAATACCTGCCAGGAAAGGGATCACATTGACTATTTTTAATTTATTTAAGCTATTTTCAATTGGTGCCAGGAACCATTTCATAGGATCATGGAATGGTTTGGGTTGGAAGGACCTTAAAACTTAAAGGACCTCTAGTTCCAACCTCCTGCCATGGGCAGGGACACCTTCCCCTATCCCAGGTTCCTCCAAGCCCTGTCCAGCCTGGCCTTGGACACTCCCAGGGATGGGAAGAATTCAAGACAGAGGAGGACATGATGGGAAGGGGACATCTCCTGTGGGCACATGCAGGAATGGCCGTGGCTCCATTCCAGTGGGATCCTAGCCCTGCTCCATGCCCCAGCCCGGCCCCAGGGCTCACCGTGAACACGAGGGACGGGACGGGGGTGAGCAGCCGGGGGTGGATCATGGACAGGATGGAAGGCAGGTGCCCCTCTCGGGATCCCACGAAGAACAGCCTGGGAGGGGACACAGAGAGGGGACACAGTGCAGTCACAGCCCTGCAGGGCTCTGTGCTCAGCACACAACGAGTGGGGCCAGCCCCAGCTCAGCCCTGGTGGCCCCGAGGCAGCACTGGAACTCCAGCACTGGAACTCCAGCACTGGAACTGCAGTCCCTGAGTCACCAGGGAGGCTGGACATGGCCAGGGAATGCAGGAAGGATGGATTTATACCCTGCTCTCCAGGGACAGCCATTAAGTGACTCCTCAGGGAACCCAGGGATGTGTCAGAGCCAGAACCATCTCAGTCCTGCCCCTGCCCAGCCTTTCTCCCCTTCCCAAGGGATTCTGATCCCTGAAGTTTCCCAACTCTCTGCTTTTCATTAAAGCCACTTTCTCAGCAGCCCCGAGCCCTGAGCCTGTGTCTGGGTCTGGTTTATTGACCTCACCAGGACTTTGCCTGAGGAACAGAAGACTGACACCACTGAAAGGCTGCCTTTAATCTGGCTTTAAAGTCTGACTTTGTCTTCCTGCATTCCCATCTGGCCTCCAGGCCCTCCAGACTCTGTGTCTGCCCACAGCCACCCTCGGGAGGAGAACTCCAAAGGGACAGGAACTGAGCACAGCCTGTAAACAAAACCCCCAGGGCTGAGCAAGGAACCTACCGGGAAGAAGTGAAAAGAGATCCATTGACAGACCCAAAGCACGAGAGCCCAACAAAGACAGGGATGATCCAGGACATGACACCGAGGTGGTAATTCCCAAAATCCTACACGGGGAACAACGAGAGACATTTCACACTCACAATGTCCCGAGAAACTCAGAGCTGCCTACAAAGAATATTTGGAGAAATCTCAACAAATGCCCCAGCTCAGTGCTGAAGCTGTGACGGAGTTGCCCACATTCCCATGTGCTGCTCCCCTCTCCTGCAAAAGCAGCTTGTGGAATTGCTGAAATCCATCAGCAGCCAGCCCTGCCCTCGGGGCCGGGACACGACATTTATCCAGCAGCTATCGGAAAGTTCAAGACCAAACGGAAACCGTGAGGAAACTCAGACAGCAGCTGCTGCCAAGTGCTGAGTCAGGAGCTGGGACACAGCCCTGGGGACACGCAGGGACCTGGCCTTGCAGCTTTTTGTCGCAGGCTGAGCCTGGGCTGCTCCACTGCGGGTTTGCACCAACAACACGGGATGGATTCCCAGCCTCTGCTGTTCCAGGCCAGGCTGGACAGGGCTTGGAGAAGCTGGGGCAGTGGAAGATGTCCCTGCCTGTGACAGGGGGAGGGATGGGATGAGCTTTCAGGTCCCTTCCCACCCAAACCATTCCAGGATTCCCTGCAGCACAGGCTGTGGCTGGAGCAGGACCTCAGTCCCAACCCAAAGGATGGAGTGGTGTCACCTGAGGGGCTCAGCTCATCCTGGGCTGGGAGATTCCCCCTGAAGCTCTGAATAATCCTGGTCAGGCTCAGTCTGCAAGGTCTGCTCCCTTCTGAAGCCATCACGGTTCCTGACCACACTGGCATTTGAACTAATAGAAGTATTATTTTTCTCTCTTAACAAGGAAGACACGAAGAGAGAACAATCCAGTTCAGTGTTGACTGAGTGACCTTTCCCCATAAATATCAAGCTCTGCTAGCTGATGGGCAGTCACAAGGCCAGCAGCAACCTTCCCTAGCTCAGAATGAAGAGCAGCACTGAGTGCCACCCTCACTGCTGCCCGGGATAATCCCCTCAGGATCACACTGTTCTCCCCTGCTCCCATCACGCTGCTCTTTATCTCCTGCTCAACATCAGGGCCTTTTGCAAGCAGCCCTGACCAGCCTGGAACAAAGCAGGAGATGTGTGCAGTGATTCCGAGGCTGATTTCACCTGCCCTGGGATGAGTCAGGCTGGAGCAGCAGGGATCTTACCACGGCCACGGCCTCGGACGTCAGCATCTGCTCCGTGCTCAGCGTGGTGAAGTAAGCCAAGTTGGTCAGCACATAGACCAGAGTGACGACAGGCAGGGAGATGATGATAGCCAGGGGCAGGTTTCTAGGAAAAAAAAACACCCATTGTCCTGGAGCAGCTCGGAGGAGGGAGCTGCTGATCCCTGGGATCGCCACCCTCCTGCGCTCGCTTTCTTTGAGCCACTCTCTTCTCTGTCCCTGGCACGGGCTGCTCCCAGGGGAGAGGGGACATCCACAAGGGAACAGGCTGCCCAAGGAGTGGGGGAGTCCCCATCCCTCAAAACCCACGTGGATGTGGCACCTGAGGCCATGCTTAGTGGTGAACACAGTGCTGGTTTCATGGTTTTAAAGGTGTTTCCCAGCCTCTGAGCAGCCTGCAGGCTGCAGATGGACAGGGAAGGATGATGGCAGAAGGGATTTTTTTTTTTGCATGGAGAGGCCCTGGCTGCCTGGGCAAGCAGGAATCCAAGATCACCACAAAGGCAATTAATTAAAAATCAATTAATTTTGCAGTGGCACCAGCACGAGGATTCTCTCTGGGCAGAGGAGCTCCCTTGTGTTGGGGGGATTCCTGGGGGAGATGGGAATCTGTGGGATGCACTGGGCAGTTTTAGGCTCTACCTAAACTCAGCTGTCTGGGCTGAGGGAACTCAAAGAAAAGGAGCTCAGGCACAGCCTAAGTGGGTCTGTGAACAGCCTGTGTGGGTACAAATCTGTCTTTCCCAAGAGTTTAACTTCATTTGTGAAGGGAAAGTGCAAAAGGAAACCCTGCTTGGTGCCACTCTAATTGCTCCAAGCTGCAGGAGCAGAGTCAAATACCACAACTGCATCCAGCAGACATGAAAATAATTGCAAAATGCAGCCCCCCCCTTTTGCTGTTTCTCTGGGAAGGGGCGGATCCAGCCCTGTGCTTCCCAGCAGGCACAAAGCAACCCCAGGGTCAGCCAGGATGGGCTCTTGCAAAAGTGCCCCCCGAGCCTCAGCTCCCAGCAGCTCCCAGGCACCTCCCCAGGAGCAGAAGGGATTTCTCAGCACTGACCTGCTCTGCTGAGGGCCCCAAATAACCCCCAGAGGCACGGGCAGAGCAGGAAGCAGCTCTTGCTCAACAGGATGGGAAGAGCACGGGACAAACACATGGAGAGCAGCACAAATGCTCAGTGGGAGTTGAAGCAAGGCAGCAATAAAGCCCTGAGTGCTTTTTCCTGGCCCATAACTCACAGAGGTGTCAGGCCAAGGAAGCAGAGATTTCTCCCAGCACTGATAACACAGCACGGGAGAGCAGGGGAAACAACAGCCCTGCTGCTGCAGGGATTATTGTTCCCTTTCCCTGATTACAGGTAAAAGGTCATGAATTCATCTTGTTTTCTCTTTTTGGGATCAAGACCTTGGCTTCCTTCTCTGTTAAACACACAAGGGGCTTCCCCAAAAGAGCAGCTTTTCCCTAGAGAGGTCATGCCAGGACTCACACCTACCTGTAGGGATTTATCATCTCTTCTGTCACAAAATTCAAGTAATTCCTGTAATGTCAAAAGGACAGGGGTTAATTCTGATTAGTCCATGGCATAAATGAAACCCTCCAGTTTAACTCATCTGCACAGGCATTCCAGGAGGGGCACAGGCACTGATCCTGTGGGGAAACTTAGGATGGCTGATGGCCAGGGCCAGGCTGGACAGGGCTTGGAGCAGCCTGGGATAGTGGGAGGTGTCCCTGCCCATTGGATGATTGAAGGTCCCTCCCAACCCAAATCATTCCATGGTGAGGATGGTACAAGTGTTTCCACACCAAACTGAGCAGCAAGTGCTCAAAGCACTGACAAAGGAGCCCAGGAGAAGCTTCAGTTTGGAACTGGAATTGGAATTCAGGTCATTGTGGAAGGAAGAGAGGGCTGTGCCTTACCATCCTCCATAGGCAAAGAGGCCACTGTACAGAGCCAGCACGATGTTCCCCACGCCCACCTTGGTGCCCTCGAAGGATTTCTCAGGGGTCAGGTTTTCCACATCACCTGCAGGACACAAACCCCGCTCAGCACCACGGGCTCTGAACCCCAAAGGCCTCCAGAGCAACCTTGGGATTAAATTATCTTAATTATCACCCTGCTGCTTTCTGGGTTATGCTGAGCACGGGCAGGTTTTCCCTCCAGTTCTCCAGGGATCAATCCAGCTGGGTTCACCCCCAAATGCTGACCCCAAAACCTCGTCTCAAGCCAAGAGTGACTCCTCCAAACTTTCTCACGCTGCGACGTGCTGTCACCAAGGTGATGTCCCAGAGACATCCTGGGGACCTTCCTGCTGGAAGATGCTTTGCAAACAGAGATTGTCACGTTGTGCTCTCAACTCCAGGCTGCTGGCCTTCGATAAAGCCCCAGGATTTCCTGCACTTCCACCAGCCACCCAAACCCCCAGAAACCCAGGATTTCCTCCGGTCCCACCAGCCACCTGATAAAGCAGAGGCTTGTGGCAATCCCTTTGATTGAGGGAAGTCAGGTTCTGGGGGTCTGGATATCACAAGTCACCTTCTTTAGGGCCTGATGATCAAAAGTTCCTGTTGTGGATCTGCTTTTGAAAGAAAACGCCAGAAATAGAAGATTTGATTGTGCCTCTGCTCCCAGGTCTCCCCGAGCAGCCCCAGGTTTATTTATTTTGCTTTCAAATGCTCTGCAGTTGTTTTGTTCCCTGCCTTTGATGCAGGGGCTGGCTGTGGGACAGGGATGGCAGAGCCAGGCTCCCAGACAGAGCACAGGGAATGTGGTGGGATCCAGAGGGGCACCTCAGCACCCAGGGAGCCCTGGGGGAGCCCATGTGATTCCTCTTAGGGCACAGAGCTCTCCTAATCACCCCAGCAACTGCATCACAAGGCAGTCAGCAGGGCCTGCAGCTTAACCCTTCAGCCCTCGGCACAGGGCACCCAGGAGGTGCTGCTGGAAAAGCTCAGGGATGCTCCAACAGCAGGAATTTTCCCTCTGGATGGCCCCTCTCTGGGAATTCTCCCTCCCTGTGCCACTGGGTGACAAACGTGGATGTACCGGCCCTGGAACAGCTCCCACTCATCCTCCCAGTGCTGGGAAAGAAGGATTCTTCCCAGCAGCACCATCCTGGAGCATCTGCCACCCATGGGGCTGCTCCAAACCTCTGCCAGTGACCTGGAGCTGCCCTGTGTGGGCAGAGAGCTCCATCCCTTTCCTCCTCCCTCCCTGACCCTCCAGCCCTATCCTGATCCTTTCCACCCTGGGCATTGCTCCCTTCTCCTTTCTCCCTCCTGCTCCTGCTGAATCCTGACCAGGGCAGAAGGATATTCCCTATCACAGCATGGGAAATGCTCTCTGCTCCCCAGGGAACCAGCATCCCTCTGCCTTTCCCTGCCTGGAGCCCCCTCATTTGCAGGGGGATGCTGTGGGTGTGAGCTGCACCACTGCAGCAGCTCATCCACAGCCTGGGCATCCATCCAGAGTGGGAAACCCAGGGTGTACAGGGCTCCTCCTGCCCAGATCCCAATCCCAGCTGTTCTCTGCTGGAGTCACCTCTTTCCCAGCAGCTCCTTGCATCAGGAAGATCTTGTGCTGGATGTATTTGATGCCCTGGAGCCCATGATTCTCCTCAGCAAAATGCACCAATCCTTTCTAAAAACACATCCGAGCGCAAGAGGGGAGCCAGGAAACGCAGGGACTGATAAAAGGCTGAGTTTAACCTCAATCCCTGCCTTGCAGGTTCTGCACAGAATCCCAATTTAGCCCAGGTGAATCAAAGGGCTGAGCAGGAGGGGTGTGCAGGGGATCACATTCCACTGCATCCCTCGGGCTCAGCTTTCCCCACCTCATTTTCTGCCCTTCCTGAATAATTACCAGTCTGGTTCTTTCCAGGCCTTTTGTTACGGGAATAAGAGACACATTTTGTTCACAGTGCCTGTAATTAGCTACTGCAACAGCACATGGATGGACTGGGAGAGCAGGAGGCTCTCCAGCATTTCAAACACCTCTCAGGATATCTCTTCTCAAGGGTTTCAGGCTCTCCATGTTCTCCCCCTGATCCATGGATCATCACCTTCAGCACCCAGGAGGATGCTCCCATCTGGGAGAAGCACCAAGCACCACTCCATTTCTTGGCCATTTCTTGGACACCAGCTGTTCCAAAATCCTCCTTCTGTCTGTCACAGGTAAAACCCTCTCAGGCCAAACGTTCCTTCTCCTGAGGCAGCCAACACCTCACTTCCCTTCCCACCTCACCTTTGAGAGAGTTGGAGCTCCCCAAACCCTCCCAGTGAGTTGTTGAATTTCCCATTTCTGTGCCCCAGGGTAAAACGGATTTAGCAACATGTCAGGACCCAATTAAATAACCAGAGGAGTGCCCGTGTCTCACCATCCTCAGCATAAAAAAATTCTTCCTTGTATCTAATCTAAACCTGCCCCCTTCCAGTTTAAAACCATTTACCCCTCACACCCTCAACACACCCTGTTAAAAACTCTTGGAATTATTTAGGTTTGACCCTAATTTGGACCTTGGATCCAACCCCACCTTGTCAACCAAACCGGGGTGTGCTGAGGGAGGGGAAAGCAGTTGTGCTGGACCATCTACAAAACCTCCCAGACACTCCATCCTTCAAGCCTCGACAATTCAAGCCCCAGGCTTTTGGATCTGCAGCCTTTGGATGGAATCAGGGGTTACAAACGTGCAGCCGAGGCTGCCAAGCACGGCCTTGGGGCATCCTGAGCTCATCCCGAGCTCATCCCGGGCTCCAGGCACTGCCCTGCCCATGCCCGGCACCCCGGAGAGCCCCAGCCTGGTTTGAACCGGCTGTTCCACCGCACTCTGCTCTACAATTAACCAAATTAAGGTAACGAGCTGTGACACAAAGCCCATTTGCTGCTCCTCCAGCTGCCAAGACTGCGGTAATTGTGCCGGGTCAGCCGGGGCCTGCGGCGGGAGGGACCCGGGCTGAGGCGGGAGGGGCCTGGGCTGAGGCGCTGCGTGTTCAGGCCCTTCCTTCAAAAATGTTCATTTGCTCCCCAGTCATGTCTAGTCTGGTTTTAATAGCACGGCAATCTTCTCCCGCACAAAGCATTGCAGGATAATTAAATATTTTCAACTTGTCCCAACAGCGAGGAGAGGGAACGCGGCCATGGAGAGAGGGGGCCCTGAGCACGGGGTGCCCAGAACCCCAAAGGAGGAGATACACTCGGACTGTTGAGACATTTCCTGGGAAAAACAGGAAGAATTCAGGGGACTGAGGCAGGAAAATAAGTGTTTGACACCTGATTAATCTGCAACAGAAGGCTGCTGTGATTTAGAGGGGCAGGGCCCTGCTTCCCTGTCCTTTCCCTGTCCCTGCTGCCATGCTCCGGGAACAGGAGGATGAGGAAGGAGCCTCCCTCCCTGCAAAGGTTCCTGCTGCAGGTGGTGGCATTTGGGATGCCAGGGGGACAGGCAGCAGCAGGGAGTGCTGTCCCTGCCATCCTGCTGTGCCCTCAGGGAGGGATGTTCCTGGTGGGAGTCAGGTGTGGGATGGGTGGGGAACATCCCCCTGCTCTGGGCTTCAGCCTTGAGTCCCAGTCTTGGCTGACCATGGAATCCTGGAATGGTTTGGGTGGGAAAGGACCTCAAAGTTCATCCCATTCCACCCCTGCCATGGGCAGGGACACCTTCCACTGTCCCAAGGTGCTCCAAGGCCCATCCAACCTGCCTGGGACACTTCCATGGATGGGGCAGCCACAGCTTCCCTGGACATCCAGGGTCTGCCCCAGGACACAATCCCAGCCAGCTCTGCCAACCCCACCCCAATATGTTTGTAAAAAGCTGTTAGAAGATGATTTTGTGGCTGGAAATCCTCAGCTCTGCTAGGAGAGTTCTGAAAGTACCAGAAGGAAGATTCAGACTTTCAGTGAGCAGAGTTTGGCTCTTCAGATTCCATTTTTAGTACTCCAGGTGCAAGAAAACCTCAGTTTGGCACTGTGAGGGGTTGAGACATCTGGGTGCTGCTTTCATTTATCAAATCCCTCTTGCTAGAAAACACCTCTTTGGCCTCTGTCTTTTTCCCTGGGGGTTATTTTGGTAGTTTTCAGTCCACATTTTTTTCCCTGCCGTTTTTTTGTGGGTTTTTTTGTTGTTGTTTTGTTGTTGTTGTTGCTGTTTGTTTGTTTTGTTTTGTTTTGTTTGGTTTTTTGTTTGTTTGTTTGGGGTTTTGTTTGTTTTTGTTGTTGTTTTTTGGGGGTTTTTGTGAAGAATCCTGTGATTGAGAGAGAGGGAAGGAACACTGACTCTCTCTCTTCCTTTCCTTCCAGGCTTGGAGCACCCTGGGACAGTGGAAGGTGTCCCTGCCCATGGCAGAGTGGGACTGGAGGAGCTTTGAGGTTCCCTTCCCACCCAAACTATTCCATGATTCTACAAAAAAATTTAAAAAAAAAAAGCCCAAACTAAGCTCAAACCTCCTGCCCAGCCTAAGCTCTGCTCTGGAGTTAAACCTGCCTGCTCTGTCCTTAACTGACCCCGTGCTGCTCTGGCAGATGCAGCTCTGCATCCCTGACAGCCCAAGGAAGGGAGGCAGGGAGAAAAACGCTGCTGCCACCAAACAGCTCCTGGAGGCACCACAGACCAGGAATTTTACAGCCAGGAAAAAAAGGAAAGGGACAATAAATAAAGGGACAATAAATAAAGGGACAATAAATCCAATAAAAGCAATTCAATAAAATCAGTGTTAAATTCTATTTCTCGAAGTCCCAAAGGCCCAATTGCAGGTTTTTAAGCAGAGCTGCTGGTGAGAGATCACAGCAAGGGCTTGAGCTGCATCCCTGCTCCAGCTGCCTGCGGGCAGAGAAATATTCCAGGAACCCTGAGGCATCATCCACAGGAAAAAATAGATGGAAAGTGTGTCTGTGATATGGTTTTTTTTCTAGTTTTTTGACATCAAAACTTTTCCTGAACATCCTCACCTGTGAAAAGCACGAGGGTGCCCTTAAGAAATACTCAGATTTTTTTACCATTTCACAGCTCAGTCAGTTTATAAGGGAAGGGTTTAATGTGCAGGTATGGAGAGGACATAACCACAGATCTCTGTGCCACATCCAGGGCAAAAATATCCCTCAAAGCTGCTGTCCAAACCTTCTCCATGCTCCAGTCCCAGATATCCCACTCCCCAGCTGAGGAGTATGGTCAAAAAATACCCAGCTGAACACAAAGCAAATTGAGAGAGGTGATAAAATAAGAGAAGCAAAATAAATCTTGTTCTTGTAATAGTGGAGTGAAAAAAATCTGATCCTCTCTATGTTTTAAGTTGTTTGTATTATTTAACTAAGCTATTTCTGTAAGTAAGTTATTTAAAGAAGTTATTTATTATTTATTTAAGTTTAAATAATTGATTTCTGTTATTTCCAGGCTGGAATCTGGGGGCCACACACAGGTTTTACACACCAATACCCCAAACCAGGACTTTTCAAACCACACATCTCCAGCCTCACAGGCTTTTAAAAGTTTTCGTTTTTGGATTAATAAAATAATTTCATCCCAAGCAGCTCAGTTCCACTGAGTCAAGCTCCAGGCACTTGAAAGGCTGAGTAGGAAACCAACTCCCAGGCTGCTCCTTTGGAAAGGGCAGGGAAGGAGTGATGGGAAACAGCTGCTGACAGGGAAATGTTCTTTCCTGTGGGGCAAAACTGCCACAGGGTCCTTTGTCCTTGAGAGACTCCTGCTCTCCTGCAAATCAGGAAAAGAGCCAAAGAGAGGATAAAAAGAGAAAAAGCCAAAAGCTGGAGGAGGGAGGTCACTGCAGAGAGGTTTCTGTGAAGTCACAGAAATTTCCACGTTTGAGCAAAAAATGTGGTGTTGCTCCTCTGGTCTGTTTATGGATCCTGGGAACACAAAGCAGCAGTGGGACAGAAACCAGTAAAACCAGTTCATTGTCCACAACACCCTGGGAATACACAACCCCATTCCCCCTGAGACAGCAGCCCTAGACAAAGCAGCTGGGTGCACATCTCACCCCAAAACAGCTGCCAGCTTGGACTGATTCACCCCCTGCTGCTCCTCTTGGTCCGAAAAAAACAACCTTGGAATGGGCACAGGGTGTGGAAATGTGGCTCTGTGTGGGACAAAGCTGGAGGACAGGGCAGTGCTCTTCCATTGTCACTGCAAATGGGAATTTTTGTGCTTTCCTTGAATAAAAAAATGAAGAAAAAAAGACAATTTCTTGCTGTATCCCTGCTAAAAGCACGGAGTCACCTGGAATGATTGAAAGGAAAATGGAGCAAGGTGCAAACAGCAGGTGGGAGCTGAGGAAGGGACAGGAAAGGAGCTTGCACATTCCTAAGGACTTAGCAGAGAGCTTGGAACTTCCCTAAGGAGATTAATAAAATCCACGTTGGAGCCCAGGCAGAATCCCAGCTGTGGGATTCTGGAGAAGCAGGAATGTGTGGTTTGGGACAAACTGTGAACCAGGATCTGCTGTGGATCCCAAGGATCCCATCCTGATCCAGATTTGAGTGCTGGGTGCTCAGACACTTTGCTTCCAGGTGTCACTGTCCAGGAATTGCTTTTGATCTCCCTGCCAGGTGGATCAGCAGGAAAATAAATCCCATGGAATTCTGTGCCCTGCAAGGTCTGCACAGCCACCGACACCTGAAACTGCAACGAACTTCAAAGGAAGTAAAACAACTCCTGGGACACAGGAGGGGAAGGGGGGAATTATTGTAACAAGGCAAAAATCCTTTCTGGGTTACAGACAGAAGTCAAGGGAAATCTCATGGATTTTCACCTGAGCAAGCAGGGCAGCAAGTGGCTCAGCCTCCCCAAAAAGGCCCAAACAACAGCACATTCTGAAGATGCAAATGAAGATTCTATCTGCAAACAAAGCCCAGTTGTAAAGATCCTCACAGTAAAATGTTAACCAACTAAAAGAGATTTATCATGACTTATCCTTTTCCTCCTGGGACAGAATCAAAAAGTCCAGCAGAGCAGGCTGGGGAGCTGGGCAGAGGGAGGAGGTGTATTTTGTGATAAGCCTCAAACAATGTCCCTGTTGAGTGTCTGCACTGAGCTGGAAAAAAATAAAACCTCTGACAAAGCAAGAAATTCTGCAAAGACAGCACTGGCTCCCAGAGCTGAGACAGGAATTAGAGACCCACGAGCACACACAGACACACCCCCATGCAGGGACATGATTCCCTGGAGATTTTATCCCCTTTTAGCAAATAAGGACAGGACTGTTCCCCAAGAAACATTTATTCCCACAAAACTTGCACAAAAAAGCCACACTTCGGTTCAACTGTGAGTTAATCGGGTTTGGAACAAACTCAGATGGGTCTGGAACAAACCAATCTCCCTGCTCTGAGAGGATTTTATGGGTGCAAAAGGCAAACCAGCAGAACCACCAGAAAATTTGCTTTATCTTCCCATTTTTATCTCCTTTTCCAGGTGCCAGTGCCAGCTGAGAGCTCTCTCTGCTCCTCGTGGGCTCTGTGTCCCTGGGTGACCCAGAGCTGGCCTGAGCCACTCCACACCTGGAACAGGATGAAGGGAAATGTGCAGGGGGAGTTTGTAGAAGGATTAGGATGACTGGGAGCCGTTTGCACATGCAGATAATGCTCTGTGAGCAAAAGGCCACGCATTACAAAGAGATTTCCCAGTGCAGCAGCACCAACATTTTCATTCCCTGCACTCCCAAAGGGAGAAGCCACAGTCTCAGTGTAAGTGGGAAAGACTTCAGGTGGTATCAGAAGCATGAAATCAAGCCTGGCAGTGATAGAAAATATAAAATCCCACAAATAAAACACAAAATACAAAATCCTCAGCCCTTGGCAAAGGTGGAAACATCCCCCAAGCACCTGAGAGAACGGGGAGGTTTGTAAAGCTCTGGAACACCTGGGCTTGGACTCCTGGGCTTTGTCCCTCATCCTGCTTTACCTGCACAGCCCCAGAAGGAGAAAAAAGAGCAGGACTCACCTTTTGCCAGCTGCACGAAGCCCAGGATGATGATGAGAGCCAGCGCCAGCAGCTTGGCCGCAGCGAAGGCGTCCTGCACACGGGTGGCAGCTTTGACACTGTAGCAGTTCACAGCTGTGAGCAGCACTGAGGGGACACACAGGGACAACATCAGCACCCAGGGAGACACGCCAAAGGCACCAAAAAGCACAAGGAAGCTTTAGGTGGGATATTGGGAAGGAATTTATTCCTGTGAGGGTGCCCAGAGCAGCTGTGGCTGCCCCTGGATCCCTGGAAGTGTCCAAGGCCAGGCTGGATGGGATTTGGAGCAACCTGGGATAGCGCAAGGTGACCCTGCCCATGGCAGAGGATGGAATGAGATGCTCTCCAAGGTCCCTCTCAACCCAAACCATTCTGTGATTCCATTTTGCTAAAACAACCAACCAGAGCCTCTTCCCAGAAGAGAAACTCACTGAGAGCTCTGCAGCCTCACACTTCTCACTTCCACCCTTTATTCTGGCAGTAAGTGGTTTGAATCACACCTGTGGTGCTTGGGACATGGAATGGCACTGCTCCATTGGAAAACACTCCTGAGGGCTTGTAAATTAAAGGATTGACTGCACCACAGTGCCTGGCCACAGTCCCCATCCCATCAACCCAATTTAGTGCTGCTGTTGTGTGGAAACCCTTCAGGGATGCCAGGCCAAGCCTCCAGGACTGATCTGTGGTGATTTCCTAACAAAAGCACCCCAAAGGCTCTGATCTCCCAGCATGGCACTGCCTCCCCAGCAGTATTTGCTTGCAGAGAAGCTCCTGCTGCCCACAAGTTGCCCTGAGGTTAATGCAGCTACTGGGGCCTAAATCCTGATATTTTTTTGCCATATTCCTCCCCCACTCTCCTCTGTATCCTGCTCCTGCCAGCGTGACTTTCCTGCCAGGCAGGGCACAGCCTGATGAAAGCCTCTGCTCCTGGCTGAGCTTCACCTGCTGCAGAGCAAATAATGGCCAAGCTCTGCTGCCCTGACAAATCATTGACTATTTTGGTGCCCTGCTCCCCCCCCAGAGCCTGCTGCTTGTTATGGACACAGGCAAATGTCACACTGAGGGTGACAGTGCCCACGTGCTGGATGCCCTCCCTGCAGCCCAGTGACCCCTTGCTGTCCCCTGGCCAGCCCCAGCCCAGAGTGCTCACCAGCAGCTCAGGGAGGAGCAGATCCCAAATCTCCTCCTGGAGCTGGAGGCTTTTCCCCGCAGGATCCTTTCCCAGCTCTCTCTGCCCTCATGCAAAAGCTCTTTCCCAGAGCCTGCAGCTCCTTTACACAGGAGCTGATCAGAGCCAAACAGCTGCTCCCCAAAACATCCCAGTCCCTCTCCTGAGGCTGTGAGCTGGAGCTCAGAGCAGCCCAGAGGGTCTGATCCCAGAGTGGCTGGGGTTGGAAGGATCTCACAGATCCAGTCCCAGCCCTGCCATGGGCAGGGACCCCTTCCACCATCCCAGGCTGCTCCAAGCCCTGTCCAGCCTGGCCTTGGGCACTGCCAGGGATCCAGGGCAGCCTGTGCCAGTGTCCCAGGATCTGATGGCTCCTTTCCCCACCCTCCCACCTCCAGGACCTGCTGCCATTCCAACACAAGAGCACTTGTGGAGCAGTGAGAGCTGGATGTGTCAGGAAGGAAAGCACATGATCCAACCCACCCCACGGGAGTGACAGCCAGCAGTAAACAAGGACTGGAGATGGATTTTGTGTTGTGCCCTTGGAGCCCCTTTGGGAGTGTGGGTGAGACTGAAATGACCCTGAGCTGTTTTTGGGGAAGCAGAGCCGTGCTGGGGTCACACGACAGCACAAGCTGGGCTCTGGCCAGCAGCAGGAGTGATGGTGGTGACAGACGTGCCACACCACTGTCCCTGTGCCAGGCCCCTCCAGGAGACACGGGACAGGGACAGGCCTGCAGGGTTCCCAGCCCCTGTGCCTGTGGGGTCACAGCTCTGTCCCCACAGAGGGACCCTGGGACACGTCTGCCTCTGGGGACAGGGCAAAGGGACACGGTCAGGCAGCAACGAGGAGGAAACACAGCTTAACCAAGTGACCTCACAGTGCTACAGGGGACAAGGACACACAGGGAATGTCTGTCACCCAGCAAAACTCAGCCACTGAGAGCACCTCCAGTGAATCCTCACGGCAGCGAGCTCTGCAGCCAGGATTCCCTTTGACCAGAGATTATGCTAAAAATAAATTTGCCCTTGTTTACAGAGGGATATTTAAAGGATGAGCTCACCCATCTAAAACCACGCTGCTGCTGCTGCCGTGGTGAGGACAGCCCTGAGAGGTGTGACAGTGACATTCCCTGCCCCATTTAGGCATTCTGTGTCTGTGTCAATAACTGCTTCACCCCCGCTTCAACACTGATTTTTAGGGGCTGTTTTCCCTGCTCTGGTTGTGTACAGAGTCCCATGGAGGGGGGTGGTGAAAACACAAGGCAAAAGTTTCCTACACAGTCCAAGTGTTTGTGTTCAGCCCAAAAACCCCATCAGTGCCAGATAAACACACTCCCTAGAAATGAGAAAATGCTTTGGGATCAGAGAGTAAACAGGGCTGGAAGTTTCTGTTGTGGTCATCAGTCAGAGCCCATCCAGGCACATTCCCTTTGCTTTGCTTTTCCCACTTTACAGTAATATTTGTCTTTCCTAAAGGAGCACAGTGGAGTTACTCCACTTCAATACCCCCAACGTAGAATGGCCAAGGATCCCCCAGTCTCGCCCATCAGGAAGAATCCTACAGACAACAAACAGGCTGAAAGCTTTTCCATAAAACTCCAGGACAGTTTCCAGTGGCTGCTGAGCTTCTCAGGAGGCTGGGATGTCTTAGGGCAGCAAGTTTGAGTGCTTTGATCCCAGATGCTGCCCTGCCACGCAGGGGCTGCGGGATCCTCCTGGCAGCGCTCCCTCACCTCGGCTGAATCGCTCCAGGAAAAACACGGCAAAGCTGCACAGCTCCACTGTAAATCAGGGCACTGATACAGAGATCAGGCTGTGCTGCCCTCATTCCTGCAGTGTTTGCCTAAGGCTCCAGCCCCTGTCAGACAGCAGCCAGGCAGAGCTTTGGAGTGACCCATTGGGGCCGTGCTGGGGAATCATTCGAGGAACAAGGATTTCAGCATGACCTGACGTGCCACGGCCTGGCTGAGCCAGCAGCCCCTCTCCAAAGCTTTACATAATTGGGATAATAAGTGTTAGAAAGCTGAAGGGATGGCAGATGGACAGGGGGTGACTTTTCATAGAATCCCAGACTGGTTTGGGTGGGAAGGAACATTAAAGCTCATCTTCTTCCAATCCCAGGGGCAGGGACACCTTCCACTAGCCCAGGTTGCTCCAAGTCCATTCCAGCCTGGCCTTGGACACTTCCAGGGATCCAGGGACAACCACAGCTTCTCTGGGAACCTGTGCCAGGGCCTCCCCCCTCACAACAACAGAAGTGTCCCCTACATCTAATCTAGCTCGAGTTATTTATTACTCATCCCTCTGGCAGGAGAGATCCTGGTTTTTGCTCTCCAGGTGCTGCTCACCCCTTCACCCCTCCAGGGACTGCTCCAGCCCAGCCTCATTCCAAGGCAACTCAAACCATAAAGGGAAATTTGAGTTTCTAGATACACCAACACGTCTGGCTTCAATATTTCCTCTGTCCTGCAGTCCCTGCTGGCTTCAGGCATCTCACTGAACCTGCTCCACTGGCACTCACCTGCACAGCCAGGGGATTCCCCATTCCTGATAGGAACAAGGACAAACTGATTGTTTGGGACAACCAGACCCAGGACTTTACCCCCACAATTCTCACTTCATGGCTGTATCCCTTTGAAGTTGCCTCCCAAGCTCCTTCCCAGACACAATTCCTAGAGGACAATGGGAAAAATGCCTGCAAAGCAGACAGATAAATGGATCGACCCCACCCAGAACACATCCAGGATAAATGCATGGAACAACAGCTCCTGTGTGTCTGGGGGGAAGGCAGGATGGGGGAGCTGAGGCTGTGCCCAGAGCAAACACCTGGGCACAGCCACTTCTGATGCAACAGCCTTGGCAGGATTCCTGTCAAACAGGCAGGGCTGCAGCTTTCCCAGGATAACGGAGTGGAGATGGAGAAAGAGCCCATTCCAGCCCCACACAGAACTGGCTGGGGGTGACAGGAGCTTGCAGGTGAAATGTCTGGAATGAGCACAGGAATGAATTCCTGAGGTACTGGCACAGCTGCATTCGTGCTGCCTGTGGGGTCACACACACTTGCACAATGTCCCTTCTGTCCCCAGCTTCACCTCCTGCAGCATTCCCTGGGCCTGACCTGTGGTGCTGCCAGTGTGACTCCTCTTGAACAGGGATAAATGTGTGCAAGCAGCTGCCTTTAAGGGACTAAACTCATTACCTTGCTCTTAATTCCCACGGGATTCCTGTTTGTGGTATCACAGGACCCAGTGAGCACAGCAGGTGGGGAAGTTGTGGAAAATAAAGGGAAAATGAAGGGCAATGCCCTCCATCAGCTTCCCTGCCAGGAAAACAAGGCCTGTGAAGTGTTCTGTCATGCATGACTCTGTCTGCAACTCACATTTCCAAAGGGCCTGGCCCTTGCCACTGTAAGATAATGCTCCCATTTACCATCTGCCACTGGGTGATGTTGATTTTCCCTCACAATTACTCCCGGAACAGCTTCGGCTCCTTTCCCTTCCCCATCCCACAGCAAAGGCTGCTCCTTTCCCTCCCCACAAAGTGCAGGTGACACTACAGCAGTTTCCTCTCCTTCCAGCCCTGGTGAAAGGAGGTTTCAGGCAGAGACAGGACAAGCTGAGCCTGTGGGACCAGGGAACAAATCCCAGGGATGGCAGAGCACAGGGAACAGGCACAGAACACTCCATGGCCTTTAGGGAATTGCTGCCTGAGTCCACCAAAGGCTGGAAAACAGAGTTAATCCACACAGGACAGTGAAAAAAATAAATTATACTGCCTAGAGTGGATTAAACCCATGGGAAAATCAATTCACCAAGGCAAAAACACCCCACCAGTTTTATATTCTAGTGGCTGGGATGCCACAGTGTCCCCCAAAAATCTGTGGTGACTGTTTTCAACAGCACACTCCAACATGAGACAGGCAAGGTCACAGGCAGAAAATGCTTTGGGATATTTCAACTTCACAGGTGTTGACTGAAGACTTTTGTGCCCTGCAAGGTGGGGAAGGGAAAAAGCAGAGGGAAAAACTTTGCAGATATTTCTGCAAGGACAAATCCCTGGAGAAACTTAACACCCAGGGCAATCAGTCCAGGAAAGGGCAAGGCCTGGGGGCACATGAGGCTGTTGGAAAGCTCTTGGCCCCAGAGCAAATGTGTCTATATTAAAATCTACTTATAATAATCAACATCCCTGGCAAGGCTTCCCAATTCCCTTTTCATTCCTCTTCCCAAAACAGCAATCAGGGAATGGGTGCATCAACAAAGGAGAAGGCAAACTTGCCCTACCAAGGACTTTAAAGAAGGGATCATCTCCAAATCTACCCTGAGGCCAGGAGCTCTGGATGTCCCAACAAAGAACCCCAGACACCCTGAACAGGTCAACACCCCTATCCCTGTGGTCCCAACATCCCATAATAACAGTGGGACACAGGAAAACTCCAAAGAATTCCTCAGTGTTGGGAGAGGTGGCTTCTACCTTGAGGCAGGAGTTGCTATTTTGGCTCCTTAGGAAGAAAGTTGTGATTTACTGACAAGGTTTCCAGAGGACATGACACAACAATTTTACCACAGGAAGACAAATAAAATATAGAGAAAAGAGATGGAAAAGCTCTTTCTCCCTATTTCTCCCATTCCCAGCAAATTAACCATCCCAAACTAACCCCATGCTCATCCCACAGAAGCATCTTCCCAACAGGGAGCAGCACTTGCTGGAATTTCATGTGCACTGAATTCAGCTCTGCATCCTGGCTGGAAAAACTGAATTTCCCATCCCTTGGATTGGACCTCCTGGCCACATCTGACCCTGGGAGTACGAAACTCTTAGAATACACAAAACAAGTGATGCTGCTTTGAATGAGGCTGACCCTGGAGGGCTTTTCCACAAAAAACTTCCCAATTTGTTCATGCCAGGGGGAGAAAGACTCTGCATGATCTCAGTGATAACATAAATCATTCAAACACAGGGACATTTAATGGGATAATTGTTGTGAGAGCCAGGAGAGGGGTGCTGGAATGGCAGTGGCTGCTCCCTGTGTGTTTCAAGAGCCCTCATTGATTTTCTGGAGAGTCCTGCAAGTGTCAGAGCCTGTTTTCATTAACGCTGCTCTAATTAAACACAGATTAAAAAAGCAACCTCAGCCTTGCAGCCTCTGCCATCAGCAGGGATTCCACAGACCCTTCCTTCCAACTCCACTCCAACAAGGGCAATTTGCTGATGGAGCTTTAGTCCCTTAATCCACCTTTCTGGAGGAGGAAAAATAAATCTTCAAAGCTTCACACCCAGCCTGTCGTGGGTTATTAATTAAAAGCAGCACTGCTGCAGAGTGAACCCATGTCAGGCAGACAAGCCCTGGGTGTGTTTCATGTTTGCTTTTCACCAGTTAATACCTGGTGAGGTGAAAATCCACACACCTGGAAAAAGAGCTGAGCTTGGCAGGCTGAAAGCAAAACCTCAGTGGCAAATAAAGACATTCCTCCTTCCCACAGAACCTGTGATTTCTGGGTGGAATGCTGACACTGGATATCCCCTTCTGGACAAGTTGACAGTCACCCTCAGCTGGATTCCTTCTCCTGCCCTGGCTCCCAGGTTCCTCTCAGGAGTGTCAGGCACATCCACAGGACAAGTGCTCTCAGCTCTGCCCTGGCTCCTGCTCATCCTTTCACTCTCTGGCTGCTCTAAACAAAGGAGACAAATGAGGAATTCACCAGCATTCCCTGGAATTCCACCCCTGCAGGAGGAATGCCCAGCAGCACAGTTCAGAAGTGCTGAAGGAAGTTTAGATAAATGTTGAGGAAGATTAAAATTCCCTGGCTTTGATATTGCTGTGCTGGGGTTATTAGTGCCAGATTTGTGTGTCTAATTAACAAGTGAGACACGAATGCACAAGCAAACTGCCGAACTGCTGATCTGACACTCAAGAGCAAGAACAAAATTTTAACAGCAGAATATCCTGAGCTGAACAGGATCCACAAGGATTATCGAGTCCAAACCCAGTTCTCCACTGTGGACCAGATTTTATTGTCAGGAAATCAGGGAATTCTAGAAGAAGCTGTGTGTGGCACTCAGGGTGTGAGGATGTGTGGGATGAACAGCTCAGGCACTTGTGGAACATCAAGAACCAGCTCAGGGCTGGGAGCAGCTTCATTCCCTGTCTCCCTGATCCACAGGGAATTAATTTACTGCACCACAGCCCAAACCTGGGAAGGTGCAAGGAGGAAATGTGCAAATTAACAGTGGGAAATGAGGAATATCCACGGCATCTTTAATGAATCCATTTAACACTTTCCTTCCCTGAGCCCTCTCTGGAACGCATGAGGTGTGTTGGTGATTTTTACTGATTTTTGTTAGGATTTTTCAGTTTGAATTGAAGAAATGTTCACACAGCAGGATGGAAAGAAAACCTGAGCCCTCACAGGGCACAGGATCCAAGGTTTAATTCTTCAATATGTTCAATATTGACACTGCAGTGTGGATCATCAAATATGCAAATTCAGGACTTAATAACTGTCCCTCCACCCACTACAGAAGGGGTAAAACTGGTTTAGATGAGCTCAGCAGTCAGAGAATTCAAATGATTCCTGGGTTTTCACACAAATGCACAAACTCTGTTTCCTGAACTTCCAGTTTTTGGGTACCAAACACTCGGATGGATTTTGTGTTATCAGTTTTGAAGTATCAACCACCCAATCTCAGAGATAGAAGAAATGCTCAAGATTTTGAATCACCCAAGTCTCCTGCAGCCTGGAAAGTCTTCAGCCAAATTTTTGGGGAACATGAAACGAGCCAGGCTGAGGATGAACAGCCTGACCCCTCCTGCTCCAGGAAGACTTCCCTGGAGTGGATTCCCAGCTTTTATTTGGCAAACACCACAGGCACTCCCTGCCCATGAAAGAAGCCCTGCATACCAACTGTGTGTAGATTACAATCCTCAGGGCAGAAAATATCTATTAGCAGGTAAATTCTCCTTACCACCCACTCTGTTTTCCTCAGCACCTTCCAGGGGAACAAAATTCCCTCTTCCAACCATTTTTTCCTCTCACTCAAGCCTGTGATTTAGATTCTCTTAACGCATTAATTCACTCTCTGAAGTTCATGGTGGCAAATACTGAACAACACATGATTTATTCCACTGTTCAACAGCAGAGGAGTGGAAACAAATAACTTTAGTTATTCCTCCTCTTATTACAAACTGTGCAGCCAAGTGCACTTCGTGTGGAGATACAAACTTTGCAAGGAATAGAGCTGGGACTGTTCTGCAAGGCTGGATTTTGGCTACTGTACCCCAGCCCCAGGTCCCAAATTCCTCTGCTGCTTCCCAAGCTGCTCTCCCCCATTTTGAGGTAACTCATTCATGTATGTGCTACAGCCTACGCACAAATAGGTCATTTTTTTCTACCCTAGAGCTTTTGAAAAGAACAAAAAGTCTCTCTCTGGGCAGTTTCTGTTTGAACAAAGCTGTTTGTGAGTCCCCACGAGCGTTGTGTGGCTCCTTGGAGCAGATTTACTTCATTTACTGTTCCTGGGTCACGGTGTGGTTTTGGCACTGGGGAGGTGAAAAAGCTGATTCCAAAAATCAAAGTTCCAAAAATCAAAGTTCCCAAAAGCTGCCTTGCTGAAGGCGCTGCAGGGCTGAACAAACCTCTTGGAGCAAAGGAGACAACCCCAACATTTCACCCAAAGCATAAACAAAGCAAGAGCCAGCGGTGCAAGGGGGAGCAGAGTTTAAAGGAGAAACACATGGGGATGATGCAGATGTGGAGAACTCCAAACCCTTCCCTTGGCATTTCAGGATAAAGGTTCAAGAACAAATTCTGCCGCAGGGGAATCCTAATTGCTACCAAAAGGAAGGCTGGA
Source organism: Phylloscopus whistleri (assembly GCA_017589585.1). Lineage (NCBI taxonomy): Eukaryota > Metazoa > Chordata > Aves > Passeriformes > Phylloscopidae > Phylloscopus > Phylloscopus whistleri. The sequence goes on from JADMLD010001597.1 coordinate 410,955, forward strand.
GACTTTTCTTGGAGGAGGGAATGAGGGCTTCAAGGAGTTTTGTGCTGCAAATCCCCCAGCAGTGAACAGATCCCAACGTGGGCAGGTCTGTTTAACCCTGCACTGGGCTTGGAGCAATAAAATGGCAACAGAGACCCCTTTGGGGAATGATCCTGCAGATGAGAAGTGACTTCTGGTTAGAAACACGTTCTCAAAGGCTTTGCCAGCTCCAATCTGTGCTTGCACAGCAAAACTTTGCCCTAAGGCAGCAAGAAAACCTTCAATTATACCCTAATTCCTTGGTTTTTCAGCGAGGAACACAAATGCCACGTGCATCCATGCCCCTCTCCTGTGTCTCTGAGGAAACCACAGTGCAGACTGGCAGCAAAGCTCGAAAATCAAGATTTCCAAAAGGCAAGACACCCATCAGCAGGACTACTCCCTGACCATGTCACAGCTTTCTCTAGTTAAATGGTTAATTTTCCCTAATAAAAGCCCTTTTCAAGGTGTAAAAAAACGTGGATGGAAGTCCATATGTCTGCATAGTTACTTTTATATTCCTAAAAATTCAGCTGGGGACTGAGACGTTTCAATCTTGCCTGAAGAAAACACAACCAACTGCCCTGCCAGTTATCAATCCTATAATTAGCCATATAATTTACCTCCCAAAGCCCGGGTCAGGTTGGCTATGAGACATTTCCAGACAATATATCTTCCCATAACGACCATGTGCTGCAGCTTTGGGATGCCTGAGATCCTCGGAGGGGGAAGGAATCTCACACAATCCCCTGGGAAAGGGCAGCACCAACCAGCAGCTTCCTCCTCATCACTCAAAATCCAAAAATACAGAGATCACCTGGCTGTGATTTTGTACAGTGGATACGTGATTTATAAAGCCCTCACAAAAATTGTATCTTCTCCCAATAAACATCTTTATAAAGGCGTTAAATTCCAGTGGAGCAGAACTGATTGAAGGGAAAATAAGGAGGGAAGAGGCAGGACACGGTCCTGTATTTAAAGGATCGGGAGTTTGGATGGGGGTGACTTTGCAGTCACCAGAGAAACTGAAAATAGGATTTGAATAGCAAAACTGCAAACCCCAAAATAGCAGAGAGGTGATAAAAAGTGCATCAGGAGAGATCTGTGTGCCCGGGCAGGGCTCTGTGTGCCCAGGCTGGCATCACCGGCCCCGAATTCATCCCACCGTGACTGAACTTCTCTGCAAGGCACTGCCCCAGAGACAGAAACCCCAAAAACCAGCTTTCGAGCACGGTGTCAGAGCACACACGGCCGGGAAGGATCTCCTCTCTCAGCTGGTGCTGAAAGCAGCTCAGGGGCGTGTTCAGCACCAGTTGCTGGTGACAGATAACTGTTATCTTCACCCAAACCCGCACATCAACGTCCATCCCCGCCCTGCAGAGCCTGGGGACGAGGGGATTTTACCCTGCCCGGGCACATCCTGTGGGAGAGCACAAGAAATCCTATTCCAGCTCCCAGGAAAAATGCACGCTGCATTTATCGGGAATCAGAGAGGCTCACTAGCCCACAGCTGGCATTTGGGGAACTTCGTGCTCAGTTTATTACGGGTGGGACCACATTTTTTTGCTGTGGCTATTCAAAGGAGCCAAAAAAAAAATAAATTCCCCCGGATGCAGCCAGCGTAGCACAGGAGAGATGGTGCGGATGTTTTGGGGAAGGTGATGAGTAAGGAACCACGTGGAGCAGGACAGCGGGGACCTGCAGAGGGTCATGGAATCATGACTTGGGTAGGAAGGGAATTTAAAGCTCATGGGCAGGGACACCTCCACTAGACCAGGATGCTCCAACCTGGACACTTGCAGGGATGCAGAGGCAGCCACAGCTTCTCTGAGCACCCCGTGCTAAGGCCCCCCTCACCTTCCCAGGGAGGAAATCCTTCCCAAAACCCCATCCAACCCTCCCGTCCGTCAGCTGCAAGGCACGAGCGGCTACTTACGGACACACAGACAGGCCACCAGCTTGGCGGCCTCGTCGGGCACCGGGCAGGTGGGGAAGATGGGCTTGAGCAGGTAGGTGGCGAACACCAGAGCCACGATGTACTGCGAGGAGGGCCGGATGATGAGCAGCTCTATCCAGAGCTTGAGGAAGGCGGGCAGGGAGCCGTAGACCTCCAGCATGTAGGCGTAGTCCCCGCCGGACTTGGTGATGGTGGTGCCGAGCTCGGCGTAGCACAGCGCGCCCACGATGGAGAAGGCTCCGCACACGGCCCAGACCACGAGCGACAGCCCCGGCGAGCCGGCCTCCCGCAGCACGCCCGTGGGGGTGACGAAGATGCCGGAGCCGATGATGGTGCCCACGATGATGGCCACGCCGTTCAGCAGGGTGATGTTCCGCTGCAGGGTCACCCCCTCCGCCGAGCCGCAGGGCGACGGCGAGCGGGCGCAGCCGTTCTCCTGCGCTCCTTCCAGCATCTTCTCCATCGCCTGCTTCTCATCCTCCTGCGCCAGCGAGGCGGCCGAGCCGCCGGGGCTCCGCTTCTTCACGGCGTTGCCGGGGGAGCTGCCGCCGCTGGCGGACATGGTGGCGGAGCGGCGGGAGCAGCGGGCGCGGCCACGCCGCCACCTTCGGCCGCCCCTTTTGTTCCGGCGGCGGTGGGCCGGGCTGCTTTCCGGGGGAAGGACGAGGAGGAGGAGGAGGAGGAGGAGAGCGGCGGGAGGAGGGCAGCAGCGGCGGCGGGGGATGCGGTAGCGCCGCCGGTTTGCTCGGCAGGCGCTGGGTGCCCGCTGGGGCTCTCAGCTCGGGCAGCTCCGGCTGTCCCCGAGCCCCACAAGGGGACAGAAGGAGCCGAGTGCCACCCCGCTGCTCTGCCCCGCAGCCTTTCTCCTGCCTGCACGGGCGCTGTGTTCCTGCAGGGAAGGGCTGGGTGTTCTGTGCGTTCTTATAAAGGAGAACGGATCCCTGTGTATGTCCCCAGCTGCCTCTCCCAGCTCCCCCCAGCCCCGTCCTGCCTTGTTTGTCCATCCCAATGCACAGGGCAAGGCCCCGGCGCTGCATCACCTGCACCTCTGCAGAGGCGCTGCGGGAATCAGCCCCTCCTGTCAGACACCAAAAGGGCTTGTCTGAAAAATAAATGATTCACCAACCTGACAGATGGCAAAGTCACCAAAAATGCTCGTTTGCAAAACGAAAATGTAAAATAATTCACCCATCTGGCAGTCGTGCAGGCAAAAAGGCAACGCCTGCCTCACTGAAGGCAGAGGTTCTGCATCCCAGGAGAACCACTTGGATTCTACAATAACATCCAAGGAGCCAATGCTTCAGCAAATTCAGACTCCCTCTTGCCCTGGTGGGAGGAGAGGAGCTCAGAGGCTCCAGCCTGGAAGCTCTGATTCCAAACATTCCCTCTGAGGGTGGAAGTGGTACCTGTGAGGAGCCAGTGCTGCCACACCAGGAGTGGTGCCCAAGCTCCAAACCCCACGGTTGGTTCATCGTCCTGGAGCACCCTCTGTGCACGGCTCAGACAGGCAGGAGGTGGGCTGGAAGGTTTTCTCCAAGAGAACTCCAGGGAAACGTGAGATCGACACTCTGGGGGAAAAGGGCACATTTCAGTTACATTTCATTTCCATCACCGCTACTTCCAGCCATTCCAGGATCCCAACCCTGGGAGCACTAATCCAAACCTGACATCTAGTGGCTGCTCAAGGGCTCAAAAATCTGCTGCTGACTTTGGGTAAACATCCAAGTGGTGGAAGAGAGCAAAGACAGAAATTACCTTGGCACTGAGCACGTTCCTCCAGTTTTCAAGGAAAGATGGGATCCTGAAGAGACTGAAAAGACTCTGACAATTAATTAATAATAAACAACAAAATATCACAGGCTTTCTGTAACGCCAAAAGCCATTCTTTACTTTACAAGTTTACCATTACAGGCCATTTTTGTTACTGCATTTCATGATTTATCCCAGGACCATGAATTCAGAAAAAGAAGCAGACAGTTACAACAGATGGGATTATCCCTGTGCCAGCCTTGTTCCATCAGGATCCAGCAGACAGGACTGGGATTCAAATTAAATATTTGCTTCAGGTGTTTTCAGATGAATACTCAAACTCAGTTATATATTTGGGGGCATAAAATCATTTATCGAGGGATTTACTTCTTCAGTCCTCCAGACCGAGATCCTCAAGGCCAATAATGACCTAGAACCAGGATCTCCTGAGCTGGAAGGGACCCACAGGGATCAAGTCCAATTCCTGCTCCCAAGAACCCCTCCATGGGCATTTCACACCTGATATGAACCCACACAGACATTTCCATGAATTCTCACAAGAACGGGACAGATTTATCCTGTTCTAACTCTTCCAAACGGGAATTTCTTCCTGGACTCACAGCTGAGAACCTGGAAATCCCAGGCTCCAGAGGCCATGGAGCAGCAGCCACTGAACTGCCCTGCTCCAAGCCAACCTCGTGCTGGACTCTCTCGCAAATTAACCCACGGGAGTTCATTCTGCAACTGTTTTTCCATTTGTATTCCTGAGAAAACACCAGCCTGGCATTGGGGTGTGTTCCCAGAGCGCTCCATATCTTCAAAGCACTCGGCAAATGCCGAGTGTTGTTATCAGCCTGGCCGTGAGCATTACCTCTCCTCAGGCCCCCAAGTTATTCCGCAGGATCTTTGAAGACTATTTGATTATCCAATCAGTTCTCCATGTGCTAACACTCAGAGTTTGGCACATCAAAAAGGAGGAGGGAAGGAATGATTTGTAAGGAGGACAAACAAAGAGCAGGAGCAGGAGCAAATGGGCCATTTGTGAGGAGCGATGGGGATGTTTTGAAGCAGGTCTTTGGAAAAGCTGCCTCGATCCAGCCACCGTGCTGGCAGCAAATCCCCCATTTCTTCAGCAAACACCTTCAGCTGTGCTGATAAAAGAGCTCCGAGCTGCTTTTCCTGGCTAAATGGAAGTGGTGGCAGCTTCTAGAACCATTAAATGGTCACGGGAGCAGAGCTGGCCTCACTCCCAACCCAGGCCACTCTTTCTCCAGAAGAAAATGGGCTGCCCACCCACCAGCACAGTTGGTAATTGTAATTACCTACAATTATTTTAGGGGGATTCCTTAACCAGGAATGGAATTGCCTGTTTTTCCTATCAAAATAAACTTCTTTGGACTAATCCAGCTCAACAAAACCTGTCTGTGTGACAGCTGGACTCCAAGTGTGGCTCAGCTGCAAGACAGAGAAATGAATGCTTATTTCACCCAGTGTTCACAGAATCCTGGGATGGTTTGGGATGAAGGGACATTAAAACTCATCCAGTTCCAACCCTGACACCTTCCACTATCCCAGGCTGCTCCAAGCCCCATCCAGCCTGGCCTTGGACACTTCCAGGGCTCCAGGGACAGCCCCAGCTTCCCTGGGAACCTGTGCCAGGGCCTTCCCACCCTCACAGGAATCGATTTCTTCCCAATATCTAATCCAAACCCACCCTCTTAGATCAACTTTGAATTGGCGTCAGTAATTTAATTTATTTAAAGGGGGGGTTTAGGGTTATTTTATAGCATTTTTGTAGCCCCAAGCACCAGCTGAGTCACACCACATAGCTCAAGGCTGAGTTTTACCGAGGTCAGTGACAGGACAGAGGAAGGAGCTCAGCTGACAGGCCCAGTTTAAGGGGCAGTGTCCAGTGAAGGAGTTCAGGAAGGATCCTGAAGCCCTGGAATGCTGCTGGGGATGGCCTGTGGCATCTCCCTGGATGTGATCCATCATGAGATACCCTTCAGCAGCACAGAGAGCTCATTGTGCTTTCACTCTAACACAGCTCAGCAGAGTCTTTCAGAGCTTGGAAGTATCACAGAACATCTGACAGCTGATCAGACTCTGCTCCTAATGAACTGGGGCATTCCCAAAGAGGAACTCTAATTTTTTTTTGACAGGAAATCTGATTTATTTTTGGTTTTTTTTAACTTGAAAAGCTTAATTACACAACGAGATACAGGCATGGGTTTCTCTATTCCTTTATTAAAGTTGCACACTAATGTAACAGTGTAAAATGCAGCAGCTGAAGGGTTCTATACATCAGGGACAAACTTTGGGGAAGGGCCTGTATCCCAGGAAAACATCAAGCATTCCCTGTTGCAGGTGTTGTCTGCAGACAGTGATTTCAGTCTGTTATGATCAGGCAGGTAACACCCATTAAATACACATAAAGGCCACAAAAACTAGATGCACAAAGAAAAAAATAAAAAAAGCCAAGATGTGCCAGGAAATACAAGTTAGAACATCTCAAATTAAGGCATGAGGGCACCCTTCATCCAAAGCTGAATTCCAGTCCTCTAAAACCCTGTGGAGATCAACACAAACTCCCAATTCTGGAGCTTCCAAAACCAGGGGATACCCTCCTGTCATTCCTGACAGAAAAGGCAGCACAGAAGTCGGTCAGGAACACCTGAAGAGTGCAAGTTCTGGAATGCAGGAACAGGGATCCAACTTTCCAACACCAGAGGAAGTTGTCCCAACTGTGAGGCCACCCAGGACAAGGTGAGAGCAGCATCTCAGAGAAATCCTGAAAGCTGGAAGCAGAGCAGCACAGACACAAGTCTGCTCCAAACCTTCTCCTCCCTCTGCAGGGAGTTGTCCCAGAATTATTCCTGTGACAGTCTTTAATTCCTGGGACTTGCTGCCCCAGGAATCCCTCCCAGGGCAGTATTTAGTAATAAAGTGACTCTTATGCAAGGAAAATACAAATATGTGCTTTGACCCTTTTGTATTGTGCCACCCAAAAGAGCCCAGAGATTCATTTTTAACTTCATTGTGCAAAACCATCACAAAAATCAGCTCTAATCCAACAATCAAATCATTTTTTTCCACAGAGAACTGAGAGAATAAGGCACAGGAATTGTATCCCATCTCTACTTCTAAACACAATTCTTTTCCTGAAGTTTACATTCACAAGGTCAATAAAATCATTGTAACAGAAAAGTTCAAACTGAAAAAAAAAACAAAAAACAAAACCCAAAACCCCCCAGTGTTCATTTCCAGATTAACTCCAACAATCTGCCCAGCAGCTGAGCTCCTGCCTGCCTTAAGAAGGTGCTAAAACACTACACATAAATGCAGGACTCAACAAACAGCAAAATAAATGTAAAGCCCCTGTAAAACTTCTTTCTGTAGCACAGTAAAGTTATTTTTTATCTACATTAACCCTGTTTCCAGCTATTTGAAGTGATCAGTGCTGAAATTGGAATGTCTTCATTTTATGTCAGTAAAAATAGGTGTGATTTGATGTCAATATGGACACAGCTTAACTGTATCACTGGGTGATTCACTGTTCTCTAACAAAGCTTCCGTGGCAATTCCTGAACAAAGTAAATCTCTGTGAGAACTTTAACTAAATCTCTCTGAGAACTTTTAACTGGATCACTGGGAAGGGAATATCCCACATTCCCCCTGATGAATGCAGGGTGGTTCAAAAGGGATTTACACATCCAGGAGAAAAAGCTGATTGAGTGGAGCAAACCATGGAGAACTCAATGGGTGTGAGGCAGGTCCCTAAAATAATCTGGATTTTGACTTTGTTGGGAATGCTGGATCAACTGGTGATTCTTCTCAGTGGATCAGAGAAATCCAAAATCTCAGTGGGAATTACAAAACAATTTAAAACCTAAGCAATTAAAAGATCCATTCTTAAATGATAAGGAGATTGATGCACCTACAGCTCAGTGCTGCTGAGGCAGCTCTGGTTTTTAATAAAAGGCAACATTAAGGTGTCTTTGTATTACAATTTTTTCCATTGATAAGTAGAAAATATCTGAGCTGCTGCCATCTTTCTCCAGGGTCCTCCTCAGAAAAGTGTCTGCAAGAACAGTACTGAATAAATATCTCAGACTTAATGACTGGATCATAATGATCATATATTCAGGCAAAAAGTAAAATAATTCTTTTCCTGTTCCCAGAACTGCAGATAGTCCTTCCAGCTTTGTTCTGGGATATATCATTCTCCACCAAAATCACCACTGATGTGGTTTTGTAGCTAAAAATCTGTGTTGTGATGGCAAATCATGCAGAGTTCAAGTGAGATCATGGAAGCAGAAAATCACGGAATGGTTTGGGTGGGAAAGGACCTCAAAGCTCATCCAGTGCCACCCCTGCCACAGCAGGGACACCTCCACTGTCCCAGGATAATCCCAGCCCCATCCAAAGGGAGATGGCACAACCGAGATGGAAATGTTCCCCCAGGCAGGGAGGGCTTGGGGAAGTGGTGAAACCAAAGAGCTCCACTGCCACACTGAATTCCTGACAGGAAAAATATCCTACAGCAAGCTAGAAGGAGATTTCCTTCCTTTCACCACCCAGAGTCACTCCAGCTGAAGTGGCCACATTTCAGGGGACAAAGGCACAGCTGTGGCACCAGAACAACAGCCTGAGGTAGAGCTACTGAGGAAGGAAAGGCAGGATCTGGGCACTCAACTGGTCCAACAAGATCATCTCAAACCCTTAAAATCATCAGGGACACACTGAAAAGTGTTAAGGTGCTTTGAAATTGAACACTTGGACTTCTAAAAAGCCAAAGTACCAATTGGAAAGGTCTGGATTTAGCGTTGCCAAGCCAGGTCGTGGCTTCACTGAATCCCACCAGGAATCAAACAGAGGGAGGAAAGATTCCTCAAAAGGCTCCTCAAACATAACCCATGGAGATCACACAGGGAGTTCACAGACAGAGCTGCTCCTCATCAGAAATCTGGTGCATGAATTTAATTTGCTAAAAACAGCAGAACATGAAAGGCCAGAGGGAAAGGTGTCTGAGAGAAAATGAGGTTTAGTAGGATATGAGAGGTCAGTGATCCTTGGGAAAGGCTCGGAGCTGGCAGCTCTGCTTGGTCCACAAATCAATTCCAACCCCCACTGGTCCTCCTCACCATAAGGTGCAATAAAAACAAACTGGTCCCCACTGATCCTGAAGCTGGGTAAATGCTTTTAGAGGGAAATACATCTCAAGGCAAAACTTTGAAGAGAGCTCTGGTGCTCTATGAGTTACTGAAATACAACTTTCTGAGTGCTGTGTTTTGTCCACACTCTCCTAGCACAGGTTTGAGGAATTGGTTTGGGTTTTTTACCCCCTGATCCCACTGGGAGGGTCAGCTGGGCCTTATCTAATCTTGCTTTCCTCTGATCTGATCAGTTTCCTGGGAACAATTGGACATTTTCACCTAATTTGCTGCTCTTGCCAGTCTTGAGATACTGGTGAATTCTCTTCTCCTGATATATTATTAACAAAGGAAAGCAAAAGCTGCCTAAGCCAAAAGCTTCTACAGTTGTTAAAAGGTTTTAGAAAAAGTCTTCTGCCTCCTGGTGCAGTTACAGTGGGCATTCTGTGGCACCCACATCAAACATGGAATGTGCAGCCAACACAATGGAAAGAGATCCTGGAAGTCATTTTTGTCCTTCTCCTCACCCAAGGAAAACGGAAGAAGGTGAAATGTCTCTGAGACAAGCTAGTTCCCTTCCAGCTCTCTTCCCAGACATCAAACCATTCCTTTTCTTCCCACTTCCTCCTTCTCAACCATTTTTACCCAGGATTATCAATCCATGCAAGGCACTAAAAGAACATTTGAATAAACACAAGAACAACTCAGAGCAGGAGCAGAGGACGAGCTCTCCCATCCTTATTTTTAACTACCTTAATAATTCCCCGCCTCGGAACAAGTCAATTTGTTACGGGTTAATAAAAAAAATAAACCCAGACGGTCAAGGAGCACTGGCAATGAAAAGGTTTGGAAAAAAAATAATGAATGGAAACTGTTGTGCAGCCTGGGCTGGGGGTGCTGGGCAGGCTAGGGGCTGAGCTGGGGGCGGAAGGACGAGCGCACCGTGCGGTCCATCAGCGGCTGCAGCGGGCGGAAGTTGTCCACCATCCTCCTCTCCTCCTCCCCGTCCGACGTGAACAGCAGCGTCCGAAAGGCCTCCAGCTGGGAACCACAAACCGCCACTCCTGTCACTGCCCAGGAACCCCCCCCAGCGTGGGGATTCGTGGCAAAGGAGCAGGAGTTTATTCTTGGAGAGGAAATAAAATGGAAGGCAGCGCTACGTTTGTGTTGTGAGGGGCCCACGGTTGTTTTGGCACCCACGTCTTTGTCACCTGCTGGTAAAGGTTGTCCCGTTCCACGCCAGCATGGAGGGATTATCAGTCATCTGACATCCTTAGGGAAATTAAATCCCAAATGTGGCACCCCTGAGAGAGTTATTTCCACTCAAAGACTTCATCCAACCTCCACTTAACAGCCTCCCTGGCACCCAGAAAAGAGGGAACCCCAACAATCCCCAAGTTGTTCTCTCACTGGTTTATAACTGGGAAATTAAATCCCAAATGTGGCACACCTGAGAGAGTTATTTCCACTCAAATATTTCATCCAACCTCCACTTACAGCCTCCCTGGCACCCAGAAAAAAGGGAACCCCAACAATCCCCAAGTTGTTCTCTCACTAGTTTATAACTGGGATGAAAATAAAGCAGCAGATCAGCTTTTAATGCTCACAAGGCCATTCCAGTGGTTAGTCACTGCTATGAGAGTAAAGAGCCAAGAAAAAAAAAGGAAAAATGAGAAAATTTTCAATTTAAAAGATTGCCACACTTCGCCTGCAGTTCTCTGGTAACAACCTCCATCTCACAAATCTTCCCTTTCCTTTCCCTTTCCTCCTTCCCTGCATCATGCTAAGGAGAGCAAAATTATGAAAATTCCATTAAGTTCCTAAAACCCCTCAAGTTTTCAAGGGGCAGCTTCCAGAATTGTGTATCACAGATCAAGATAAAACCCCTGAGAATAGATGGAAAAGCTGGAAAAACATCTTGGAGAGGTCTTAGGTCTTTCAGTATTTGTGGCTGTTAAGGCCAGGATTCCTCCCCAAATCCTGGGTTGAAACAGTCACAGATCTCTGTGAAAACACAGAGAATTTTTGTGTTTTCACAGAGAATGGCTGGTAAACAACTGGTTCTGAGCATCTCCGTGGCAGCAAGAGGTGTGATCTGAAAGGAAATTTGAGATTTACCTGATCCTCATCCACCTCGATTGGCTTCTTCTTAATGATCCACGTGACTGATTCAGTGAGGGGGGGAGTGGTCAAGGAGCCGGCGTAGGTCCAGTAATCAGGGCAGGAAGGGATCAGACAGGAGGGATCAAACTCATCAAACTCGATCACAGTGTCCTAAACAGCAGGAAAAAACATCTGTAAGGGTGGTGTTTTGATAAAAAAAATGACAAAGTTAAAAAAGACCTTGACAGTGAGGTTAAAAACTGTGTTACGTTTGTGTGTGGGAACTGGGTTGTTGGGAATATTAACCATGTAATAATTTTAACTCCCACAGATTTGTATAAAATTGGGTTTGAGGTGTAAGGGGCAACTGCTGAGCAGACGAAATTTAAATATTTCTGTCCCCACAAGCCATTAGGAATTCAGTGCAGGAGAAACAAGGAGTGAGAAAGACCAACGGCTTAAGGCTTTGTGGGAACTGGATGCAACCAGGAAAAAGAGGGAATAAATGGTGGAATAAATGGAGGCAGCTGTGCCAGATCCTTAAAAGAGTGCAAAGAAAAAGTGTTTTACCTTTCACCATGTGATTTTAGGCAGCAGGAAGAGGACTGAAATTTTATTTAAATCAAATATTCCCATCTCCAGAATGTTCAATCCCACAAGTCAGGTATCAGACAGAAAGTAGGAGCTCGAAAACCCAGGATTTCCCACACAAACACTGCTCCAGGGGGGTTTTCAGGATATACTGGGGGATCTTGGCTTAATTTCCTTTAAATGCACACGCTGTAAATTCTTATAATTGTCACAACAGATGTATATTCAGATTTGGGGAGGTGTTCTGGCACTGAACTGACACGTTTGGTGTTTATCTGGCAGAGTTGTCACTGCTCTGCTATAAAATCTTGTTTCATTTGGATTTTAAAAACTCCTTCCTGTGAGAAGTAGTGGCACAGCGACTTCAGCTGGATGTGAGTAGAAGTTGAAGAGGTCGGATGTGGTTTTTTCATGTACTTTCAGAAGGGAACGGGCACAGGAAGGAAGAATGCTTCTGTCAGAGACTCAGCACTCCCTCTCCTGGCAGGAGTCTGCCAGGAACGATCCTATTCCCCCAGCAGAAAACCCAGTGTTGATAAAAAAGCAAATAATCTCCTCAAAGATCAGACAAAAATCAAAAAGCTTTAATCCCACAGTAAATAAACCCCCACTTCAAGCATGTCCCTGTAAGGGGAAACAATCTCAAGAGCAGCATTTCTTCAAGAGGCTTATAAAGCTTAAATATCCAATTCCTCCTGAAAAATCAGCTTCCCCTTCCCACTTCCAAGGTGTCAATCACCTCCCCCGGTAAAATTTATGGAAGAAAGCTTTTCTCAGTGTTCTGTGGCTCTCCAAGTGCTATTTCTGCTGGGTGACAATGGGTAGGACACCTCAGAGCACTGACCTTGTGTCTGACTGCTGGCAGGGCATCCACCAGGGTCTGCAGCCCTTCGTGCCGTGCTCCCAGCTGCAGGGACAAAGAGGGGTTGGAGAAGCAATAAGCTGATCAATAATCAACCACTTCTACTTATCAGCCTCAGTATTTTTTTTTTATAACAACAATCACAGAATATTTAGGGTTGGGAGGGAGCTCTGGAGATCATCCAGCCCAAGGCAGGGGCACCTGGAGGAACACATCCAGGTGGGTTGGGAATGCCTCCAGACCAGGAGATTCCATGTCCTCCCAGGGCAGCTGTTTCACCCTCAACATAAAGTTCTAAATATTGAGTTGAAACTTTTTAGTTTCTGGCCATTGCTCCTCATCCTGTCACTGGCACCATTGCACAGAGCCCCTCTGATACCCTTTGGAAACATTTATCTGGATTGATGGGATGCCCCCTTAGTTGCCCTAAATTGGCTTTAAGAGAATGCAAATAGAAAGGCCCCATTGCAGCTGGCCCCACAGAATGAGATTACCTTTAAGAACACTCCAATAACAGCCAGGCCATTCCCTTCCATCACAGCTTCCTCAAAACTCGGGTACTCCACAGCATTCCAGTGCACCAAATGCAGCTGAAAGAGGAATGAGGGAGAAATCAGCCCCTGCACAGAGCACAGACACCACACCTGACCTCTGATCCTGGCAGGGTGAGGCACTGCAGTGAGCTCCTCAGAAACCACAGAAATGAGGAACCAAGTGTTCTGGTAAATAATGCTCCTTCCCTTCCTTTTTTTTTGTCTTTTGCTTTAAGCCACAGTTAAGACCCACTGCATTTCCCCAAAAGGGATTTAGTCTGTGGGAGTCTGTCTCCAGGAATGCTGGTCTAAGGCACAAAGCTCAGTCTTCCATCCCTTTCCTCTCTTCCCAGGAGGAGCAGAGCACCCTGCCCTCCTGAGGAACAATCCTCCTGCACATAACAATCTTCCTCTGCAGTGCTGACAGCCAGTACATTGAGGGGGTTTGTGTGATAAATAAATACCCCAGCCCAAAAACTTAATCACAGTCTCCCTGTTAATGAGGATCTTGCCAAGCTGGCAGCACCACCGTGAACACACCAACAGGAGAGAAACTCTCCTTAAAAATAACCCATCATCACTTGACAAATTCTTCTCCTTTGGCAGAGAGCTGTGGTCAAAGCTGTCACAATTTCACATTTTCACTGACTTCATCCTTTTTATTGACTTTTTTTCCTTAGTAACTTTAGCACCCAAGTTTTGCTATTTTAGTAATTGTTCAACAGTTGCAAACAGAAAAGAAAGTGATGTTGTTTAAGAGTACTTAGTATATGCTTTGTTTCTCTGAAAGATTTAGTAACAATAAACAAAGTGATTTTAAACTTTCAGTAATGGGGCCAATGTCCAGTTTTCAGACTGTTCTTCTCCAGAAAACACAGTGAAAATGAATTTTTATAGAATAAAACAGCAGATGAGCACTTCCAAATAAACTGCAATTCCTCAATTTGGGAGTTTTCACAGACACACCTGAGACAAGCATTTGCATTGTCCAGGATTTCATCTCATACCTCTGCTGGGTAAAATTTACAGTCAACTGTGTGCTCTGAGCCCCAGTCATTGATGGCTCCCCAGTGGAAGTGGAACTGCTTTAGCCTGTACTGGTTTTCCAAGGGGCCTCCAACGATGACTAGAAAACAAAACAAGACACACATGTTAATAAATATGATTTAGAATTGGCCAGACAAGTAAATCTTTGTGAAAAAAATTGCCCAGGAAAAAGTATCAGATGGAGCAACTCAAAGAGTTCCCCATCTACACTTTGCCATGACCAAATTATTCAAGCAAACACATTCCTGGTTTTCCCTGCATCACACTGGAGATGAGCTGAAGTCTCCTCATCCATCTCCCCTCAAGGGAATGTTTTCCCAGTTGACACCAAGTTTGGCACAGTCACAGTGATGAGCTTCACATTCTCACCCCTCTGTCAGAGCAGGAGTGTCAGGACTGCCTGACCAGGTGACACAGCAGTGACACATTTATTAAATGTGTTCAATGACATCCCCACAAGATCTGTGAAAAATATTGACATTTCTCATGACAAGACTTCAAAAAGCAAATATTGCCAGGCAAATCAGTGTATTGAGTCAAATGTTCAAGTCTCCTGCAAGCTACAAAAACCCAAACATCTTTTTCTGCTTCAACACAGACTGTACAAGCAAAGGTCAGCCAGAAATATGTTTTGTTGTGCTTACAAGTTGTTCATGAATGATTTAAACATCCAGCCTGCCACTGGGCAAGTTTCTGAAAGATTTAATGCCCTTTTCAACAGGGAGTGAGGGTAAAACTTCAGCCTGTTCCTGATTTCAGGTGGCCTCCCATCCTTCTGCAAACACATGAATGAAGAAGTCCATGCCCAGCTTTCTGCTTCCACTCATTCCCTCCTACCTGGACCAAAACCATCCTGCAAAGTCATCTTGCTAATTATGATATCAGAGCAGCTGGTAAATGAGAAACCCTAATTACTTCCCAAGGGCTAATAACACTTTGGCAATCAGGGAAGCCTTTAGGTTGGAAAAGAGCTTTTCCAAGTGTTCTTCCAGCACTAAACCATCAGCATCTGCTGATTTTTACTGAACTGTAGGACATGGGGAAGTTTTACAGCAAACTTTGGTATAAAGCACCTAATCCCAACACTGCTTTTGGAAATAAGTTAATCACTTCCATGCTAAGGAGAAAACAATGAGAGGCATTAAGAGATTTTCTTGTATTATTTTTTTTTCCTGAAAGCCAGCCAGCAGGTTTGAAATCCTAACCAGACAGGCCTGTCTGTGATAAAGGAATAAATTAAAACAAGCTGTGCAAAGTGACATTGAATTAATTTCATCCCCTGCTGCTGAGCTCTGGGCATGAATGCAATCCTGACAGGAAAATCACAATGCCCCATCCTTGGAAGTGTCCAAGGCCAGGCTGGATGGGGTTTGGAGCACCCTGGGATAGGGAGGGTGGAGGGTGTCCCTGCCCATGGCAGGGGGTGGAATGGGATGAGCTTTAAGGTCCTTCCCACCCAAACCATGCTGGGATTGTGTGCTGGAGAAGGGCACACAGCCAAGCCTCTCAGAAGTGAAGCTTCTGTGCTCTAACACAATCCAGTCCCGAGTGTGTGATTTATGTTAAATTTGTGTTAATAACCACATCCACTTGAATATTCCCCTCACGAGTAACTTTAGGCACAGACACAAATATGGAGAGACTCAGGTTCCTGCAGTGGCCACCAGAAAGTGGCAGGAAACAAACAGGAGCTCCAGTCCCTTTAGAAGCATTTCTTCTCAAGTTACAATCTTGACAATTTCAAAACAAACAGAAGTTTAAGGGGCTCTAAGAACAAGAATCACATCAGGCGTTTCTTGCAGCCCTGGCTCGGTTTCAGCCTCCTTTCTGATGGCACCACACACAGACAGACCACATGCTGTACATACCTTCCCCTCACCCTCTTCTTCCTCCTGCTCTACCTTCAGCCTTAGCCCAAGTCTTGCAAACCCCATCTCAGGATTCGGGCTTTTTTGTCTATCCTGGGTGTCTTTCTCATCTTCTGTTTCAACTGTGGTGCTTTTGTTTGTTCCCAAGCTTTCTTCTCTGGGTTTCTATGATTGTTAGACAGAAGCTGGCAGTGAGAAAAAGCAGAAGTAGCAAGAGTAAAGGAGAAAGGTGGAGGAGAGAGGCAGGCACCTGAAAACGGGGGGTTATACAGCAACACCTCACTATCTGTTGCTCCTCTGTCATTCTGGAGCCCTGTCACTGATTGTTTGATGCCATCCTACCCTTCATGGACTTGAATCCTTTTAAGGAAGATGAGGATGATGAAAAGGCAGGGAAAAATTTACCTCAAGGTAAGTCATACAGACAAAGCAGGTAAGATCTTTCAGAGGTGAGCACCAGCCTCAAAGGCCTGATGATTCCAGCTTTGCCTTTATGCCACAAAAACTCCTCCTGCTCAATTAAATATTGCATATTTCTGAACCCCCTACAGGCAACTCCCCTTTGTTACATCAATTCTTGAAGAAAAAAAAAATCCAACTTTGTTACCCACTAAACACTTTCAGGATCTTATCCTCAACAGATAGTGGGGTGTGGCTTATAAAGGAAGAGGCTGTGCAGTGAAAAGCAAAGCCAATCTAAAGTTAGTAAATTAAAATTATTGATGAGGTTACAAGTGATGTCTGTCTCCTAACCCAACCTCACTGAAAAAAACAGCACTTTGTGCTGGAGAAACAGAAGGGCAGGACTCAGCTTCTTTAAAATATCAGTGTTTAAATGAGCAAAGGCAAGGATGTTCCCTCTTGGAAATGGATTATTTCCTCTTGGAAATGGATATTCTGAGTGAACAGCTAGAAACAAGAAAAACAAAACGAGCCCCAAACATCCCACAGGCTCCCTGCATTCCACCACCACTTGTTTTTGCTGCACTGTTTTATCAGCCTCTTTCCAAACATCAGCCAGAAATATTGGTGTTGTGAAGACAAAGTGTTTGTTTGTGTAGTGGAGGCTCCTTCCCTGAGGGAATTGCTAAATCCCTCAGGAAGCTGGAGGAGCTCTCATGGTGAGCAGCCACTTTAAACATAAATGACTCCAGTCCAACAGGTTCAAACTTGCTCAGGGTCCTTCAGTTTTTTCCCCGCAGGACAAGCTGGGCAATCATGTGCTTCACAACAGCCCTGACCAATTGCTACCAGCTCACCCACCCTTCTGAAATATCTTCATATTCTGCAATATCCTTTGGTAAAGGCAGCTTTTAGAAGGAACAGTGGCTAGAAAATCTGGGATTTGGGAGCAATATCTCGATTTTAAGTCATTTTTTTTTACTCTGTTGAGCTTTTAAAAAGGTTGAGCTGCTCAGGTCAGAGGTTTATTCACCCTGAAATTGCTGGAATGCATGGTTGGATTTTCGTGCACTCCTGCTTCCCCCTAAAACAACAGGGACACACACACCTGCTCCTGAGGGCAGAGCTCAGTGTTATTTCATTCCCTAAAACCCCACAGAGATAAGCGTGTGTGCTTTCCAACTGCAGCTCATTTGGTTGCTGATTATTTCAAGTGCATTAAATATCTCTATTAACACCACAAAAGATAAGGGGCAGATTACTTCAATAAAGAGCAGGTTTCAAATTGAGTAGGTACACATATGAAAGGCTGAAGATTGACTCATGTGGGTAAAGTTTATTCCAAACCCTACAAGACAGGGCACTGAGGCTTGTGAAAGGAGTTTCAACAGACAGCAGGGGATTTGTGCACAGTGCCCATGGTAATGAAAACACTGTAAATGTGAAGTCTGTATAGAATTTCATCATCATGATTCCCACCACCAGCATTTTTTTACCACACGTTCATTTTCAACATCAGGTCTTGCATCACACAATTACTTGTCTCTCAGCATGAACAAGACATTAAATAGATTGAGGTTTTTTTTTTTTCCCCTGAGTTTTTAGCTTACTTGATCTATCAGTCGAATCATCAAACTCCACCAGGAAGGAGTAGCCATTGTTCCAGATGTGCAGACAGGTGCTGGGGTCGTAGCTGATTTTCAGAGGCTTCAGGAAGGGATCATAAACACTGTCCCTCCACTGGATGTTGATGGGAGACTGGCGGGTGCCTCCGGGAATTGTCAGCGGGCTCTGCCACAGCGGGTGCACTGCAAGAGGAGGAGGAGGAGAGTCAGGCTCTGGTGCAGGATACAGAACTTTCTGGCAAGGGAAGGTGCTGTGTCACCGAAGGCTAATTCGAGTCAGCTGGTGCCCAGGAAAGCAAAAGAAAAATAAAACATTCCAGTTGCATGACTCAAAGCCAAACAGGGAAGCGCAGTAATTTGACTTAGAATCATGTCAGTCAGTACCTTTCTGCCTTTGCAGAGCAATCTGCAGAATGCTCTGCAAGGAAATTGTCCCCTTATTTCCCAGAAAAAGAGAATGCTTTCCCTATTATTGTCAGATTTTAAGGCAGCTTTGTTTTACAGCTTTCTTTACACACCAGCACCATCAGCTGAGCTGGGAGCACTCCAGACATGGGATAATTCCCACTGGGAAGCAAAACATTCTCTAGAAGGCAACGCAAGCACAGGGGTTACTCCACAAAGTGGGGTTCAGAGCTCCTGCAGCAGCCACACCAATCCTGACCAAAACTGCTCCGGGCAGACGGGTCCTGCTGATCCCACACCTGTAAAACCCAAACCCAGTGATCCTGGGGGCAGCTTGGGCCCCTCAAAGTGGCACAAGCAGGACAGGTACACGAATGGTTTCCACAGGACTTTATTCTGCTTAAAACCAGAACTGCCGCCTGTGTGGATCTGTTCACCTGGTGACCCGCACACAGCTTGTGGTGCCCTGTCCCTCTGCTGAGCCCCAAATCGTGACGCTTCGAGCATCACTTCACAGGCTACTTCACTAGAGACGACTGCTCGGGGTCTTTAAAAAGAGGAATTAAAAATAAATTAAACCAC
Organism: Phylloscopus whistleri; assembly: GCA_017589585.1. Taxonomy (NCBI): domain Eukaryota; kingdom Metazoa; phylum Chordata; class Aves; order Passeriformes; family Phylloscopidae; genus Phylloscopus; species Phylloscopus whistleri. Next base: position 429,850 of record JADMLD010001597.1, read on the forward strand.
TCCCACGAGGGGTGGCCGAACAACTTCCCCCCCACCCCGCCCCGGTTTCCCTCAGTGAGGAGCAAGCTTCATGAGGTCAACTCAGGCAAAGGCGGCGCAAAACACTCCCTCTATTTAAACCATTTCCTATATTTAAAATAATGCCACTTCCTGATGTTCCAGCCGAGGACAAAGGCAGGCAGAGCTCGGCGTCCCTGCGGCTCCCACACAAAGTTTGGCAGCGATGGCGGGACAGGGGCAGGGCGGGCTGAGGGGGCTGAGGGGAGAGCGGCACTCACGGGCGTCTCGCAGGCGGTAGGAGCAGCAGGCGCCGAGGCTGCACCGGCGGCTGCCCCGCTGTGAGGAGGAGGAGGATGAGGAGGAGGCGACGGCGGCCGCCCAAGCGCGGCGGAGCAGCGGCAGCATCGCGACGGAGATCGCGGAGCCGCCGCCCAGCCCGGCCCGGGGCGGCCTCTTCCGGCACGGCCTCCCCGCCATGGGCCCGGGGGCGGGCTGGGACTGCCCTCAGCGGCTCCTCCTGCTGTGACAGCGGCTGGGGCAGCGGCTGCAGCTCTCTGCGGGGTGGGGATCGTCGTTTCCCGTGCTCAGGGTGGTCCCCGTGGCCCTGGCAAAAGTGCGTCCCCTCACACCGAGTGTGGCCCTTGACATCAAAAGCAATTCCTTCCTTCCTTCGAGTATGTCCCCTCAAAAGATCACCTCACCCCAAAAAAAAAAGAGTCCCCTCACACCAAAATAGTATTTACTCCCTCACATCGGAGCGTTTCTGCTTATATCAAGTGTTTTCCCTCACATCAAGAGAGTGTTTATTCCCTCACACCAAAAGTGATTCCTTCGCACCGGGTACATCCCCTGACACCAAATGAGCATCACTTCACTCCAAAAAGCATCCCTCCACATCAAAAGTGCATCCCCTCACACCAAAATAGTATTTATTCCCTCACACCAAAGCATTTCTCCTCACACCAAGTGCATCCCCTAACACCAAAAAAGTGCTTATTCCCTCACACCAAAAAAAATGCACAGAGGTGGGTGGCCCTGGCACAGCGAGGTCCTCTCTCCAAGTCACACTTGGAAAAGTTATGAAAAGTTAATATTATGTTCACTTTTCTTGGCTGTCACAAAGGCAGGAGGCCAAAATAGTCCCACCTTGGATGGTGAAAGGGTCAACTCAACTTAACTGAACTCAGTATTTACCTGACACTGCCTGAGGCAGAGAAATCTCAATGAAACTGGTTAAAACCTTCATCATTCCTTCTGTTCCAGTTGCCAGCAAGGAACACATAGCAAAAAACAAGAACAAAAAAACCCAACAAACAAACAAAAAAAACCCAAAAACAAACAAACAAACAAACCAAACCACACCTGTAGAAAGCTGAAAGTGTCAATGAAAGCACAGAGATAAAGCAAGAGGTCTAATTTTTGCCAGTTCTCTTGGGCAGCCAGGAACAGAACACCACCCTCAGCTCCTGACCTTCGTCTTACTTAGTTACTGTCTTAAAATAATTTTGAAAATCTGCATTTATCTTTTGGGATTTTTTTTTATCTTATTAGGATGAGTACTTTTGAATTTTCACAAGGAACCTGCCACAACATTGAGAATGTTATACTGTAATGAAGACAGGGCCAGATACTCAACCAGAGTCAACCAAGAAGTGTTTGCTCTGTTTTACCAACATTATGTAAGAAGTTTCCATTGCATTTACAGTATAATGTGTTTAAAGTACTCCTGAGTTGAGTAAGAGCAGGTTGAAATCTGACAGATTATTTGCTCTGAGTGGCTGCATGATCACAAACAGATCATCAGGAGATGTACAAACAGCTTGTGATGTCAGGATGTTAAGCTGGGTTTAAATTCCATTTTACTTCCTCCCTGCAGAATCTTTGATTCATTTGCAAGCAAAAAGAATTTTTGGTTTGACTCCCCAACAATTTTTAGGATGGCTAATTTACTATTCTCAACAGAAAGCTTCCTGTAGCTTAAAAAGATGGATAATCAATTAATCAATGAAATTGAAAAGACCTGCTGCCCGTAAACATCATGATTCAGTCAGGTTTAATCACAGTTTAACAGCCTATTGATCACGGTTAGGAAACTCTTTAGCATAAACGTGTCTTGCTGAAGCTACTGATGGACAACAGGCAGCTCCTGGTCATCAGGACAACCCAGATGGGCTTCAGGTGTTTTATATCCAGCATAAAAAAGAGAATACCAGGGGTTATTCTCATCAACCAACAAATTACTCTCATCCCTCCACCGTTCCCCCAGGGTGTGTCCTCTAAATGCAGCTGATAACCTTGGGCAGCTTAGAAATTACATCTACACCTTGTTCTGTAATTATAGAAAACCACAGAAAATTATAACCATCCCTTTCCTGTATGTTGAAGCTGATGAAATAAAAAGCCTCAAACTCCACTGCTTTACCTTGTGCCATTAAGAGGACCCAATTTCATGGAGCTTTTTGGTGGTTTGGCCCTGCAAGGTTTTGAGAAAAAGTGTTTTTACAGAGTTTTTCACTAAGCTGAACAGAGCGAGTCCCTTCTTGTGGGCTGAACAGCACAACAAAAAGGAAGTTTATGGCACACTCTCGGAAATGATGAGGTACAAAACCAAAGAGAAATAGCTTAGACCTGCAACACTTTTGTTTCCTTCACAGAATCTCCATCCAGTTTTTTCGTGCACATGCTACTTCTTCCTGAGCATGAAGTTCAGTAAAACTCTAGAATTTAATTTTAAAAAATCCTTCAAAGAAAACCCTTCAAAACAGGAGTTCAGTGACAGGGAGACGGTTTGTTGGAAACTGAAGACAGAAAGACAAAAAGTACTTGTGCAAAAAGGAAGCCTAAGCCCTAAACCTTGTTCCCAGCACTTAACCAACATAGCCAAAATCTTCTTTTCCAGAATATTCCAGAGGCAGAGTTTTCCCTTGGCCTCCCTTGCATAAATCACCAGCTCAGGATGGTGATTTATGCAAGAGAGACACAGCTCTCACGCAGCAAGGGCTGGAGAGAGCAGCAGCAGCAGCCAGGATCACAATATCCCTGTTGTTTGCCCCGAATTGTTACATTTCTGGGCCATCTGGGAGGCTCCAGCTGGGCTCTCCCTTGTTCCTGGACCCTGAGTGGTTTCCACAGCAGAAAGTGAAGAGCCTGAGGGATAAGCTCAAGTGATGCAGAATGTGTGTGGGAAGAGGAATAGAAACCTCACCTTCGAGTTTTCAAATGACCAAAGTTAATTTTAAAAAAGGTGAGAATTAGAGCTAAGTGTGCAGTTCACACCTTTTGCTCACTGAGGAAGGGCCTGGGCCGGTGTTTGCCTTTGTCACACACCCCTCTCTGGTACTGTCAGAGCACTTAAACTGAATTTTGTCGTACAAAAAGCACGACAAAAATGTGACTCACCTGTGAAAAGGGATCTGCCACAAACAGACCTAATCTGTGCCTGATTTATTTGATTTTTTAAAAAATTCCCATCAGAGACAGTGATGCTGCATTTAATTTTATAATGTTTGGGGGCTTCTTACATTTGCCCTGTGGTTTTTTTTCCCCACTTTACCCAAACATACAGAGCCATCAAAATAGTCCCAATCTTTGGGATAATTTTCTATAATTAATTGCAGCTTCTGAAGTTCCTAAAAAGTCATTTAGGATTGATGCAAGCATCAAAATCTTCAGGGTGGGAATCGAGATCCAGATGAAAATAAAGGTTTTAATCTTTGAAAAGATAAATACCTGTTGAATCAAGTGCTTTGATTTCTTTACAGATGAGACAAACCAGAGCAGACAGTGTGGTGGGAAGAACTGAGAAACCCCACCCAGGAGAAAGAAATAAGGCCCCGTTTGCCATAGCAACCCATTCTGAATGAGAAAATAAAATACACATGTGCTGAAAGTCAGTAAAGAACCATTTTAAACTTTAAAGCTCTGCTCCAGCCGCTGAATATTGCAGAGGAAATCCAAGACAGGTTGATTTCCTTTTTGTCTGAATCAAGATTTCGGAGGATAACAGCACTGCTTGGCTCAGGCCCATCAGTGACAAGGTGCTGAAAGTTCTGCTGAATTGATGTCAGATGGGGGCCTGTGATTTAGGCCAGTTTATTGATAAACAGCCCAGAGCTTTTTATCAAACAGATGTCGCTGACAGGGTGCTCCCAGCTCGACAGGGGAGCGGCAGCAGATTGGGAAATGCTGAGTTTTCCTCTGCCTCCACAGTGTTTGGCTGAGATAGGAGCCTGGCTGAGGAGGCAGTGGCTGAGCCCAGATAAGGGGGAGGTAATTCCAGCTGGCGAGGTAAAGCAAACAGAGGCTTTATCTTCTCCCGTAGAAAAAAAAAACATTTGCTGAAATTATGCATGCAGGCTTAGGAACTCGGCATGGAAAGGGCTTGGAAGAGAACTCCTGGACAATTTGGGGAGGCACTGCAGTTGTATGTGCCGGCCTGGAGATGGCACACCTGGATTGCGTGGCTCTGCAGGACTTGCACAATTCTTGGGAAAAACAAAAAAAGAAAAACCAAAAAAAACAAAAAAACCCACCAAAAACAAACAAACAAAAAACCCCCCAAATAAACAAAAAAAAAACACCACAAAAAAACCGAAGGATTCTGCTTTTCTTGTAACTACTTCTAAAAGGGCAAGCAAGGTAAAAAGCCACTCAGGCCTGCTCTGATAATAGTTATTAAATTAGGCTTTAAAATCCCCATGGAGAGCACTTCCAGCAATTGTTCTAAAAAATGAATGTCTGAGACCTCCACGTGTCATTACAAGATATCTCAGAACTTGGCACAGGCACTCCATGGTCCTCCACACCACTGGGAATTTTGACATCCATGCCACAATTCTCCTCCATGTTTCTACAGTGAAGTGCAGGAAAAGCCCTTTGTCCTTGCAGGGGAATCCAAAAGCTCCAGGAATTGTCAGCCTGGTGTGAGTAACTGTGGAGTAACCCCCAGGCTGCCTCACTCGGAGCTCCTGTCCACTCCCTGCCTGCCAAAAACAGCCATTCCAAAGACAGGATTTTCCCAAATCAGCTTGTTTTGGCATTTCCTGCATGAATGGCACAGAGAAGAGAAAGGTTGAAGGAATAAACAGTATCTGTCTTAAATTGAAAAGAGGAATGTGAGCAAAAAGAGATACCAGGTTGTGGCTCATTCAATCAGCAGCAGTCCTTGTTCCCTGGTCTGATCTCTTCTTGGAATGGGATCCCCTCTTAGCCTGGGTAACCATGAAATGTTCAAGGAGCAACCTGGCTCTGTTCTTTGGGAGAAGTTGCTATGCTGAATAAATTTACAGAGGAAAAAATAAGAAAGAAAAGGTTTTTCTAGCTATAAAGAATTACTCTTTACTATTCTCCAGCTGACATTATCTGCGCAGCAGTGAGTAGACATAATCTCTGGCTGGCCTCATCTTATCTGGAAGTAAGTTAATCAGTATTTTAAATAACTAAATCTTTAACATCCTCCAGGAGTATCTTGCACCTCAAAGTGATTTATTGGAGAGCATGTTTGGAGGGGTTTGTGGCTTGTTCTAGGCCTCATTTTCCAAATCAAACATTGCAGTGGCTATGAAATTCCCAGTCAGAATCAATGTGTGCTAAATGTGTTTTGAATTATGCTCGTGAACAGTTTTCATTGAAAGCAGCCAAGCCTCCCCAAGTAATGATTGGTTTTTGTCACAGGTTGGAGTCAAAAAAAACCTGGTGCCACTGACAGAAATAAAGAACAAGGTGGAACCCTGAAATTACACAAAATATTTTCATTTCTTTCATTCTATCCACTCTTTTTTCTTCAATCTTCCAGCCACATTGCCAAATCCCCCCTTTTTTTTTTAATTCGCCGCTAAATGAGAACAACGCTCAACCAACACCAGCTCTCTTCCCACCTCAGCATCTCCCATTTTCCACCGATTTGGATGAGATGAGGTGACTTACAGGCAGCTTTCCTGGCGTTTTTCTGGGAGCAGGCAGCCAGGCTGCAGGGCCGTGCCGGCACAGCCCGGAGAGCTTTCAGCTGCTTGAAGAGAAGCCCCAGGGCTGTCACCTTCATCCCGTTCATCGCTGCCACCGCGCACTCCAAACCTTCACTGCTCCCTCAGGCTCCGCAGCCTAACAACCCACCGACATCACAGAGAATTAACAAATCCTGTGGATACAGAGCTCCAGGGAGGTCACCAGGCTCCTTCACAAATAATTTTGAGAGCACCCTTTGCTGGTTAAGAGGTGGGGCCAACCCGGGAGTTAATTTTCAACTTGCCCATGTGCTCTCTTCTTCATTGGCTCTCCATTCTCTCCAGAGGCTGGCTGGTTGATGATTATTCCACATGTTCTTCCCAGAGGTTTTTTTTTTTCCCCCCTCATCTGGCTGTGAGAACACGAAGGGTTGCAGAAACGCCTCTTTGGTATGCAAGGAGAGGGCTCTTATCACTCCTCGGTGCATACACGCTGAGGATTTGAATGGTTGTACATTTGAATACTGATAGGCAAGAGGAGCAGCTGAAATGCCCCGAGCTGGGGCTCAAGTTGAGGAATTCCCAAAATCCAGCAGCTATGCAAGGCTGGGCCCAGGAAAGGAAACATTTTAGCTCTGAGCGTTTGCTACAGCAGCATTGCAGCCTCCAGGTGAGGAGCTGCAGAACGAGGGATGCCGACAACAAATTTTGTTACAAAAACATCCCCTAATTTTGTATAGGCTAAAAATTGTAACACAAGGACCCATAGTTACTCCTCTGCTCAACCCAGCTGAAATTTTTGTTTAGGAGAGGAGAGAAGGAGATGTTTTCCAGACCCATATTTCTCAGAGATGAAAGCAAGAATGTTACTCCCTTGCTGTTTCCAGGGGCACTCCAGTAACTTTGTTACCTTATGTGAAACTCCAGTGTGGAAATCCCACACTTGAATTTTCTTTGGGAATGTTTGCTCTTCCTCAGACTGAAAAAAAAATCCATGTCAATGGCACAAACACATCCAAGTCAGAGCTGCAGATTTTCAGGCCAAGCACAGAAACAGAGGAAAGGAATTATTGCTATGAAAATGCCCCAATATTTCAGATTATTGCCAGCCAAATGAGAATGAAGATAAGGAGCCATTAAAGATGGAATTATCCTTTTCAAGGACAGGGAGTCAAGGATAGCACAGCAGTGCCTGAACCAAAGGATTCCCTGGCACTCCCAGCCCCTGTGAGTGACAAAGTGACAACCCAGGAGCACAGAAAAGAGCAAAAGGAAAGAGCAGCAAAGCCAAACAGCAAAAAATGTCCCAAGTCCTTCCCAGAGACAGAAACAGAAACCAACCTGAAACCAACCTGAAACCAAGAGTCCCAGCCCCAGAGCTGAGGTTTAAATGGGCTCCTGACCCATTGTGGTGGGTGGAGGCTGCAGATGAGGATTATTTGGGGTCATTAAAACTTAATTAAAACATCCTTCAGGCTCACAAAAGAAATGAAAGTATTTATACAACCCATGTGATCCTTTTTCTCCATTAAATACATAAGTGGGTATACTTTGAAAAACTCCAGAATCCATCAATGATAAAGCAAGAAGTGATGATAAGAGTATTAATATTCTGCTATATTAAACCCTACTCTTTTCTTAATTCAGAAATTACCTGTGATTTTTTTTTCAATGGTTTTGATTTATGTTCTGTTGGGGGGGGTTATTTATTTATTTTTAACAAACTGGTGGTTTGAATTTGAAACTTCTTGGTGATATTTTAATGAAGCATCTGCCTGTCTGCTATCTCTTATCACACAGGGTGTCAGGGCAGGGCTCAGGCTCAGAGAATCCTCTTTGGTAGCCTAAAGTGGCCAGCTAAGCTGTGCTATTTATTATTCCAACCCCTCCTGTTTAGCAGAGTCTTCCTTACTGCCTGTCATTTCTTCCCTGAGCTGCCAGCACTGCCTCTATTGTCAGCTCTGAGTTCTGCCCAAAGAACTGAAACATCAACTGTTCATCATAATTGGCTAATTTGGGTGAGGAGTGTGACTGTACACAGAGAAAATGGGCTTATTTTTCTTCACAGAAATGAAACAACTGAAAATTTAGAATTTTCTTGCTGTCACCCATCTGACTTTAGCTGTCAGTGCCCCCAGACTGAGCAGAGAGGATCAATAATTGGGTTGTTCTGTTTTTTTCTTTAATGGAGCACTGCCAGTACTTATTTGTTTTTATATTATATTAATTATAATATCTAATTTTATATTACATATTAATTATTTTGCTTGCAGAGGATAAATCACCTCATCACTGCAATGTGTCTAAGGAATCTGATCCCCAGGCATCCTGCTTGGAAGGGTGTTCCTGCCCTAGTGTTGCCTCAGTTGTTAGTCAAACCCAGTAATTCAGCAAAAACCACAGCGTTACATCTTTACTGCAATTAGATACAATGGAAGTGATTTAATAATGAACATTTTTCCTCACCTAATTATTGTCTAATTGGCAGGACAATCAGTCGAGTTGTGGAAAGCTGCCTGGGAATTTTGCTGCTGAGGAGTGGAAACTAAAAATGTCGCATAGTGCAGGTTGCCCCCAGGAGCCAGGTCACCTCTTTGCCCCTCATTTCCCTGAGGCTTGGCTCACACTTCCCATAGCAGATTTTACTTGAGGGAAGCTTTTTTTTGATGTCCACGCTTTGCTGGGACACTTCACCCAGCTGAGCTCAGCAGTCTGGGAACCACCTCTGCTTTTCCATTCTCTGTCTTGTGTCAGGGTCCCCAAACAGGACAGAACATTCCAGATTTGTCCCCATGAGTGCTGAGCAGATGGAATTCCTGAGATGTGCTGGAAAACTCTGTCTGATCCAGCCCATGGATCTTCATCCCTGCCGGGGTGCACTCCAGGATCTACTGGAGAACACCTGGAGTGGGAGAAAAGCTCTGCCCCCAGAGCTTTGCAGTGCCTGGGTTGCAGGGAAACTCAGGATTTCACCATCCCAAGGGTTGGAATTTGCCTCTGCTGCCCTGGATGAGGTTCCGGCTGACCTGGATTGCCCGGAGTGCCCCCAAGGGCAGCCCTGCCCTCCTGCCTCTGCCACGTGGAGCTGTGTGGAAACGTGCTCAGGGACATTCTGTCACCCTGCCCACAGCTGGACATCTCCATTCAGTTTATTTTACCTCTCGCACATGAAACGTTTGAGTTACAAATAATTTTGGGCGTGTCAAAATGGATGCATGTCCAGAATAAGGAGATAAAAATTCTGCTTAGACTCATAGAAATCTGTAGGTGGAATGAATCCCCTTCAGGCTTTGATAATCCCCCCAAAAATCCTTATTGCCCAAATAAATGTGGTTTTGGGCAAAGCTGACCAGAGCTGGGCAAACTGGGCAAATCTCAGCTGTGCAGGGGAGGTAAAAGGGCAGAGAAGAAGCTGTGAGCAATCTTGGAAGATCCCAGCCAGGCAAAGTGTAAACACAGGGCTTGTGCCAGGGGCACATTTCTCAGAAGGGAAGGGGCCTCCCATAGTTTGGTTTTTTTTTTTTTTTTCATGATGTGTCCAGGGAGATGGAAGAGTCTGTAAATAAATAAGAGAACGTGGAGATGGTGCCTGACTCTTCTCACCTTGTTCCTCAGACTGGCAGAAGTGACCCTACAGGACCATGGACTTTGACCAGACAGGTGGCAAAACGTGTCACAATATTTTTCTCTCTGCTGAGGGGATTCAGGGCCTTTTCTTCCATCCCTGTTCATGAAAATTAGGAGTACTATCATTGAATAAAATAGAGATTACTCAGCAGAAACCAGAATGAGATCAGAGGATTGATACAGAGTGAGCTGAAGTACTTCCAGGAGCAAAACCCACTTAAAGCTGCCCTGTTGTTTCTGTTACAAATCACAGAACAGTTCTGAGGGGATTGAAAGTGGGTGTGGCACCTGACAATTAAATGATGAGCTTCTCCTCATATGCTGCTAGAGCACATTTACAAATAATATCAATATTCTCTTGGTTAAAGAGGTATTTTATATAACTTTTCCATAAGCATCACTGTCACAATATAGCACAGGCTGTGTTCATAATGCTGGGCTTGCTTCCCTCTCCAGTTACAAGACATATTATAGAGAAAATGAATAAACCCAAATAGAAAGAAATTAATAAACAGGGGAGCTTCAAGTACTCTTTTTACTTGGATGTGATTGAGGTTTTTATCCCTAGGAAACAAAGTAATTCTTCCAGCAAATACTCTGGAGTGATTTCTGTGCCCTGCTCACATCTTCCCCATCCCTTTTTCTCTGTGTCCTCATTCTCAGCACTGAGGATAATTATGGATGTCTGTCACTTGTTTAAACAAAAGCTTTGTTTGGCAACCTTTATTTTCCTGCTGCAGCTGCAAAATTGTGTGCACAGTGTGTTAATTTTTTACCTTCGATGCTATAGGAAGGGTTGTTTGTTTTTTTTCCCTAATGAAAAAAATAGGAAACCAATGAATGAGATCCCAATCTCTCCTGATCCACACAAAACATGTGAAAGCAGCAACTTCCTTAGAAAACAATAGCAAATGAATGCTGGGACCAGGGTGAAATAAGCTGGATACTTCCTGGAAGCAAATTATTTCTCATCACATGGCAAAGCACAGGCATAAAATGCAGGAGACTGAAAAAAGAAAGAGCATGAAAATGTGAGGAAATAAAACAACAAAGAAACCCCTTGTTTTATTTGTGACAACAGACCAACAGGGCAACAAGGGGGTATTTTCTCCTGTAAAATTAATAAAATTAAATTACATGTTAGCAGCCTGAAGTTCTCAGTTGTTTTTATATGAGGACAGGAAATTAAGAATGGATTTGATGTAGGCACTTGAGCGAATTATCATGGTTTAAATCAGAATAAACCTTCCCATGTATCAAGTTCTTCTTGGCATTTGCTCACAGGCAGGCTTATCCCAGAGTAAAGTCTGAAGCCCTCGTTCACTAAATGGGGATTACACTGAATTTCATTCAATTATTGCAGAAATAGTCACGGGAGCTCAGTTTTGGCAGCACCTGCAGCTCAGGGGATTGTGAAGCACAGGAAGCAATTACCCTTTGGCCAGTCACTCATTGGTACTGGGAATCAAAGACTAAAAGCCAAACCTGGGCCTTCAGATTTCACAGAAAGATCCTTTTCCTCCTGCTGTTTCCCAGCGTTTTCAGTCAGACTTTATGCTGCTTGAAGTGTTTGTCATTTCTGGCTGTGCAGTGTCAAGGAAATGTGGGATAAACCATGATAAAGGAGTCTGTCTGTGATTTATTGGTGTCATCCATAATTTTAAAAAGAAATGCCTCTTGGTTTGGGAAAAAAATCCAAACTCATTGCTCTGGTAAAGAGGGAAAAATTCTTAGAAGGGGTGAGGTAATTGTGGATTCTCAGCTGCTGGATCAGAGTGGACTGGCAGGAGGAGGTGCTGCAGCCTCCCTTGGGGATAAATTGTTTTATTTGTTTATTCTGCTGTTATCTCTGATCAGTCACCGACATCACTTGGACCCGCCAGTGATTCCTGCAGTTAATTTGAGATAAATTAACTTCGGGTAAATACCATAATTGGTTTATGACAATGACAGTTTTTGTGTTTGTGTTGGGAAATGATTTATGACTCTCCAGAGGAGAAACACCTCCCACCTCCAGCAAACAGGAGTACACAATCTTTGGGATGGCAGTATTATGAAAACATGAGAAAACAGGCCAGTTTTTACACTGGGCTGGCCTAGGATGGCAAAAGCTTTCACCAGCAGCTCCCCACAGCAGCTGGAACATGGATATATTTGTATCCTTGTTTTTCCAACTGCAATTGTTTGAGTGCAGCAGAAACTCTTTAGCAAAGCTGTTGCAGGGCAAACCAGTGTAGCAAAGCGTGAAATAATCCGGTGTGAAAAGTCAGATTCTAAGTAGTTTAACCTTTGAACTGCCTAATCTGCTTGTGAAGGGGGAGAACGCAGTAAATAAATCAACAGGCTCAGCTGAGCACTTCCAAACCTGCATGAGGGAGCAATTTCCTGACACACCAGGCCTGGAGATCCATTTACAGCTGAACCAGAGTGGATTCAGCTGCGTGGCATGGCACTGCAGAACCCCATTAAGCACCTTAATGAGGACTTTTTATTTATCTTATTTGAGGAATATTTTAATGCAGAAGTCTGAAGGTCGCTGAAGCGGAAAAGCGAAGTGTGGTTGGTCTTTACTGGGCAACACTGTGCTATATAAAGACATAAAATCGTCTAATCTTTGTCCTCTTTCAGAGCTATTTGCATACACTTCCTCCGTGCTTCTTTTTTGGGGGCTTTTGGCGTATTTTTATCATCCCCAGAAGGTTCAGGGCGCGTTCCCACCTTCCCAGCCCTCCTGTTCTCACAGCACACGCAGGAGCACAAGTGACAGAGGAGCGAGGCTGATGAGCTAATTTAGCAAATTGCCACCTGCTGCCTGCTGCTCGCTGTGCTCTGGGCACGGTGACATTTCTCTCCTTAACACGACAGGGACACCCAGCTCATCCCAGCTCAGCACCCAGGAGCTGTCGGAGGGGGAGGAATCTGATGGAAGGAGCAGGGAAAGGAGTAGAGGGATGGGAAAGGTGTGGATGGTTTTGGAGGTGCAGATTCACATTTAATCTGCCGGCTGACGGCTCTGCTGGCCAAGTGCTGTGGACATTGAGGGGCTGGAGCATGTCCTGGGAGGAGAATGGAGTTGGGAAGGGGATGAAGAATGCTGAGGGAGCTGGGAAAGGGGCTCAGCTGGAGAAAAGGAGGCTCAGGAGGGACCTCCTGGCACTGCACAGCTCCCTGCCAGGAGGGGACAGCCAGGGGAGGGTCGGGCTCTGCGCTCAGGGAACAGGGACAGGAGGAGAGGGAACAGCCTCAGGCTGGACCAGGGGAGGCTCAGGGTGGGCAGCAGCAGGAATTTCCCCATGGAAAGGGAGCTCAGGCCTTGGAACTGCCCAGGGAGGTTTGGAGTGCCCATCCCTGGAGGTGTCCCAGGAATTCCTGGAGGTGGCACTCGGTGCTCTGGGTGGGGACAAGGTGGGTATCGAGCACAGGTGAGACTCGATGCTCCCGGAGCTTTTTTCCACCCTCAAGCCTCCCGGGATCCTGTGATGCCCTGACTACACTTCCCGGCACGCCCCGCGCCACCCCGCGCGTACTACAGGTCCCGGCGTGCTCCTGCGGGGGCGCGCGCGCTGCCCTCTGGGACTCGTAGTCCGATCCCCGCTGCGGCGCCTCGGCGGGGAAGGGCGGGGGCATCGCGCGCGCGGGCGCGGCGCGTGCGCGGCGCGGGGCCCCGGGCCGGATCTCTCGCGAGGAAGGACGCCATTATCGCAGCCGCCGCACAAAACACCACGAGAACTCGGCGCCCGCCTCACACGGTAACGCGGCGCCCCGCGGGCGGGAGCCTCCGCTACGCGGCCACCCCCCCGGCCGCCCGCACGGCCCCGCACGGGGACAACCGAGCACACACCGCGCACCCGCCGCGCTCCCGCCGGGCTCCCCGGGCCGCGAGCCGGCGGGGAGGGAGCGGCCGAGACACGGGGGGGGGGCGCGCGCCCCTCTCCGCCTCCCCCCCCCCTCCCATCGCTGTCATGGGGGTCGCCCGTGATTCAGTATCGGGGAGAAAGTCCTCCCTGTGAGGGAGCTGAGGCCCTGGCACGGGGTGCCCAGAGAAGCCGTGGCTGCCCCTGGATCCCTGGAAGTGTCCAAGGCCAGGCTGGATGGGGCTTGGAGCAGCCTGGGATAGTGGAAGGTGTCCCTGCCCATGGCAGGGATGAGCTTTGAGGTCCCTTCCACCCCAAGGTTTGGCTGTTCCTCCCCCTTGCCGGGTTCCCCAGTGCTGGGCTCGGTGTCCCGCTGTTCCTTCCCCCCGGGATGTGTTTGGAGCCGGGCGCTGCCGGCTCGGGCTGCGATGGGAAAGGAAACCCTTCCAATCCCCTGCCCTGGTGCAGCGGGGCCCGGACAGGGAACACCCCCGTGTGTGCTCATTCAGTGCCTGACAGGGTTTTTCACATCCGTATCAGAATTGGTGTTTCCTATCCTCTTCATACCAGCCAGCTGTTTGACACAGAGCGGTTTAGATGGGATGCTGAGAAGGAATTCTTCCCTGGGCAGGTGCTGAATCTCTGGTTTCCCTGGAGCTGCCCCTGCATCCCTGGCAGTGCCCAAGGCCAGGCTGGACAGGGCTTGGAGCAGCCTGGGACAGTGGAAGGTGTCCCTGCCCATGGCAGGGGGTGGAACGAGATGAGCTTTAAAGTCCCTTCCCATCAAACTGTTCCACGATTCTCTCAACACACTCGGTATCCCTGTGCCTTTATTTGCAATTCAAGTGTTGCCTCCTTCCCCCATCCCCCCCTTTTTTTTTCTTATTTTATTTTTAAATCCATCCACAGTGGCAAGTTGTGTGCTTCACCAAATATAGTCATTTTATCCTGCTATGGCACCGATAGTTTATGGATCAGGTTATTTTTGGAGCTCTCCAGGGAAGACTTTTTGAAGTAAACAAGGGTTATTAACAACTGAGAGATTGCTTTGGTGGAGCAGCTTTTAAACTGGTATTTTGGAGTGGGTTTTGGTGCTTTCTTGCCTTCTGTGTGAGGTTACCTGGGGTGTGGTGCCCTGTTGATAACCAAGATTTCAAGAGGCAAACCTGACATTTGTAGAACTTGAAATATTTCAACCAAGATTTTTAAACATCAAACGAAAAATGTTTGAATTTCGTAGCAGTGACTCTTGATACAGAGGGTTTTCTCTGTTAGGAAGTATTTATATATGTAATTATATATATATTTTAAATAGTTCTTTATAGAAATGCACCAGAATAACAAGGCTTTGATTCTGAAACCCTAAGCACCTTTTCCCATCATTAAATGCAAGTAGTTCCGTTTTCAGTAATAGATGTTAGGAAGGAAGATTAATTAATATATTGAGAGACTAAAAAGATGGAGGTTGGGTTTGGGAAACATTCCATCTTCTGCAGAGGACAAAAACATTTTGTAACTTTGTTTTTTTTCAGTTTATCATCTCTTCTACAGCTGGGTTTTGTGTCTGAATCACCCAGCCATGTGAAAGTTGTGTGGTTCCAGAGCAGGTGTTAATTAAGGTTCTTCTAAAGGACTAATTGATTAATAACATCCAGAGTAATTAAATCAAACCATTAAGGGCGTGGTGCTAATTAGCAATGCTCACAGCTGCTCCAATAAATAAGTTTGGAAAAGGCTCCTTTCCTGCCTGTGCTGGTTTTAACATCCATTTTTCTGGAATTTTGAGCAATCAGGTGAAGAAAAATGAATTTTTAATGCAGCTCAGAGCTGGTGATTCTGGATTTACCTTGGCTTGGGAAGGAGTTGTGGTGTCCCATGGGATTCACACCCAGAGAATTCCAGGGAGAGGCTCCTGTTTGCAGGGACTTGAGTTTGGCTCTGGCTTTTCTCATGAGTTTTCCCCATAACTTGTGAAGATTTGTAGGTGCAGGGACAACACACGGTTTTATTGAGTCAGAATTCCCAGGTTTTCCTTTCTTGAGTCAGAATTCCTGGGTTTTCCTTTGTTGAGTCAGAATTCCCAGGTTTTCCTTTCTTGAGTCAGAATTCCCAGGTTTTCCTTTCTTGAGTCAGAATTCCAGGGTTTTCCTTTATTGTGTCAGAATTCCCAGGTTTTCCTTTCTTGAGTCAGAATTCCAGGGTTTTCCTTTCTTGAGTCAGAATTCCAGGGTTTTCATCTCTTTCCTTGAAGGAACCCTGGAATTGGAATTGCTGGGATTGAGCCACTTGTAGGAGACAGAGCAAAGCCAGTGGTTGGAGTTAGAACCACGAAATGTCTTTGGATGCAGAACTTTGCCAATAAAATCTTGGTCACAGGTTGATTTCCTTTAGTTTGAAACTTGATACTTAGTTATTGACAATTGAAATAATCTTTATTTTCTGTTTTATCCATACTCACTGAAAGGCTAATCCTCATTTTTCTTTTTTTTTCCCCCCAAGTAAAATAAAAGGAATAAAATACCTTCACAGTCACATAAACCACTCGTTTCCTTGCAGGTTTAGGTTTTTAAAGGTGCTGGAAAATAGTGAATTTTGCAACCAGTTAGAGTGAAAAATATACAAAAGGTTTAACTTCCTCACACCCTTCGTACGTGGGACTTGAAATAAAATAATTTGTGGTGTTGTCTGTTGAGCAGAATCATTTTATGTTGCTTCCTGTTTGTAACCACTGACTTAGTGCACGTAAAGGGGAAAATATATTCAGTTCAAACCTCTGAAAATCTGAGTTTTATCGTGGAGAAGAAGGGAGGGAGTTGATGGCAGCTGGAGAGTTCCCTTTCTATCCCTGCTCCTCAGGACCAACGTGATCCTCTCTAACACCCTCTGAATTTAAGGCTGGGGGAATTTAAAGCTGAATTTAGTTGGGATTTTTGTTTTAACTGCAGGGAGGGGAGCTGCCAAGCCAGGATCAGGTGGTGTAAATGAAAACTCGAAATTTGGAGGCAAGATGGGAGAGTGGGGCTCTGCTCCCAGGGCACAGGGACAGGAGGAGAGGGAACAACCCCAGGCTGGGCCACGGGAGGCTCAGGGTGGGCAGCAGCAGGAATTTCCCCATGGAAAAGGGAGCTCAGGAATTTCCCCATGGAAAAGGGAGCTCAGGAATTGGAACTGCACAGGGAGGGTTGGAGTGCCCATCCCTGGAGTGTCCCAGGAACTCCTGGAGGTGGCACTCAGAGCTCTGGGTGGGACAAGGGCATCGAGCAGAGTGTGAACTCCATGATCCCAGAGCTCTTTTCCACCCTAAATAATCCTATGAACATAATTCAGATTTTGATGAACTGCTCACTTCATGTTTCCCTACCGAAATGATGCTCCTCAGTTTATTTTCATTAATATTTTTGGCAAGATTTTTAAAATCCTGGTATCTCTGTGTTATAAAGCAGTGCTGAGGTCTGGTTTGGCAGCTGCAGTGGTTTCTTTTCCTTGATGCCTACAGCAGGGAAATCCATTAGAAGGCTTTGGAGTGAGCAGGTTGTATTTGATGTTGGCTCTCCTGCTTTTTTGTAGTAGCAGCAGCAGCCTGTGCCAAGACTGGAGGCTGTCCTTGTCTCCTCTGGAATTGCTGGATCAGGAACTTTTTCCAGTGTATTCAGGACTAGCAGTGCACATATTAGGAAAAAAATGAGAAAAAACCTATAAATTATTATTACTATTCTTTTTTGTTGCTAAAGGTAAGCTGCCAGGCTAAGAGGGAATGAAGGAGGGCAGGGATAATTGGGATATTAGGAAAAAATTCCTCCCTGTGAGGGAGAGCTGTGGCACAGATTCCCAGAGAAGCTGTGGCTGCTCCATCCCTGGCAGTGTGCAAGGCCAGGCTGGACATTGGACATCCAGGAAGGTGGTTGAAACTAATCCTGGAAGTTTGTTCTTTGAATTTCCTGGAGTCATGGAATACCCTGAGCTGGGAGGGAGCCACAGGGATCACCCAGTGCAGGGCATTCCCCAAATCCCACCCTGGGCATCCCTGGCAGTGGTGTCCGAGCCCTCCTGGAGCTCTGGCAGCTTCCCTGGGGAGCCTGGGCAGTGCCCAGCACCCTCTGAGGGAAGAACCTTGCCCTGATCTCCAACCCAAACCTCCCCTGGAAGTCCTTGCAGGATTTTTGGAGCTGTTCCCAATCAAAATCCTCCATCTAGTGGCTGAAAACAACAAAACAACGGGACGGGATTTGCTGTCCGGGCAGCTCTGCTCTCACATTCGCCTGCTTCTCAGCAAACTGTACAAATCGTGCCTGGTGTGAATGATCCCTGTCCCGAATAATCCCACCAGGACACAGAATTCCAGCCTCTGCCTTAAGGCCTGGAGTCTGCAACCACTTTAGCTGCTTCCCCGGGGGCTGGGCTGCTGGAGTTCAATGGGATTAGATGGCTGTAAATTGAATTCAGAGCTCTGTGTGTGTGTGCGAGCACCTGAAAGCGGAGCTGGGACGCGTGTGAACATTTCCTGCCCGGCTCCCTGGGGGATAATTCCATCCTGGCCCATGGCAGCAGGGTTTGTACAAGATCCACAGGGAATTTTGGGCTGGGATTCCTGGTTCGTGTGACCACCCACTGCCATCCCTTGTGCCAGAGCTGTGTTCAGGACGCTGGGAAGCAGGGAAGGCGTTCCTGGGTTATTTGTTGGGTGTTGTGTTAGGATTGGTGCCAGGGAAGAGTTGGGAAAAGACATCCAAGCAAAATAGCGCCTTGTACTAGGTGGAATGAAAAAAAAAAAGCCCCTAAAAAGCCAATATTTCTGAAAGCAAAACAACAAACCGACAATAATAATGGGAGCTTTAGTGGTAATACTTGAGAATTTCTGCCTCCCTGGGAGGTTTTTTACTCCAGAAAGTTTCCAGCTCCTTTATTCCTGGAGCAACTGTTTACTTTTTTTTTGGTTGCTATCTGAATTTTACCACTTGCACTGGAGTCCATCACCATAATATCTCTGTGAGTGATATTTATCTGATATATCCGTCTGCAGAATGTTGTGGCTGGTGTCCTGGTTTGCCCAGATAGGGAATATTTCTGTCATTTTTTTGGGAAATAGAAATTTTTCCTGATCTTTGGCCGAATCAAAGCTGCTTGTCTACTATTACATTCATTTTTAAGCTGTTAAACTGTAATGTTTGTGTGGTTTTAATATGAAATTTAATCGAAACACAATTTTTTTTCCTTGTCTTTTAAAGTGGATTGAGGATATGGATGACAGCCAAACAGATGCTAAGAAAAATTATCCTCCTTTGTAGTTTTGGGTAGGAAGAAGGAAGTGTAAATCTGATCTCCCCTCCTAAAATGAATCTTAATTCACATTGTGATGGGCTGCAGAGAACTGGAGGCTCTTGCATTTATTGAGCCCTGCATGCTCCTAAATTGTTGCTTTTTTTTCTGTTACACTTGCACTGGTGTGGCTCTGTTTGGGAATTAGTGCAGGAAGGCTGCACTAAAATCACCAAAATGATTTTATCATGGAGGAAAAGCCAGGCTCTGGGCTAGAAAAATTGGTGCAAGACACAGAGAGAGACTGCAAAGAGAATTGTTGTGTCCTGAGCTTTGTAACTGCTGGGAACAATTTCATGGGTGGAATTATCCCAGAGGTGTCACAGCTGTGCCCAAACAGGGGTTTGGAGTCTCCAGAGGGGGATTCTTCTCCCTGAGGACCTTCACAGGGACAATCCTGTCCTGTTCTTGGGGTGCTGCTCTGCTGGGATTCCATAGTTTGCTTCCCAGGTGGGGTGAAGTGTGATAATTCCTTGCCCAGAGACAGCTCAGTGCCCCTCTGGGCTGTTTCCCTGCAGGGATGAGACCTCAGGGGTTTAAATAAAAACTGAATTAATGAGTGTTTTGTCCTTTGCATCTTCCCTGGAGAGGGTGGATGATGTTTATCCCATAATCCCTGTGCAGCTTGAGGTCATTTCTGTCCTCCTGGAGATCAGCACTGGCCTGGCCTTTGTCTTCACCTTGAGAAGTGTCACTAAATCAGAGTTTTTGCAGGGTCAGGACCTTTGGCTCCAAAAAAAATGGGCTGCTGGGCTCAACTAATGAACTGAATTCATTCAAGGTGAATGGTTTTACATGGACAGGGGCAGGGAGAGATGGGAGATGGGGAAGGAATGAGGGTGGGGGGGGCCTGGGATGGATTTCCCAGAGAAGCTGTGGATACCCCTGGATCCCTGGAAGTGTCCAAGGCCAGGCTGGATGGGGTTTGGAGCAGCCTGGGACAGTGGGAGGTGTCCGTGGGGTAGAATGGGATGATCCTCAAGGTCCCTTCCCACCCAAACAATTCCATGATCCCTAATGTGGTTGTATAAAGATTTTTGGAACAGAAATTCCATATTTGGGAATTGCCTTTAATCGATTTAAAGGGAAAATGGAACAAAGAAGAGGAAGAACATTTGAGGCTCTTGGGTTGGGCAGAGAGAAATGGCATTTTCCAGCTTTTCCCACACAACCAGCAGGGAATGTTTGCCACAGTTGGAATCTGAGGGAAGTTTTTTCATTTTTCAATAGCACTGGGAAATGTCCAGGAGAGCTCAGCTGCTCCAGCCAGAGCAGTGCAATTCCACGCTCCAAGCAGAGCTTTGGAATATGTTTTGATTTTTTTAAAGATAATGTTTACCCTTGCTAATTAATATGAGAGAGAAGATTTCTGTTTTGTGTGTGTTCTCCTGTGTTAACAAGGCATTGGATGGGTTTGATTATCCACCTTGGAATGCTGCCCCGTGACTTGGGAAAGCCATCAGATATTTCAGTAAATAGCTTTGTTTACAAGGGACTGCTCAGAAGAATTATTTGGAATTAATGTTTTAAAATAGATTAATTAAATTACATTAAACTTGTGTGTGGAAAAGCTAATCTGGAATTCAGGTGAATTTAATTTAGTTGCTTACAAATATTAATTTACTTAATTAAACAAAGGCTGATTGAATTCCGTGTTAAGTGTATCAATTCTGAGTAAGAGTATTGGCAGAGATATTTAATGTAATTTATCTAATCAGCTTTAAATTTATATCTTTGGTTGTCCGTGATGAGTTTTTTTGAGTATTCCAGTACTGGAGCCACTTCTAGGCAAGTGCTTATAGGGATGCTCAAGGATTTTTCCCCTCTTTTTTGAGGGAAAATTAGAGAAATTTTAGTTGTAGTTTCATTTATCCAGCAGCAGCAGCAGGTGTGTGGTGGGATTGTTGGATCAGAGAACAAAGTGGGGTCTGGCCTGGGGAAAGGGGGCCAGTGGAAGAGTTGCTCTGGTAATTGGCTGCAAGAGCTCTGAGGGGTTAGAAATGTTTGGGGAAACTGGAATTTCACAGGATTGGTTGTTGAGGGTGGAAAAGAGCCCTGGGATCACCAAGCTGTGCCCAGTGCCCACCCTGTCCCACCCAGAGCACCGAGTGCCACCTCCAGGTGTTCCTGGGACACCTCCAGGGATGGGCACTCCAAACCTCCCTGGGCAGTTCCAAGGCCTGAGCTCCCTTTCCATGGGGAAATTCCTGAGCTCCCTTTCCATGGGGAAATTCCTGCTGCTGCCCACCCTGAGCCTCCCCTGGCCCAGCCTGGGGCCGTTCCCTCTCCTCCTGTCCCTGTGCCCTGGGGCAGAGCCTGACCCGCCCCCCCCCCCCCCCCCCGGCTGTCCCCTCCTGTCAGGGAGTTGTGCAGAGCCAGGAGGTCCTTCCTGAGGCTCCTTTTCTCCAGGCTGAGCCCCTTTCCCAGCTCCCTCAGGATTCTCCAGCCCCTTCCCAGCTCCATTCCCTTCCCTGGACCCGCTCCAACCCCTCAACATGTCTTGGATGGGCCCAAACCTGAGCAGGACTCCAGGTGTGGCCTCAGGTGCCCAGCACAGGGGCAGTCCCTACCATGGGGCTGTGGCCATGCCAGGGCTGGTGCCAGCCAGGTGCCAGTGGCCTCTTGCCCACCTGGGCACACCTGGGCTCCTGTTCAGCCCCTGTCCCCAGCATCCCCAGTCCTTTCCAGCCCGGAGCTCCAGGGGTTGTTGTGTCCCTGTGGAACCTCACGGATCCAGCCTGTCCCCTTTGGAGGCACCCAGGGGAGTGGAGGGGGGAGGAAATCCCTCCAGGACACACCATAACCTCACTTGAAGAGTTGGAGGAGCCCCTGGAATTCTCTGGGAGAATCCATAAGTGCAGCACAGATCCACCAAAAGCTGGAACTGGTGTCAGCCTGGCTGGCCAGGGTCCTTTAATGGAATATTTTCCACTCCCTGGTGGAACCTTCCTCCCCATCCCCTCCCCCAGATGGGGGCAAAGTGACCATAAAATATTCCTGTGTTGATCCAACTTCCACGTGCTGCTTGGGGGAGGAGAAGTGGGCACGTTCCTTGGCCCTGCTGTGGTTTATCCCCAGCTTCCTGGCTTTCTGTTAATATTTCTTTTTTATAACTTCAAATTTGTTCCTGGGAATAGTTCAGCACTGGTGGCTCGATGCCAATGTACATACACTTAATTTAGATTTAATGGGGACTACAGTTGCAGACAGGAGGTGGGAATTAGGGGAAAAAAAGGGGGAATATGGAGCAAATTTCAAGAAAAAGAGTGTTTTACTTGAGGAAATGCTGGTAAATACTTCACCGAGTAAAGTACATGGAAACTATAATGGCAAAGTTACTCTGAATTTGTTGACTGAAGCTTTTTGAAGCTGATAAACTCCTCTAACTCTCATCCTGTTAAATTTTATCAGGCTTTTCCCCTTGGTCCTGAAAGCAAGGTCAGCCCACTGGTAACATTTACTGTTAGAAATGGAAATGGTGAATTTGGAAGAGGGACACTTCATTCAGGGTGTGATAACTGCAGTCTTGGACATTGCTTTCCTAATCCCTAGGGTTGATAACAAATTTATTTGTTTTCCCCTTTCCATTTTGATCCAGGATGGCAGCAGAAGGGGATTCTGTCCTGGCTTAGAAAAGGCAGAATTTTGGCTGATTTCTTCCGAGTTGTGTCTGACTTAGTGAAATTGGAATAAAATGAGTTTGAGTGGAAATAAATACTGATGTTATGAACCCGGGTTTCTCTGTGTGTGTTGTAGCTGCTCTGCCAGTTGTAGGTTGGTGGTTGTGCCCTTGTTTCAAGGCTCTGGGACAGAATATTTGGGTATCCTGAGGTGAAGGTGAACACTTCCAGCCTATCACCTGTGAGGGGTGGACAATGGGTGCTGAAAACAGGAAACCATTTGAAGAAAGGTTGAATTTACTGATTTTTTTTAATTAATTTTGAGGGCACATAGTGGGATCTTTAGGTTGTCTGTTGAGGGCCAGGAGTTGGATGATCCACGTGGATCCCTTCAAATTCAGGATTTTTTGTGCTAAATATGTGAAGTATTAAAGTGGATTTATAAAAAAATATTGCAATTCCTTCAGAGGAGAAATTTGTAGCTGTGAGTGGTTTCAGTGCAACACGTGCAGCATCAGCTAGTCCTGTAAATAACCAAGCGAATCCTGTAAATAATAAACTTTTTAACAGTTGGGTTTTGTTCTGATTTGGCCTTTTTTTAGTGCTTGGAGTGGTGGCTGTGTCCCCTGCAGGCGAGGGCAGGGCTGTCCCCGTTCCAGGCCGTGTGTGACACCATGGAACAGCGAGAGCAGCTCAGCTGCTTTGTTCTGCTCAGCCTGGCCAGGCACCAGGACTTCTCAGAAATGGCAAATTTCCCTTGCCAAAATGGCATCCACGACCACGGAAGGACTGCCAGGTTTTTTGGGCTTCCTGCCACCCTCTGTGCTGGCCCAAAAGTCTTTCACCATGAGCAGAATTTCAAGTGACTCAGTGCTGGCAGTGCTGGTATTTTGAGTAAACAGGTTGGAGATGTGGGGGAGAACCCTTCTCTAGGTTGTGTTGCTCTCCTAAAAATTTATCCTCTCCATGTCTGGCTTAATGGATTTCTTGGGCTCAGGTAGAAGAGGAAAATCCTTGTGCGTGGTTGGATTTGATTCCATGTCAGGGTTAATGGATGAATTATCATTTCCATCAGTTAATCTCCATTTATCTCGCCAGTGTTTTTTACTCCAGGTTAAAAAAAGAAAAAAAAATTTAAAAAGCCACTGATCTCTTGGTATTCCTTGTCCAGCCCTTTGTAAACTTCTGGGAGAAAGCACAGCTAGGGGGGATTGCAGTGGTTTTATTTCAGTTTTACAAGTTGAAGGTTTCTCTTAAAACACTAATAAATAACCTGGAGTGAGAATTCCAGGGGAGCAAGGCTGAGAAATACTTTGACTTTAAGATCAGGACCGTATCCTGAAAATGTCTTCATCAGAGCTGAGCTGTAGAGAAACCAGGCAGATTCCTCCTGAAGAAAAAAGCCAAGTTTTGCTTTAGTTGTAATAAGATGTGAGGAAACTCCTCGCTCTCACTGAGTTCAGGAAGATTTTAGAGACCTGTTAAGATTCAGAATTTGCAGTTCTTGCAAATCTGCTGTGGCTTGGAGCTTTGTGAGTCTGAACCTGAAAGTTCTCCTTATCCCTTGGGAATGTGCAAGGGAAGGCAAGGAAAGCCTGAGCTTCTGTCTCAGCCCTGGGGCAGGAAGATTTCCCCCTGGAAAATCTGGATAATCCCTTTGTAGCTTGGTCATTTCTCTTAGAACTGAAACCTTTATTTGGAAGGGGAATGAAAAATTGGAGGCGTTGATGCTGTATGAAATATTAAATTATTCAATATTCATATTAATATAATATTAAATACAGATATTAACCCTCTCCTTGCTGCTGTTTTGCAGGGGTGCATGCCTGGGCCAGCCCCTGCCCTGGGGAGCTGCAGTGGTGCCTGAGGGGTTTTGCTGCTGGTTCTGAATGATGTCAGAGCAGGATTTGGCAGATGTGGTTCAGATCGCTGTCGAGGACCTGACTCCAGATAATCCAGGTAGGAGGAGATTTACAGCAGTGCCCATCAACTGGAAATCACTGCTGAGCCTTTCTTTAAAATACAAACCAGCTTTTTATGCCAAAAGGTGCTTTTGAAGCCCCTATCCCATGATTTCCATAGCTTCACTTGTGTATCTGCAAACCCTTTAGATCAGATTATTTTATTTATTATACTTTTCTCTTCAAGGCTTTGTTGCCTGTTTGTTTTTTGTGCAGAGGTAGACTAACCCCCAAACCAATGAGATATTCCTGCAGTCTTGTTTTTCTCCATGGTTGAGGCTTTTCCTCCAATGGGGGCTGTCCCCCATCCATTAGCAATTGTTTTATGTGTAAGATAGTTTATCTCATCCATTATTAAAATTCTTTGGACAGTACAATTGAAAACCACTTCTGAGAGCAAACATTTGGATATCACTTGCTCAGAAATTGACTTCCTAAGTGAAAATCTATTGAGATGTTGCCATTGCAAGTTAATGACTGAAAGAACAGCAATGGAAATGAGAGACACAGGCCAAAAATCTGCTTTTCTGATACAGAATGGAAAAGTTACCTCAGAAATGGTCCCAGAGAGTTGGAGGAGAAGCTGGGACCTGCCAGTCCTTCAAAATCTTTGCTCAGCTTGGGAGAGGAACTCAAACCTGGTCCCATCACCACTGTCAGAGAGAAACCCTGGGCAAGTGTCAAAGAACACATTAAATATCTTAATTAAATTTGCTTTTTTTTTCTCCACTAACTGTATTTTTAATTTGAGCTTTGTCCTCTTGGGTTCTAAACTCTGGCAATGCCTTTTATTTATTTTTTTTTTCCTTTGCAGTTGTGTTGGAGAACCATGAGGTGGCAGATGATGATGTGGAACCTGCCCTGAAACGTCAGAGGATAGAAATCAACTGCCAGGATCCCTCTATTAAGGTTATTTAATGCCCTTTCCTGGTTTTATTTCTGATACCAGTTAAGTTTAGGGAAAATCATTACAAGAATATAAAATAAACTGTTTATACCTAATACTGGAATTATTCTTGTAGATACTTGTGCATTTTTAGGCATAAATTTAAAAATCTGGGTAATTGTCTAATTTCCCAGTGTTGAATTAGTGGCAGGAATTTCAGATGCAATATAAAATATCAGCAGAATTAATTCCACTGACCCAAAACATCAGTATTGGGACATTTTTTGATAAAGTGAATGAAGTTGACCAAAAAGATGAACTTGAGGATGTACTTGTGTTACAATTTGTAGATATTTGTACAATTTCAGCATGGTTGAAGTTGTTGTTTGAAGCCAGCAGCATTCTCCTGACAGATAATTGATACTTAATTCTGGCTCAGGAGCTCAGAAGTCGCCCTGCTGTTCTCACTGCTGTCATTTAGGGTTGGTTTTTGCCCTGGAATGTGAGCACCTGATGAGTATTTTAGTGCCACAGCCACTGTCCTGTGTAACTCTGCATTTTTGGGGTGATCCCAGGAGCTGGAGCTCTGTGAAGGAGGGGTTGGGGTGCTCAGTGATTGCAAGGCCACAAGATGGCACAGCTGCTGCTTGCAAAGCACACAGAGTGCAGCTCTTCCCTCTAATGGCCTGTTTTCCCAGGAGAACCCCAGTGGAATATGTTTTCTTTTCAAAAAGATTGCTTAGCAAAACAGATTTTATTTATTTGCTTTTCTTGATTTGCTGTTCAGCAGGAAGCTGAAGTGAGTGGCATTAATTGTCTCGGAGATTTTTTGTGTTGATACAATTTCCACTGCAATTTATCCATTTGAGCAGGGAAAAAAAACTCACTAACTTTATCCAGGAGGATGCATCCAGAGATTTATAATCCTTTTGTTTTCACATGTGGACTGGAAAGGCTTTGGCAAGTCATTAGAAATGATTTTGCAGCGGATGAAATCATCCTGACAAAGTGCTTAGGTGAAAATGGCTTTGGCTGGGCCGCTTTTGGCTGCCAAAGAAAAGATCTGGAAGGATCTGAGCCTGCTGAAACGCTCCTGGATGTCATCAGGGGTGGATTTTGTCACCAGACAGGCTGTGAGTTCCTTTAGGATCAGCTCCCAGTCACGTTTATCCAGAGCTTCCTTAGGAGTGGGGATGAGCTGGGGGTGTTTAATGCAGGTTCTTCCTCTCCCTCCCCAGTCGTTCCTGTATTCCATCAACCAGACCATATGCCTGAGGCTGGACAGCATCGAGGCCAAGCTGCTGGCCCTGGAGGCCACCTGCAAATCCCTGGAGGAGAAGCTGGACCTGGTGATGAACAAACAGCACAGCCCCATTCAGGTGCCCATGGTGGCCGGGTCCCCGCTGGGTGCCACCCAGACCTGCAATAAAGTCAGATGGTAAGGCCACAGCACTCCCCCCTGCCCTAAAACACCCCCCAAAAACCAGGGTTTGGGCATTTCCTTCTCTCTGCACAGCTGGCAAGAGGCTGGTGGTGGAGGGAGAATTCATTTGTCTTCCTGAAGGTAATTTTCATAGCAGTTTTGTGATGTTACTCAGAAGCTGGTCCAGGGACAGTTTGCAGCTCTTCCCACATTTCATCCTGACTTAAACCAGACTCCTTCATCCATCCCCTGGAAAAGCCTCAGCAGCTCTCTCAGACAGGTTTTTGAGACTTGCTCTGCTTTTATTTATAGCTGTTTTGACTTAATGAGTTCGTCATCATTCTAATTGCTTCTCATTTTACTTCTCTTCACCAGAAGTACAATGGAGTGTGTTTTATGAGCTTGTTTGCTAAAGAATCCTGCTAGAAAAAAAATATCTCTCTGCTTATTTTGGAGTTAGAAGCTGGAGATGGAAAATCTGTTGAATAATCTAATGCACTTTGCTGAAAGAGCAGGCTTGACCTGCAGTCCCTTTGTGTCTCACTCCCCTAATGTGGTTTTAAATACCTAAATCTTGATGTGTTCTGTCATCTTATCATCGAGGTGATCCCAGCCAGAGAAATCTGCTTAACAAAAGACTCTTTTCTCCAACACTTCTTCCTCCTTTTTCATATTTTTTTATAGCTGGAGAACACTTCATACTTCTCTAAATAACTGCTTTTGATTCTCCATTACAAAGGAGTGGAGGCATTTAATTTGTCTTTTAAGCAGGTGCTGTGTCTGCTTTTACCTCTGCTTTTGAGGGCTTCATACACTGAAAAGATGAATTATGGCTGAGTTGTGTCATAACAGAAACAAAGTACATGGAATAAGGACTTGGATCATAGGGGAAACAACCAGAGTTTTACACCAGGGTTTTTGCTAAATACTCTTTTCTCAATAATTGTTTCTTCAAGAATCTTCTTGAAATCTGGGCTGATTTTTTTTTTTTTTTTGTCATTAATTTAGAGATCTTTAAGCTCTTGTGCACGAGCTGAACTTTTTGCTGTGGTTTGTGCACAAAAGGCTTCAGAAACCTTTTCAGGAACCCATGGCCCCTTTGGGACCCTATTAATTCATGCTCAGTGAATGCTTTCCTCTGTAAATGGCACTGTTTTGAGTTTCTGAAGGGATTTGTCAGACCTGAGCAGCTTGGTTTGGTTTGGTTTGTTTTTAAATCTCTGCAACCATCAGAAATCTGTCCTGGCTGTTGATGGGGCTTCATCTTTTGCTTTGGGTTACAAATCTTTGCTGACAGCTCCTCAGCCAGTCTGACCATCATTTCGATAGAAGTCTTGAAGACAGCAGGAATCTCTGCCCCTGATATTTGTTGCTGTTGGTCTGAAGTTGCACATTATCAAAGGTGTGATGCCAGGAGAGCACTGAGGGCTTTTTGTTCTGGAGCAGACTGTGGGACTCGAGAGAAAATAGGGCTGGATGTGTTTAATTTGGCACTGGGGGCACGCCAGTTGCACAGGGACAGAATGTTTCCCTGAATTCCCTGTCTTTCATCCATAAATCCCTTTATCACTTGTTGATTGTTTCCAGTTAAAGGCTCTGTGTCCTTCCTTTTTCCCCATCCAGCACAGAAGGAAGAGCTTCCCATAACTTTGGGATAGGGATTCTCAGGTTCTCCACAGGAATTGGATTCTCCAGCCTCCTTCTCCTGCTCCTGCCACCAAACTCCTGCTGGCTTTGCTGCTGCCACACAAAATTGTGGTTATTAAAGGCTGCCAGGGAAGATGGTGCTGCCCTGCCAGGAGAGCAGCTCTTGGAAAAGGATGGCAATAAATCCAGTAAATAAATCCCTTGAGAATTGGGCCTGTGGGAAAGCCATGAAGCTGGGGGTGCTGGAGGGTGAGGGGCTGGCCATGATTGTGCCCCTCAGGTGAGAACAGAGGGATGGAGCAGCTCTGCTGGGAGGAGAGCTGGGATTGTTCACCTGGAGAAGCCTCAGGGTGATCTTATTGCAGCCTTGCAGGACCTGAAAGAGCCAAGGAGAAGGATGGAGAGGGACTTTGGGCAAGGGATGGAGGGACAGGACACAGGGAATGGCTCCCACTGCCAGGGAGTGGATTTAGATGGGATATTGGGAAGGAATTTCTCCCTGGGAGGGTGGGGAAGCCCTGGCACAGATTCCCAGAGAAGCTGTGGCTGCCCCTGCATCCCTGGAAGTGTCCAAGGCCAGGCTGGAGGTGTTCAGATGTAAATGGAGAAAACCCAGAGGTAAATGGAGCTCAGGCATTTTCCTGGACCCATTTTTTTTGCTACAGGTGAAATACAGACCACAAACATCTGGTTCTGTTCCATATGCATTTGTGGCTAATTGATAACAAGTAGAGAGATAAAAACATTTAGTTTTTTTGTCTTTAATGAGAGTGGGACAGTTAAATGGTACTGCAGATTAATTGCACTCAATTAATGAGCCAGAATCCATCCTGGTGTCCTTGAACAAAACTCATTGGGGGTTGAACATTGGCTTATTAATTTAGAGATTCCTCAGATGCAGTTTTGTAGCAGATGGGATGTTTGAATTTGCTGTGTTTTTGTAGGTGTGGCTCATTAAAATGTTTGCTTTGCCATTACATTTAATCAGCAAAACAATTGAATTGAATTTGGAGAACAACTCTTGTCCACCCACTTTGCAATCTGCCATTTGGCAAAGCCTCCTGGCTCCACATCCCCCAAATTCCAGGGCTGTGTTTCTGCTGATTGTTTCCTTGTTTACAAGTGGGTTTGGGGTCAAATAATGCAGAATTGCGAGTTGAGATGATTTTAAATGAGGTTGTAAAGCAGAGAATGTGGTGTGACATGAATTATAGGGTGACTATTCTAGATTTAGCAAAAATGTTGTTGCTCCTGCATAAAACCTTTAGGAAAACAAACAAACCTAAAGAAATATAACCAAGGCATTGGTGTATAAACCCTAAACCAGCCAGAATTCTATTTTTTAAATTTATATATATATATCCATATATTTATTTCTTTTGTGAATTACAAACCCCTTGGCCAAGCTAATTGCATTTTTATCAGGAGGATTTTTACAGATTATAATAAACTATCCCACTATGCTAATCCAGACTTTTAGAAGGAATAATAATTCCTCAGCCCTTATCAGTGGCTGCTGAGTCTCTTCCCTGTGCTCACTGCAGTTGATATTATAACTCATTAGGGGATGTAAACCACTTTATATCCTTTTATTTCACTCAGTGATAAATAAATTAACATTGTGAACCTTCAGGATTTTTGCTGGTTTTAACTCAATTTAAGAGCTAATTGTGCCTTCTTGGAATTGCTTCTGAAGGCCCTGAAGTTGCAGGAAGATTTTAATTGATTTATATGGAAACAAAGCAAGGGTGAAGGGTTTCTTTTCAAGGTGCAGGTGCATGAATCAGCCTGAGCTCACTCACACACTGAATTCCAGCCCTGGAAGGAGGGAAAAACAACTCAGCAGTGGCTGGGGCTGAGAGGAAGGCAGATACAGAGTCAGAAATTTGGGCTGAGCTGTCCAGGTTTGATTTGGAGAAGTTTTGGAGTTCCCCAGGCTCTCAGGAATTCTGTCACTCTGCAACAATCCAGGTTTATTTCTCCTTTATTTATCCTTTGCCTTTCCTGGGGCCTCAGCCAGCAGCAAATGTGCAAACAGTGAATTCTGGGAGGCCTGGACACGACCACAACTGGACTTTTGTCCTTGCTTGGGATGGACCCTCTGGGATCCATGAATTCCCAACTTCTCCCTGGCTGTCAGCAGCCTCTGGCACGGGAGCAAACATTTATTTGAAATTCCCACTTCTGGGGTCACGGCTGGGGATTCTCCCAGGTGGAATTCTGGGGCTGTTTTCCTGAAGGATTGAAGAGGAAGGGGCTGCAGGAAAATGGCACAATTGTTTGGGATCTGTTCTCACCACCTTGGTCTTGGTTCTGCTCCCAGCTGGGTGACAGAGTCAATATTGACAATGAAAAAACCATCATTAACACTTCATGAATTAAAAAATCCTGTTTAGAATCACAAGATTTTTAATGAGCTCTGAAGAAATGGAAGCAATATTTGGATGTTTTTGAGCAAAATAATTTGGTAAAGTGAAATTTCATTTAAGGGGGTGAGAATTTGAATAGCTGATCATAATTTCGTGGATTGGGCCACCAAACTGTTGCTTTTCCAGCCTTTTGAGGTCCCTATTTTCAGCTCTGATAAAGAGATCAAGGGGTTTTCACACATCATTTGTGTTTGAACACTCTGTTTTCAGGCTGAGTTTGAGAATTATGTTTTGTGTGGCTTTGTACACGAAGGAAGTCAGTGATTGTTACCTTAATGCCAGCACTGAGCAGCATTTCAGCCTGGAGGAATTGCTGTGAAAACCCCAAATTCCTTCTGGAGGTGTAGTAGAGAAGTTTCTCTGAGAATTGCAGTTCTGTCTGCATTCAAAAATGGAGTTTATGAACAGAACAAATGAAATTAAGGCATTATTAGATTATCTGTCAGCTCCTCTTTCATTATCCAGGGTTCTGTTGTTTCTTTGGCTGTGGAATGGGAAAAAAAAAAAACCTCCCAAAACTTGACATCTTTAATTCCTTGGAAATCATGACAATGCTTTCCAAAATCTCCTAATTTGTCACAAAACCTGTCAGCCTCAACCTCTGGAGGTTTAATTTTGTTTTGCCTTCCTGGCCACGTGGATTTCCTGGGGAAGATTTCTGTGATCCATTCTATTTATCAGCAA
Source organism: Phylloscopus whistleri (assembly GCA_017589585.1). Classification (NCBI taxonomy): domain Eukaryota; kingdom Metazoa; phylum Chordata; class Aves; order Passeriformes; family Phylloscopidae; genus Phylloscopus; species Phylloscopus whistleri. Next base: position 461,239 of record JADMLD010001597.1, read on the forward strand.
CACAAGTTGATATTGAAAATAAGGGATTTTTATTAATTCCAAATTCCCCCAGGATTAGGAGGAAGTGGCATCTTGCATTAAACAGCTCCCAGAGCAGAGCTCTTGTGGAATTTCACATTGCTCTGGGATTTTGGGGAGCCAAGTGCCCAGGAATTTGTTGCTAAATTGGGAAGCAGTGTCTGACTCGCAGCATTTGAGGCGAGAGGGAAAGGTCAGTTATGGAATTAAACCAACAATTTAACATCATCCTTTCAGCTCTGTTTTGGAGAGTTCAATAATTCCTGCATGGATGGGGTGGAAATCATTTATAAAACTCAGACTGACCAAGATTTGAACCGTGGATTCCTTCTCCCCGCTGCAATTTTTCTAAAGTTAATGGTTTCTGATGAAATATCATTTCTGAGAGTCCAATAATTCAAGTGAGAGCTGAGCAAGTAGCAGCTGATGATTTAGGGCTGAGAGAAGGATGGAAAAAGTGTGGTTTGGATCTTTTTTAATTGTAGTGGTGCCTGTCAGGCTTAAAACACCAAAATGAACTTTTACAAAGAGGTGCTTTTGAATTCTTAAAGAGAATTTACACTGAAAATCAGATTTTAGGTAATAAAACTCCTTCAAGCTTTAGACAAAGGTTTCAGATGTGTTACCAGGTTTGATATTTTACTCTTTTTTTGCTAGGAAATTGTCCATTTTCCCTGTTAATTTAGCTCAGGATAAATGTGAAATGCTTTGCTGTGGGAGGTTTGCAGGATTCCTGTTCACTCTTAGCCACATGTGGATAAACAGTTTATTTATTCCCACTCAACTGCAACACTTGCTTTGGGTCAGAGACCTCAGGGAATCCTTTTAGTTCCATTTAGAATCAACATCCTTTAATTGTAAGGGTTTCTGGGAAGGGAAAAAAAGAGGAACACATGGGAATCAAGCAGGATTTGGGTTTAGACACAGATTAGGGGGACATTTACTGGTCTAATTACTGTCAAAGAACATTGAAAATCAATTATAACATATTCAAATGTTGGTGAAGCTCCTCCCTTGCCAAATCCCATCAATGAGCTGAATTCCAGGGGAAGCAGAACATTTAATTCCATGGCTCCATGAGCACTGCCAGCTATTCCAGGAATAAATGGAAAGGTGCAGGACGTGGGATTTGGTTCCCAGGGCTCAAGCTTTGCTTTCTGCCTGAAGAAACAATTAAAAAATGATTGTATTTAATAAAAGTGGGCAGGTTTTTACCTCATGGATGCTGGAAAAATGGGATAATGGTTACTGAAAATCTAAAAATCTTTATCTGTGTGAAGCAGAGCACTGGGTTGTGGCAGGCTGTGTTGCACACAGTGTATTTAATTTATTCAGCAGACAATAAACAGAAGGGGGCAGAAAAGCCTCATTTATTCTTTTGGGTTCCAGAATTGAAATATTTTGGATGGTTCAGTCGCTGGGAATTTGACAATCCAGCAGTAAAAGCAGTCCTTGGAAACTTTTCCTGTGGGTTGGGGAGTTAATTCTGCCAGTGCAAGAAAACGAATGAAGAGGAGAGCAGGTAATCAATTAGTGATTAAAGGGACAGGGTTTGGAAATAGCAGGGATTTAGGTGGTGTCCCAGAATGATTTTTGTACCAGTTTAGAGCAGTTTAAAATACCAGCAATTCTACTTTTAAAAATTGCAAAAGCAACCAGTCTTGCTTTTGGAAAATCACATAATAATTGAAATGTGGAGTCATTAAAAACACTCGAGATTGAAAAAGAGAAAATTGATTGATTCCAGTGGGATTGGAGGGCCCCAGTTTCACTTGAAGCAGGATGGAGAGGAGCAGTGGAGGGATTCCCAAGGATGAACCAGCCTAAAAGGTTGGAATTGCTGATCCCCAAGGTCTTTTCCAACCTTTGTGGCTCCATAACCTCTCCCAGAGCCCCTGTCCCATCTGCTTTCCTTGGCAGCAGCTCTGCCACTTGACTGCTGCATTTCCACCCCTAAAAACCCTTGGAATGTCTTTCCAAACAGCATTTTTCCCTTTTTTTTTTTTCTCTCTTTTAGGAACTGTACATTTTTGCATATCTTGAGCTCCATCTCTTTGTTCCAGGAGCAGGAAATCTGCTCCCAATAACTCCTGAAATTGTGTTTTTCATACCAAGGGAAGAGCAGGATTTCTTTCAGGTGCCCTCAGGGGATCTGGGAATTCGAGATTTAATCCCTAATTTCATTCCAAGCATCCTTGGACTGGCTGGAAAATGTCTGTGTTGTGGCAAGGGCAACACAGCTGGGAACTGGAAAAGCATGAAAAGCAGAGTGACCTGCTGGGAATTATTTACAAACCCCTCAGAAAGAACTCTGGGGTGTTTGCAGGAACCTGATATTGTATTTATTTATTACCTGGTGATTAGTGAGGCTTCACTTCCTGTAATTAATATCTTAAAATCCAATTTATAACACTGCCTCCTCCACCCCCAAGACTCAAATCAGACTTCTGCTGATACCACAATTTGTCAGAAAATCAGGAAAATCATCTCCAAGTAACTAATTCTACAACGAAAAATCCCAAGTCTCTACTCCTGGTTCAAACTGTGTTTTCTAAACCTCCAGAATTCCTCTTGGAATCAATAATTTCACTCCTGGAAGCTGCTGAGGATCAGGGCAGCTCCCTCATTTCCCACTGAGCACAATCTCCACTTGCTGCAGTGCTGCTCCTTATCTGGCTCAGGAAGTTAAGGCTCAAAGAAGGGTAATAACTGTAAATTTCTTTCCAGACTGCCTGAAAACAAGATATCTCTGCTGTTGTGTTTTTATGAGTACATTTATCTTCAAAAAGGGTGGTATTGACCTGGTGCTTATGGCGTGACCCGGCCTTTTCTTGGCCATAATCAAAAGCAGAAGACTGTTAATTAATGTAATTTCCAGCACTTTTCAGTCCTGGTTATGTCACACGTGGCCTGGATGGGTTTCCCCCCTGTTTTTCCCCTATTTTTCCCCATTTTTTCCCTTTTTTCCCCATTTTTTTCCCTTTTTTTTTCTCTATATAATCTTTTTTTGTTCTATTTTTCCCATTTTTTCTATTCTTTAAAGTTTTTTTCCTATTTTTCTTTTTTTTTTTCTATTTTTAAAAATATTCTTCTATATTTTCTTTTTTCCCCTATTTTTTCTATTTTTTTTTTCTATTTTTTCTAATTTTTGAGGTGTTTTTTTTTCTGGTTTTTTTTTTGCTATTTTTCCTGATTTTGTGTATTTCTGAAAGGCAAAACATTCCTTGCACCCTGTGTCACCACACTTCATTTTTACAGTTTCAGCTGTGTTCAAAAATGAGAGATTTAAAATTTTTGTTGTGTGTTTGTTTTTTTTTTTTTTTAAACCAAGATCTAAAATTATTTGTGTCCCTATCGAGGGGGTGGAAATTCCCTGGAGGAACCAGCCTGGCTTGGGAACAGGAGGGTTTGAGGGGTTTGGGGTCACCTTGAGGAGTTGATGAATTCCTTGGAAATGGGTGTTGTCATTCTGGAATTTGGTTCTCCAGGTGGGTTCAGCTTTTTTCAAAGCACAATAATCCCCAGGAGAGTTTAACAGCCTTGAAAATTGGATTAAAATTAAAATTAAATTAAAAAAAATATTTAAATTAACCTCAAAGCTGGTAATTGATGTTTTCCTGCCTCCAGCCACCCAGAGGCTCCTCTGTAGGTAAAGATGGAATTTTTTAACTTGGAAAATCTCTGATTTGTTTTTGAGTTGAAAATTCCATGTTGACTGTGTTTAAATTGTTTGGAGAAAGCATCATTTGCTTTATCTGTTATTATAAATTGCTCCCAGCCCTCTCAGCTCACAGCTCCAGGAGTTTTTCCAGCCATGCCTGGTGTACTTTGGCTTGTCCTGCTCCATCCTGGTGCTGTCTCTGGGATGTCTGCTCTGGGGGAACTCAGCATCCAAAGAGAATTTTTAATCCTGAGCTCTCACTGAAAAGGACGGATGACACTGCTGCTTTTTTGGCAATTTCCTGTGGCTGGGCCACAAATTTGGGAATTTAAACTTGAATTGTTGAGGTGCAGTCTGCTCCTTGACAGGTTTGTTCCCTGCATTCCTTTTGGGGCATAAATCCAATGTCATTTCCTGGCTTCTTTGCCAGTTTGTGGGTTTGTTGCAGTGTGAGATCCTGAGTGGGTTTTCTCACTCCTTTTTGGATGGGGATCCTTAACTGTGTCAGCAGCAGGCAAAGGAAGCAGGTGGCCATCAGGAGGAAGGAGCACTTTGACATTATCTTCCTAAATAATGATGAAAAGATGCAAAGAGAGGCTGTTGGTAGGGATGGACACGAGTGTTAGTGAAAGATAAACTAGAGAAAAAATAAGGAAAAGACCACATTGTACAACAATATTTGTTATATTTAGATTTTTCTCCCTGCTAGGGATAATTGTGATATTCCTCCACACATGAACTGTGCATTTAAATCTTAATTTAAACTGGGAAATAGCAGAGTTCAAGGGCTCTTTTCCAGCCTGGCTTTCCTTAAGGCTGGAGAGTTTTCCAGCAGGAATTCCAGCCCCTGTTCCCATTAATGCTTCTCCATGGAGTGATCCATGGGAGTGAGGACAAAGGGAAGAACCTGTCTGAAAATCTCCCTCCAAGTCATTTTCAGTTTTTTAGAGAAACACTTTTGATCCTCGTGGAAGAGTGAAATGTCAGTTCGTTCCTTCTGCCTGATTTTTTTTCTTTCTCTCCAAATGGAAAGCTCAGCTGGGAAGAGGAGGAGAGGATGGTCCTGGCATTGCCAAAAGTTCTTTTGTGTCTCTGGCTGCACTCTGGGTGATTGGCAGGTTATTGGCAATGGAACCCCAGCCTTTAGCATGAATGATCAGATCTGACTCACACATTTTCCATACTGAAAATGACCTTTGGCAGCAAGTTCCTTATGCAAAATATAGACTGGCCTTTTGTATTTAAAAAAAAAAAAAAAATCAGAGGCTAAATATGCAATCATTAGTTGGTATGTTTATTTTTTAGGAGTATTTTCACCTGTAATTGGACAGATTATTCAGTAAACTGCATGAAAAAAATTGCCAAATATCTGCAGGTTGCATGCATTGAAATGTTTTTTAGGGATTTGTGTCCAAGAAGAGGCAATTTGCTGCTCCAGTCTCTCCAAGTCCCAGTGCTTCTGGGGAAAGGAATACGTGAGCACAGATGGAAAGTTCTGGGGCCTGTGCAGACACTCTGGGCTGGTGAAACTCCCCCTGACCCCTGGAATATTTTCCTTCCATCTTCCCCCTGAGTACTGGCAGCACTCAAAATTGCTTCCCTTGGGATCTGAGGGAACATCCAAAGCTCTCCTCCTCCTCCTCCTCCTCTGTGTTTGCTGTGTTTTAGTACAGAAGGAATGGCTAAAGTTGTTCAGAAAGAGATGGAGAGATTGAAGAAAGGGATTGGAATAATCCAAGGATGCACTTGGCTGTTAGGATTTTTAATACATTTTTGTCAGCTTGGCCCAATATTTTGATTTTATGTAGAGTTCCATTTTTAATTTCATGTCTGTTCAGCAGATTTCTAAATAAATCTGAAAAACAGGGACTGGATTATCTCACAGGGAAGAAAATTCTTTATCACCTTCCTCAAGCCCTGCCAGGAGGGTGCAGCCAGGTGGGAATTGGGCTCTGTTCCCAGGAACAGGGACAGGATGAGAGGGAGCAGCCTCAAACTGCTCCAAGGGAGCTTGATTGGACATCAGGAGCAATTTCAAGCAAATCCAAAAAAAAAAAAAGAACATTCCTTAAACAAAGCAATCCCCCCAATTCCTTATTTTATGCCAATTTTTAGTGCTAAGGCTTTTTTTTTTTTTTAATGCAAACTTAATAAGAGCAAAATGCTAAGGACTTTCTAAATGTAATTTTATTGCATTTATCTCTCCAGTTGAAATTAATTATTCAGAGTCTTCATTAAAAAGAAGCTTTGGTAAGTGACATTTTAAACAGGCCTTCAGAAGTGATTGCAAGGGAGATGGTGATAAAGAACAGTGTCTGAAGGGAAGTGTAAAATACTTGAACATTTCAAACTGGGATGTGAGAACTTCCAGAGGAGCTGTTTGGATGATTTGGGAAATGTAATGAGCACACACACGTTGCTGCTGGCCTGGGAGCTGCCAGCACTGCCACATCTCCCTGTTTTATCAAGTGTTTGCTGGAGTTTTTAAATGTTTGGTGCAGATAAAAGAGATGGAGGTTGTCTTTTTTTTAAAAATAAACATGTGTGGGTTTTTCCCCTTGAACAGGAAGTGCCCTAAGTCCTGATTCTCCAGAGAATAACAGGAAAGCAACAGAACCCCCCCCCCCCCCCCATTTCTTTCTTTTGTTCTAAAATCTGAGCTCCATGTGCACACGAGGAGCTCTGGCAGAGCCTGCACTTGTCTGGGATGAGCCAAACATCTTCCAGAGCCTCCCCAGGTTTGCACCCTGGTGATCCTTGGATTCCCTGAGGAATCCCATCTGTTGCAAGCAGCACATGCAGTCCCTGGCAGTGGGAGGCAGGGCATTGGAGCCTGGAGCTTTTGGAGCCAAAAAATCTGGGGTCAGGCATTTTATTTGTGCCAGAATCGGGGTCCATTCATCGTTAGCTCCACGACAGGGCCTTATCTTTTCCTTGATGATGGATAATTTGGCACTCCAGGCTTGCACAGACACGTGAATGTTCAAGTGTGTGCTCTGCTACAGCTGAAGGAAAACGCATTTGCTGTCACCAGATTGGCTTAATTTGTGTTTCAGCAATTAGCCAAGGGAAAATAAATGACCCCCAGTCACGTCTGAGCAGTGAAAACAAGAGCGAGCTGTTTACTGTGGGGAGCAAAGGGGAACTAAACCAGAATTTCTCCCCCTCAGTTCTGCCTGAGCACAGCAGGAAGAGTTTAAATCTCAAATCCACACCTCGGAACATTGAGTGATGGTGTGGCAGTAATGTGAATAATCCCTGCAAACAGATCAGGTGCTCAAATGCATTGGAGGCAGTTGTTTATTTCATGTTTCCTTTTGCAGTCCAGTGCAAACTCAGCACATCTCGAGTTTTCCTTCCTCATTGTCATCAGGAGTGATAAGAGAAGCTTTTTCTGGTTTCTCACACATTAAAATGATTTTGGTGTTTGGTTTTAGGTTTTTTTAATGTACGAAATGGACACAAGAAGTAGTTTAGTCTTGTTTTTATTCAGTTAGTTTATTCCTGTTTGCTCTGCTGCTTCTTGTGCTGCTCATCTCCTGACCCTGGAGGACAACACATGCCTTTTAGCCATGCTCATCAGCCACTTTTGCAATAAATCCTTTCAAATTCTCTTTTTCTAGGAATTATCCTACTGAAGCTGGTGCATTACCATGTAAATTGGCCACAGTACCTCTGCAAACACACAGATTCTCGCAGAAAAAATTTGGTGGAGCTGTGATTTACAGACTTCCCCCTGTGTGTCCTGAATTGATGAATTCCTTATTGCTTCCCCAGGGGTCGTGGACTTTTATATAATTCCACTGGAGCCATCCATCCTCTGGAACAATCAGAGTGCTCAAGGTGGTGCAGGTGTCAAACTCGATGGATTGCCGGCGTCAGCAATGTCAGGAGAGGCCCAGAGGCCTTCCCTGGATTACTGAAACCAAAAACCTCTCCATGGATTATTTATAAGCTTTGCTCCTTTACATTCCCGTTCCCTCTGAGATTTTTTTTTTTCTTTTTTTTGTTGCAGTGTTGTCCCTCAGACCACAGTGATCCTCAACAACGACCGGCAGAATTCCATCGTGGCCAAGATGGTGGGGCAGGAGGAGCCTCTGAGCAGAGCAGCAGATTCCCTGGAGAACATCCTCAGCAAGTGAGTGGCATTCCCTGCAATCCTCCCTCCCTCCCTCCTTGGGCAGCACCCATTTCAAAGGCATTTTGAAGGGAAAAATGAGGAATGCTGGAGGTAATAACAGGGGAAAGATTGAAGCTGGGCTTGGATAGGTTCTCTTGCTTCCCTCTTGATGGGAGAGAACATCCTGGAGGAGCTGGGATTATCTCTGTGTTAAGTTAAAGGAGGATTTCCCCTAGCTGGATTTTTTACATGGATGCACAATCCCTCGGGAACACGCCAAAATCCTGTATTTAACCAGCTGAAGGAGGAATGTGCAGTCCAAGGAAAACTTGGGCTATCTAAAGTGAATTTTAAACAAGCAGACCTGGGGATTCTGGGTGGAAAATAGTTGTAATTAATATATTTTTATAAATTACTCAGATATTTCTTTTATTTTGCACACGAGGCCTAGACTTTTCCATTGAGGCAGATGTAGGAAATTGATACCTAAGGTTTTTTATTCCTTTTGCTATCAGTGACCCAAAGGACACAGTCTTAAGCTGCTCTAAGGGAAATTTAGATTGGATGTTAGGAGAAAGTATTTTACTGAAAGAGTGATGAAGTATTGGAATCATCTGCCCAGGGAGGTGGTGGAGTCACCATCCCTGAATGTGTTTATAAAAGGATTGGATGTGGCACTCAATGCCAGGGTTCAGTTGAGATGGTGTTAGGGCATGGGTTGGACTTGATGGTTGTAGAATCTACCCCAGAGTTTCCCCACCCAGGCCTAGAAGGAAAAGATCCTCCCCCATGGTGCTCTGCAACACTGTGTCATCAATCTACCTCAGTTTTGCTTTCCCCGTTGGTCTGTGGGCTTTGCCCACCTCGGTTGCTCCTGTACATCCCTGGTTCCCGTGGTTTCTCCTTTCCCTGTTTCCCCATTGTTTGCCCTGGCAGTCTGTCCCCGTGTCCCCTGTAGGGCACTGCCCTTTGCCCTGCCCTTGTACTGCCCCTGGCCCTCACACCATTGGGTCCTGACCCCACACTTAACCCTGAGTGTTCCTTTGATCCTGGCCTTTTGTCCCTGATCCCTGTGGCACAGTGAATGTAATAAACCCTTGCTGGCATTCCTCATACACAAGGCCCTTCCTGCCTCTCCTTCCCCGAGCTTCCTTCAGGAGCCCCTCAGAGCAGGCCACACGGCAGCCATGTCGGCTCCATGCACACACACACACCACAGATAGCTCAGCAGAGCAAAGACAGGAAGGACCTTTGTATAATATGTTCCAGGAGAAGTTTATTCCAGTTTATTCCAGTTTATTCCAGCTTATTCCAGTTTATTCCAGTTTATATCCTGAAGGGATCAGGGACAGAACACTCATTGACCATGGGGTCAGTGGCCAACGACCTGAGGGCACAGGGGTGGTACAAAGGGCAGCAACCCTTAGAGGGGTGTGAGGGATGAACAGCTGGGGAGGGCAGGGTTAAATAATCCCAAGGTTTAAGGTGGGGGAAGCAATCCAAGGTAGATTTGCAGTAGTTCTGCAAGGCACCATGAGGGAAGTCCTCTCTTTCAGTCCAGGCAGGGAAGACTCTATGGTTGATCTTTCCAGGGCGAAGCCTGGAAGTTTCCCTGAGGGGATTTTAGGGTTCCCACAGTTCCCCTGAGGTGATGGTGCTCCTTGCCTGTGGCATGGTGCCAGCGAGCTCAGTAACTCTGGGATTTGGATATTCCACACTCCCATTCCTGCTCTGAGGGGTTGTTCCCCTGAGGTGATGGTGCTCCTTGCCTGCGGCATGGTGCCAGCGAGCTCAGTAACTCTGGGATTTGGATATTCCACACTCCCATTGCTGCTGAGGGGTTGTTCCCTTGAGGTGACGGTGCTCCCTGCCTGCGGTGCCAGTGAGCTCAGTAACTCTGGGATTTGGATATTCCACACTCCCATTGCTGCTGAGGGGTTGTTCCCTTGAGGTGATGGTGCTCCTTGCCCACAGCACAGTGCCAGTGAGCTCAGTAACTCTGGGATTTGGATATTCCACACTCCCATTCCTGCTCTGAGGGGTTGTTCCCCTGAGGTGACCGGTGCTCCTTGCCCGCAGCGCGGTGCCGGGGCGCCGGCAGAACACCATCGTGGTGAAGGTGCCCGGGCACGACGACAGCCACAACGAGGACGGCGAGAGCGGCTCCGAGGCCAGCGACTCGGTGTCCAACAGCGGCCAGGTGGGCAGCCAGAGCATCGGCAACAACGTCACCCTCATCACCCTCAACTCCGAAGGTACCTCTGATGCCAAGGGCAGTTTTTTGCCTTTTATGTTGATGCCTTTTATGATTTATGCATGTATTTTGTCTTTTGTATCGATATAAATTTATATTATTTATATGATATATATAAATAATATCAAATATAATAGAAATACCATTTATTAAGAAATATAAATATATAAAAATAATATAAAATATAATAGAAATATCATATATTTTAAAATATAAATATTTTAAAATAATATAAAATATGAATATAATCTATTAAGAAATATAAAGATATATGATATATAAATAATACAAAATATAAATACAATATATGTAAACATTATATATATATATATATAATTTTATATTGATGTCTTGGGAAGGCTGACCTGGAACAGGGACTGGACAGAGCTAAGAGAATAAAGTTGATATTTATTGAAAAGCCTTTAAGGATACACCTGGGGCAGGACAAGAGCCTGGCCAGAGCTGCACACAAGGTGGACCCAAAATGGTCACAAAATGGACAAACAGTCACCAGGTCTCACACTTTGATCAGTTTTGGTCCATTTGCATTTTGGGGTTTAATTGTCCAGTTACAGCTTCAGGTTGTGAGGTCCCATCCTTCTTGTTCCTCCCTCCAGCCCCCCTTGTTTGTGCTGTTGGGCTGAAAGTTGTCCTTGGTGTGCAGCAGGAACAGGATTTGTTTTGTGTCCCTGCTCTGTGCAGAGCTGAGTGACCCTGAATGTGAGCTCAGAGCTGCACCCCTGGGCAGCACAGAACCTGAGAAACATCAAAGATAAACCTTAAAGCACAAATATACCTTTTATGTATTTACCTTTTTATGGATATACCTTTATATCCTTAGTGTGCACACCAGTAATTCCTGAAGTCTGATCACTTAGTGGAGTCCTGGTATACTTAATTTATTCAAGAGACAATAAACAGAAGGGGGCAGAAAAGCCTCGTTTATTCTTTTGGGTTCCAGCCTGGCAGAATTGAAATATTTTGAATGGTTCAGTCACTGGGAATTTGAAAATCCAGCAGTAAAAGCAGTCCTTGGAAACTTTTGCTGTAGGTTGGGGAGTTAATTCTGCCAGTGCAAGAAAACAAATGAAGAGGAGAGCAGGTAATCAATTAGTGATTAAAGGGACAGGGTTTGGATTTAGGTGGTGTCCCAGAATGATTTTTGTACCAGTTTAGAGCAGTTTAAAACACCAGTAATTCTGTTTTTTTTTAAATTGCAAAAGCAACCAGTCTTTCTTTTGGAAAATCACATAATAATTATTCATATAACCTTTTATGTATTTAAGTTGATACCTTTATATCCTCAGTGCTCTTAGCGTGCACACCAGTAATTCCTGAAGTCTGATCACTTAGTGTAGTCCTGGTATTCTATTAGGTCAGGAGATCAAACATCCTGAAGGCAAAACACAACTCCTTGAGGCTGGAAAGCCCTAAGCTCTCTTGGAAACCAAAGCCCCCTCCAGAACACATCCTGTAAACCAGAGATTTGGCCCATCCAGGGAGGAATTTTTTTTTTTTTTCCAACCTCAGTGATTCCAGAATTTTTACTATGCCAGGAGGGAAGCTGCCAGCCCCAGCAGGATGCTTGTTGTGTAATCCCTTTCCTGCCTTGCTCTGGCACAGATTTGCACGGCCAAACGTGGTGTTTGAGCCACTGAGGTGCATGTGTATTCTGAAGAAACACCTAATCCATTAATGTCTGCAGATCTGATTTCCCTCAGACCTCTGGAACACTCATCCATGCAAAATCTCTGAGATTGATGAATGCTGTGAGGATCAGATCAGTGACCCCCCTCCACCTGCCCTTGCACGGGAGGGAATTGCTAAGTGACTGCACCTGCAGGGTGGCACCAATTCAATTATTAATAAAGAGATGGAGAATAACAGGGCTGGTGTGCAGGGAGAGGCAAAGTCACAGCAGCCCTTGGCTTTCATCAGCTGGGACACAATTCCAGGACACTCTGAGGTGTGCAGAGGTAAAACCTGAGGGGCTGTGGGTGAGAACCCAGCCCAGGACTGGGACCAAACACCAGGTGTTCACTTCTGGCTCTGGACAGCAAAACTAAACTGTGCTTAGAGTTGGGTTTATCTGACATGGAGCTCTGGATATTTTCAGGATTTAGGGAATGGATTTCTATAAAGGCACTGTTTGCTCTCTGCTGGTTGCTTTCATGTAATTGTGATAATTTAAAAATTAGTGTTATTGCTTTTCTATCCCTGAAAAATAATGATAGAGGAGCTTTGAGCCCAGTTCCAGAGATGGTATAGAACAAGGCTGAGGGGTTTTTTTTGCTGACTGAACACTGTAACTTCATTCCATGTGTTTTTTAAAGTCCAGTTAATTTTGGCATGCCTGTGTTCTTACTGTGAGTTTTGGAGTGCAGCACCTTCTCACTTCAAACACAGCAGTGCATTTTATTTAATTGTGAACATTCTAATTAGGCTTAAAAACAACGAGCTTTGTGCAGTCCAGTGACTTGTGCAGAACAAGGAGCACAGGAGGAGCTTTTTTAGTTTCACTGATATACTTCAGGAGCTGGAGAGCCATTAAGGGTTATACACTAAACATGAAGAAATTTCTTTTATAGTGGTTTATTTTATACTGGTTTATTTTACAATGGTTGCATGGGATGGATGTGATGGCCCAATGTTATTTTCCCCTTCAGTTTTCACACACTGCACTTGCACCTTTAGGGTGGTAAGAGAAGGAAAAGTTTGGTCTGTTCAGTTATTTTGAGATTCTTTTCCTGTGCTTTCCAGAGTTCTTGTGCATTTTTAAAGATTCTGAATTGGATTTCCCCAATCTGAAACGCTGCAGCTGTTGTTGAGTGTCCTCCTTGCACAGAACTTCATTTCTGAATCAATTTTTGGGCCTTCAAAGCTCTGAAGATGTTGAATCATGGAATGGTTTGGGTGGGAAGGGACCTTAAATCCCATCCAGTTCCAACCCTGACACCTTCCACTGTCCCAGGCTGCTCCAAGCCCCATCCAACCTGGCCTTGGGCATTTCCAGGGATCCAGGAGCAGCCACAGCTTCTCTGGGAGATCCATCCCAGGCCCTCCCCATCCTCACAGGGAGGAATTCCTTCCCAATATCCCATTTAACCCTGGTTTGAAACCATTCCCCGTGTCCTGTCCCTCCAGGTTCTGATGCAGAGAATCCCAAGCTGGAAATGTAAACATGGATTTTTGGAGCAGATAAAGGAAGCCTGCTCTGCCCTGGGTGTTAATGAAGGGCTGACTGATGGTTTTTTCCAGAGAAAACTCCTCAGTCACGTCTTGTCTCCTCAACTTGGCATCTGGAGCAGTCATTTGATAACAGCAGCATTAAACAGCACTCAGGATTTGCTTTCCAAATGGGAATCCAAGCAGCTCTCTGTCCATGGCCCAGAGTTATCTGTCCACAGGATTTTCCAGCTCGGGGCAGGATCAGATCTCAGACGTGGGATGAGCACTTGGAGCTCTTTCCTGCCAAGCTCCTCAGGCCAGGCACAGCGAGAAGGAGCTGGAGCACAACAGGAGTGAACCTTTTGTACCCTAAACCAAAATGATGTGCAGCTGATGTGGAGACACTTGATGAGGCTTCAGGACTTGTGGAAGCCAAAGAAAATTATAAAAATTAAATTGCTTTGGGTTGTTTTTATTTTTTTTTCAATTATTGGGAGCCAGCAGATGAAGTTTCTTGCAGGTGTCTGCCACAGGGATATTTGGAGTTAACACTGGCTCACCTCCACCCAAATATAGCACAGATATATTAAACAAGGACAATAGGGCAAAATCCAAATTAGAAATCTGGTTTTCTGACATGAAACACATTTTCCAAGGTTTTCAAAAGCCCTTGTGAGTCCATGGATTTTAATTTTCGGAATTTTATTTGGGCCTTTTTTTATCTGAACTTTTTATCTGATCACATCCTCCCATGAGTCATAAAAGAAAGGAATCTCTCTTGGGTTTCACCAAAACCGAGGCTTATTCTTAACAAACAAGTGACCTCACTGATGCTGTGCTGAGGCTGAAGAACCTGTGAGTGCAGGGGCTGCTCCCAAAATATCTCCTGGTCCTGGATCCACAGGGGCTTGGGAGTGAGCTGGGACTGAGTCTCCTTCAGGCACAGCCTTTGTGTGCTGCTGCAGCACGAGGTTCTCCTGGAGTTCAGCTGAAATAGGGCAGGGTTAGCTGGGATACTGGCAAGGAATTCCTCTCCCTGTGAGCTTGGGGAGGCCCTGGGATGGATTTCCCAGAGAAGACTTCAAAAAAAGAATCACTAAATGTGATTTACTGTGGCTGCCCCATCCCTGGCAGCATCCCAGGCCAGGTTGGACAGGGCTTGGAGCAGCCTGGGACAGTGGAAGGTGTCAGGGTTGGAACTGGATAATCTCCAATGTCCCTTCCAACCCAAACCATTCCATGGTTCTGGGATTTCTCTTTGATATTCACAAGGAAATGAAACCTTTCTTTCCCCCCACACAAGAACAGTGAAGTGAAAAGCTCCAGCTCTGTGCCCAGGCCGTGTGTGCTGTTCCTGAGCCAGAATTCCCAGTGGCTGAGCTGCATTTTGTGCTGAGTGTGACTTTAAAGCTCTTTAACCTTTCTTTTAGCACAGCTTTCAATCCCACTGCTGGATCTGGAGGTGAATTTACAGGCTGCTTGTCCCTCCCTTCCACAGACTTAATGATTTTTAATTAATAAAGTCAGTGCTCTGGAGTCTCTGCCAATTAATCACTGCTCCTGTGAACTCTTGCTAATTGACAGGAGCTCATTAAAAGATCAGAGAGTCATGGAATGGTTTGGCTTGGAAGGGACCTTGAAGCTCATCTCGTTCCAACCCTCCACATGATGCTGATGTTGAATCTTCTATACATCAGCCAAAACATTATTTAATTTCTCTAGAAATGGAGGTTTATTTTTGTAGCTCAGGATTTGTTTTTTTGGGGCTTATTTTAATTTTTTAAAGATTAATTCATCTTTCTGCCTCTCTGCACCTACCAGTCTTTTGCTGCCACTGCCAACTTTGCACCCAGGCTTGAGAGTAAAATAAACACAACTTCTTGGAGTGATGGAGCATGTTAATTCCAGTTTTTCTGTGGGCAGGTGTTTCCTTTTGTTTTCCCTAGTTTTAAAGGAATGACTGACAGCTCCTGGGGAGAGAGCAGAGCCTGGCTTTGCTTTTAGGCTCCCGTGTCAGACCAGGGGAGTGTATCCCGATGGAAAAATGTAACAGCTCAGTGTTTGTCACTTCCCTGGGTGGGAGAGCACGGCCAGAGCAGCCCCTGTGTCTGGTTTTTGTTCTCTTGACAGGGCTTTTCTTGCTGCTGACCCCAAAGTGGCTCCTCCTGTTTCTAGAGAATTCCTCCTTTGCCTGGCAGTCCCCAAACAGGGGTGGACTGTCAGCTGTGCTGGGAGAGGAAAGAAATGCAGCAAAAAAGAGTCAAAACCAGCACTGAAAAGCAAACTGGGCTCGGTAGAATGGAGATAAAGGCAAATTTTTGAGGAGGAACTAGAAAATTGGTGTGTCATGGAAAGGAGGCTGTGACTGCAGAGAGGGAGTCTGGTAAAGCTGGCAGGACTTTGCACTGGAAGGAGAAATGATCAGAAGCCCCTTCTGTGGTGATCTCACATTTGGGGTATAAAAGGCAAGGAGACACCTTTCTCCTCAGAAGGCAGCAGGGTCCTCAGGAAAATTCACAGAATCAGGGAATGGTTGGGGTTGGAGGGGAGCTCTGGGATCACCCTGCCTGAGGCAGGGGCACATCCAGGTGGGATTGGGATGTCTGCAGAGAGGGAGACCCCACACCCTCCCTGGGCAGCTGTGCCAGGGCTCTGCCACCCTGCAGGGAATGAAGTTCTTCCTCAGCTAATTAAAGAAAGAAAAACGTGGCCAAATGAGGTGTGTGATGAGCTGAGCTCCAGATGAGTGTGTGCTTCACTGAGTTGAAGGGAGGTGTGTTCTTTGACTGTTCTCTTCCTCCCCAGCTCACATTTCCTGAGGTTTTGGAAGTCTTGAAGGAGCAGCAGCAGCAGCAGGGGATGGCTGTGCAGTGCTGGGGTGGAGTCTGGCTTTTACAGAACGTGCCCTAAATAACCCACCTCCCCCAGATTCCACCCAAATATCACCTCCAGAGCCTGATGATCCACCTACAGAACCAGCCTACGTGCAAGGAAGGATGTTTAAGTGCTGGGAACCTCCAATGATCCAGAGTTAGTCAATAGTGTTTATGGATTTATTTGTTCAGAGAGAATTTCCATCCAGTTCCCACTCTGTTTTCTCCTTCCTCATCCATTATCCTCCACACCAGAGCTCAGGGCATTTGTGCCTCACTCACAACTGGCTCTGGATTTCCTCTTTCCACCAGATTTTTGGGTGCCAATCCTGTCTTTGCCCCCTGCAAAGTGCCAGATGTGTTGGCAGCCTGGCAGGAACGATTTTGATCTAAAAGAAGGAATAATTTATCTTTTGTGCCCTCACGGAGCTGCAGTGGATTCATGGTTAACTTCAGTCATGCTTAATGCAAAATGGTTATAAAATAAATTCCCTTTCTGTTGGAACTTTGAAAGCAGGAGGAAAATGCAAGAGATAATTTAGTGGGGGGATTGTGGTCATAGGTCAGAATAACAAGATAATGTCTTTTTTTCCAGGCTGGGAGTAATAAAAGAACAGTTGCATGTGGTAAAAACAGTATGTTCTGGACTCCGTGCCAGCAGAAAAAAAGGGAGGATTTTGCAAATTGAACAAAATCTTTGGTTCATGTAGGTTAACAACGTTTGTTAAAAAAGTCTGCAGGCAAAAGGTGTTCCATAAGGAATAAAAATTCCTATATCCAACAGCAGTCCTGTGAGCTGCAAGGCACTAAGTCTGTGATAGGCTGGAGGATAATTTATTCAGCCTTCCTAGAATTTCTTTGAAAAACGTACACATTGATCCAGAGATGTTTTTGCTTCACCAGATCTGCCCAAATTTTTCTAACCCAGTCCATTTATCTTGAGGAACAGCCTGTTGTTTTCCCTGATAATGGTAACCAGACTTGTGGTGAGGCCAGACACAGTGGCATGCAAAACAAGGCACAGCTCATCCAAACCACTTTATTTTTCAGATGGCACCTGGTTCTGGGAGCAGAAAGCAGCCAGTGTGACCTATCCTGGCTCAGGATAAAAAGGAAAGGATCAAATTAAAAAAAGAAAAAATACAAATAATTTGCAATTGTATAAAAACAGATTCAGGACAGGGCATGAAGTTCTGATTTCAATAGAAAAAAAATTGGAGGGATGAGTTGCTACATGCATCAACAATAAAGAGTGTCCCTTGCAAGTTATATATAATAAATCCTTATATGAATATAAGGAAGAAATCCTTCCCTGGGAGGGTGGCAGGCCCTGGCACAGGGTGCCCAGAGCAGCTGTGGCTGCCCCTGGATCCCTGGCAGTGTCCAAGGCTGGGTTGGACAGGGCTCGGAGCAGCCTGGGATGGTGGAAGGTGTCCCTGCCCATGGCAGGGGTGGAGGAGATGATCTTTCAGGTCCCTTCCAGCCCAAACCATTCCCTGGTTGTGTGGCTGTGTTTGTGCTGATAATCTGCTGCTCTCAGTGATAAATCAGGATTGCACAATCCAACGTTTGCCTCATCCTGTCGTTACTCATGGCTATAAACTCGGCCCTGACATGTGGGGTGACTCAACCCAAAGGTCGTGCTGGAAAAGCAGTTTGGAGTGTTTGGAGTTGCTTTTATGTTATATTTTATTGAGTTCTTCTGGCTTGTATTCTGATAAAGCCCAGTGCAGGGTTTGGAAATGCAGCTGCTGCTTGCTCTGGGTCCTGCTCGGTGTGAAAAGGAGACGCTGTTTGACCTGAGCTCTGTCACCTTCCTCAGGGCCTGGAAGGGTTATGGAAACCAGGAATTGGGGACTTTGTATCCCAAAACTCTGCTCTAAGATCACTTAATGAAAGAAAAGTCATTATTGTCACTGTAATTGAATGCTGTTCACAGTAAATTACTGTAAAGCTCTCTGTGGAAGGGCTGAGTGACCTCTCAGTCAGCAAACCTTGTTTTACTCCACAGAGTTGAGCAAACACGGAAATCAAACCCAAATGGTCCATGTCAGTGGACAGTGAAATATTGCTGGAGTGTTTTCTGCCCAGTTCCTATTAGCTGGGTGAGGAATTCTGGAAGTTTGGTTTATGTCTGGAATGGGAGTCTCATCCTTGGCCATGTGTTCTGTCCTCCACTCAAGGTGGGATTGGTCCTGAGCTCTGTTCCAGTTTCTGGTTAGTCTTGAATCCATTGACTTTTGGCATTGTTTGCACAGGTTAATTGATGTGAGGGCCTGTTATTCCTTTGAGTTTAATTAATTTATTTAATTAAATCCCTAGTATTCCTTTTTTTATTTTTCCCTTGACAAACTGAGAAATTGGGAAAGAAATACAAAAACTTCTGAATATGTGTGTGTAGGTGGGTATAGCTGTGCTACTGATGGTCTCATATTTGAATAAGAGGGAAAATGATTAGTGATTGATTAATTATCCTTCTGCTGAGCCTGTTCTTTGGGAAACTATTATTTAGAAAATAATCTAGCCAGTAAACTCTGAGGAAAAACCTGAATTTTGTTTGGGATCTCTGGTTGCATCCCTAAATCATTGTCATTGCTTGATGTACTCCTTTTAAATGATTAAACAAGTCAGTGCTCCCTATTGATTACAATTTCTTTAATCTTGCTTAGCCTTGTTTTAATCTCATGGGTTTGGGGTAGGGGAAAAACAAAGCTCAAAGCTGTTGATTGCTTCAAATTTGCTGTGCTTTTGAGAATATCCCAGAGCTGCAGTAACCTTCATTTTAGGAGATGTGAGCACTGGGCCTGGAGTGATTTCTCAATAAAAGAGATCTCTGAGAGCGAGTTGGACACCTGCACTGGCCCCAGAAGGTGAACAGCAATAATCTTTGCTCACTGTTGGGGTGAATTTGGGTTTCTCTCTCTCAGCGGCCGATGTCGCCATCCCACTGGGATCAGCTCACCGGGAAGCAAACCGGGGCAGATGCTGCAAACCCCAGCACTGCTGGCTGTCTCCTGAGCCTTGCCTCCTTGCTCAGCCTTTCCCCCCATGTGTGTTTCAGAGGATTACCCCAACGGGACGTGGCTGGGCGACGAGAACAACCCCGAGATGCGGGTGCGCTGCCCCATCACGCCCGCCGACATGCTGCACATCAGCACCAACTGCCGCACGGCCGAGAAGATGGCCCTGACCCTGCTGGATTACCTCTTCCACAGGGAGATCCAGGCCATCTCCAACCTCTCGGGCCAGGGGAAGCACGGCAAGAAGCAGCTGGATCCTCTCATGATCTACGGGATTCGCTGTGAGTGAATAAGTGTGTGGATAAGGCAGAAAGGGGATGTGGGAAATGGTGTTTTAAGAGTGTGTTTGATGTGTGGGGAGGTGTTCTGGTGGCTTTTGTTTATGATGAAGGTTTAGGGTTTTTTGGAAGAAATCCTAATGGGCTGGTTTGTTTCAGTTGGTGGGTATTCACCAGAAGTTCCTCAGTCTTTTATTCTGAATGCCAACATCTCAGCAACCGCCAGCTGTGAGTGTAGTAAATACGGTAGAAATAATAAGTAACACAAATTTCAATACTGTTCAAGTGCTCAAACCAGCATGGTCTTGAACCGTAGTTTCTGATTTCCCATTTATGTCTCTTTTCCCAAAAGACTTGCTGAGATTGTGATGGGAAAAGTTGGCAATCTCAGGATCATAAAATCTGTGGATTCACAGCAGGAATGCGCAGGACGCTGATGGATTTCTGTCTGCTCCATGTGCACGAGTCTTTGGATTATTTAAGCTGCTACAGAGCTGTGAACTGATATTATTTGTGTTAAAGGCACGAGATTTGTTAATTTAAAAGGAATCCAGTGTGGTTTCATGTAGAACAAAGGCACAGCCACTGGTTTGAAATGGAAAGAGGAATCTGGACGTGAGCGTCGTGTCCTGGTGCAGCGACTTCTAATGAATACACTGAGGACAGCCAAGTCTGTTCCCTGTGCTTTATTTCCAAGAAACTAGCATAACCAGGATTTGGGGAGAAGTTTCTTCTGCCAGGTGGTGCTTGAGCACTGGAATCAGGGAATGGGCACAGCCCCAAGGCTGCCAGAGCTCCAGGAACGTTTGGACAACGCTCCCAGGGACAGGCTGGGGTTGTTGGGGTGTCTGGGCAGGCCCAGGAGTGATCCTTGAGCTGGATTCTAGTAAACCAGGAGGTCTTGTTGTTACAGCATTCTTTATAGTCACAGTTTGTGTTGGTCACCAGTGGGTCTGGAGTGGGAATAGTTTGTTCTCCTGGTGAGTTTTGTATGGAATTGGCAATTTGAAACTCCAGGTAAGGCTTAGGAACAGGTCAGCATGGGATTATTTGGGGTGGGGTTTGAAGAAGTGGCTGGGTGATGGTTGCAGGGAAGAGAATGTGAATGGTGTTTGATGATGGCAGGAAACACGTTCCTGTTACCTGCTGTTGTTCCCAGTGGTTTTCAGGCTGTTTTGAGGAAATTGAAAACCCTATACAACCCACTCAGGTGGCTGCATTAGGGAATTTTTGCTTCATTATTTACCTGAAACAGAAGACTTCAGGCTTCTTCTGCAAGTACATTAAATATGTATTTTTAAGAGAGATGGTAGTTCAAATTAATGTTGATCTTCAAACCCTTTTTGTCTGCTGATCTCATCAGTGTCAGTGATGTTGTTTTTAAAACACAGATTTTTGTTGAGAGCTTTTAGAAACACTGAGAAATGGATCTTGCTCCAGTGTGAAAGCAATTCCCAGGCAGTTCTTTTCCCATCCCTTAGATCTGAGAGCACAAATCACATGGGTCAGTTTGTAAGTGGTTGTGGAGGAAGATGAGATGTTTGCCAATGTGAGCATGGGGAAGGAATGTGTCCATGTGACCAAGTGCTCAAGCTGGGGATTATGTAATTTCTGTGAGGCATTCTGACCATGAAGAAACTGGATTATGGAAGTGATCCCTGCAGCTGGAGAAGGTCTGGAATGGCAGAGATGTGAGAGCAGGGGATCATGAGCAGCAGTCAGTGTCTGGCTTTGGTGGCATGAGCACGGTTTGGGATCCAGGTATCTGAAACAGCTTCATTCCTTCCTGCTGTTGGCTGCTGTGTTGTTTTATTTTGGGAGCCAGGCCATAAAAAACTCGAGGTTTCTGGAAAAAAATAGATCCTGTGTGGATCTGGCCAGAGAAGGCTGGTTTGGGCAGAGAAATGTTGATATTTTTGGGGATTTGCTACCAGCAAGGACAAAGAATCCTGTGGCAACCAGCAAAGAAAACACACGAGGACTTGATGGAGCAGCAAATGTAACAGTGAGAACAGTGGTCCAGAAATGATGATTTCACTTAATAACCTCATATGTCATCACTGGGAGCAATTAAGTGGGAGTGGAATTGGATTCCAGCAGCCTGGTGAGGAATGTGGAGCACTCAGCTCTCGAGGATGGGCTTGTGCCCGTGCTCAGTTCAGTGGCAGAACTCTGTGTGTGCCATGATTCCATCCCTGCACTCCCTGCCTGGGAAGGGCTCTGCCATCCCACACCCCCTTTCCCAGTCCACACACATCTGGTTTTCATCCCTGGAGTGTTCTCCCAGAAAATCACCCCAAACCCGAGTTTCCCTGCCATGGGAACCCCCTCGGTGCTGGTCCCCACTGTGGGATTTGCTGCTGCTCCCAGCAGTTCCTCCTTTGATGACTTAATTCAGACAGAAATGAAAAATCCAATGTCATCAGCCTGGCCTGTGCCAATCACAGCCAGAGGAGCCCAAGGAAATAGAAAGGATTTTATTTTTCCTTTCGTTTCAAGTTTCTTGCAGTTTGTCAGTGGAAAGATATTCCATCCCTCCTTTTTTTTTTTTTTTTCTGTAAGAAAAACACCAAGCAAATCTGTATTTAATAGAGAAAGTATTTTGTGTAATATGCAGAAAGTATAGAAAATGAAGAGATGTGTGTTTATTATACATTCTTGGTGCTCTGCACAAGGGTTACCACAAGAAGAGAGGAAAGTTTATCTTTGGAAGTCTAAATTTTCACTTGTGGTAGGATTTTGCTTGTGGGGTGGCAGTGGTACTGAGAAGAGTTTTTAGGCAAGAAACCAGAATGATTTAAACACAATCTCTGTCATTAAATAGCTCATTACCTCAGCCCTGCTAAAAATGGAGACTTTTGCTGGTGAAATACAATCCAAGAACATCCTCAGTTGTAATTTTCTTTGCCTAACAGAAAATACAGGTTTAGCTCTTTGGAGATTTGACAGCAATTTCCACGAGCGAGTTGGAAAAAACAGATTCCCAAATTCAGAGTTTTGCAGTTATAAGGAATGGTGTAATAGAAAAGATGATTTTCCATGGCGTGCTGGAAAAAATGGAGGGGGGATTTCTGAAGCTCAGAAAAGAAAGTTTATCAGTGGTTCTTATTCTTCAAAATAATCAAAGTAACTCAATGAAAACAAAATAAAATTAGTCACTTGTAATATGTATTTATATACACATATTTTATATATTACTGTGTGCAACTTTGTGTATTATTTCTGTGCAAGCCTCTTGCTCTGCACATGGATTTTTGCAGATTCTCACCAATCATTTTTCCACTTTTTTATCGGTTCTGGTTAATTATTCCAAGAGGATGGAAGATCAGAACCTGCAAATTTAATGCAGAATTTGTAGTTGGGTGGAGGAAGGAGATCCAAACTCATGAATTGCATTAAGGGGCAATTGTGTTATTGGACTCCAAAATTCTTATTTTAGCTCCAGACAGCATCTGTTGCTCAGGGAATTATTTATGCACATGGAAATAACTCTCTTGTTAGGGGCAGGATTGTTGCTGAACAAAAAACCAACTCAAAACCATAAATCCCCCACCCAAACCCTCCAGTGCTCACAGAGGGGAGGAAACTGTGGTGAAAAATTTGGGTGAATTTTCCCATTTGCTTCCAAGACTTTCATAGAGAGAATTTCTCCCATTTCCCTTTAATTTCATCCAGAATACATCCCTGTCTTTTAAACACCATAAAACAAAGTGTTAGCTGAGAATACCTAATGATAAAATCTGATTTTTAACTCTGAATGATGCGTTTTCTGCTTCGAATGCCAAACAACTTCACTTTCAAAGACTCAAAAACTCAGCACAGAAAGAAATCCCTGATCAAAGCTCGGTGTTCCTGTTATATAAAACATTGCTTCCAGTAAGGATGGGAGCACTTCTCCTACTGCAGGAGTTGAAAGAGATGTTAATACACTCTGAAAGGAGTTGTGTCCTCAGCAGAGGCCAAATGGAATTAAACACTGGCTCTGCTTCCCAAAAATCCACACACCAGCTCTGGAGCTGCAGCCCACACACGGCTGCTTAATAGGAAACACATTTGGCTGTGGAATTGATGTCAGTGGGATGAGTTTATGTATGGAGAGAGAAATATAAATATAAATATTCCTGCCCACAGCCCAGGCAGGTTGGGCCGGTTGAAGCTGCCACTGGCGGCGTGGAAAACGTGAGGGGAGCTCAGCACTGCTGCTCCAGCTCTTCATGGAGAGTTTGAGCTTAATAACAAGGCAGGATAAACAGCAAATATATCACATTTCTGTCCTCCTCGAGGATTATCCTGCTTGGAAGTGCTGGAGGAAGGGCAGGAAGTTCTCATGGGTGAGCTGAGCTGGGATGTTTCTCAGCAGAGGATCTGCTTTTTGGGACACTCCAGGCTTGGTGTTGTTTATCGTGGAATCCTGGAATAGTTTGGGCTGTGTGCACTAATTATTTATGTTAATATTTTATTTATATTTATATATATAACCAGTGCCACCCTCTGCTATGGGCAGGGACACTTTCCACTGTGCCAGGCTGCTCCAAACCTTGTCCAGCTTGGCCTTGGGCACTGCCAGGAGCAGCCACAGCTTCTGGGAATCCATTCCAGGGCCTCCCCACCCTCCCAGGGAAGGATTCCTTCCCAATATCCCAGCTAACCCTGCCCCTGGCAGTGGGAGGCCATTCCCTGTGTCCTGTCCCTCCATCCCTTGGAAATCATCTCTCTCCAGCTTCTGTCTCCCCTCAGGTGCTTTAAACAAACATTGCAATTACTGAGGACATGCATTAGAAATACAGAATGTCATCAGTGTTTCCTATTCTTTCCCACTTCCAAAAGCCTTTTTTATTGCTGCATTTTTATTAACTCTAACAAATTTTTCCTTTTTTCCCCCTCATTTCCTTCCTAATATCTGCATGCTTTTTCAGCATATTTTCTTTGTCTTCCTTTCATTTCCTGTTTATAATTTTGGGCTTCTCTTGTCTCATTTCTGAATATCCCACAAGTCAGTGGCTGTTGGAGTATTGAATAACATCCCTTGGTTTAAAAGTGTGACACCTACATGCTGCAATGCTGAACATCAGCAGCTGGAGAGGTGCATCCAAACCTTGGATTCCATCTGGAGACTGCTGGAGAGCCCGAAGGAAAATGATCCCAGCTGGCATTTTGTCCTGTGTCTTTAACATTTCATCAGCCCCAGAGATTGATGGATTTCTGTGATTTGGATATTGGTAATTGTTGTTTCAATCCCTCCCCAGCTCCCTCAGGAATCAGCCACGGATGCTCTGGGGGTTTGGGACAGTGGCAGAGCTCAACCCAGGAATTTCCTGAGCATCCCTGAGCTGCTGAACCCATCTGCTGTTTCCTCCAGGATAAAAACTCCTCTTTTCCCAGCTCTGGTAGCCTGAACAGGAGTCCTGTGGTTTGTGCCTGATGGATGAGCTAATCCTGTGGTCCCTGGAAATACTTTTTGCCAACATTTTCTTCTCCCAGTGCTAAACAGCACAGGCTGTAGTTCTTGGGAAATAAAGACTGACATCAGGCTGTTCCTGTGGTGTTATCACAGAACCCTGGAATTGTTTGCTTTGGAAGGGACTGAGATGGGCCAGGGACACTGCACTAGTCCAGCTTGCTCAGATCAGATGCTGTGGGACATTTCTCCTCTGGATGGCTTCAGGGAATGTAGGACAGGTTCCACTGGAGCTTGAAGGGTTGAGTTTGCTCAATTCTGCAGAGCTGAGGGGAGGTGAGGGGAGCTGGGCAGGGCCTGCTGAGCTTTGTGCTGCTCAGAACCTGGACTCTGAGCCCTGCCTGGAAAGCTGGGCTGGGCTTTGGTGGAGAGGCCACAAGTGCTGACCTGTGATGGACAAAACCAGGGAGAGGCTGCAGAGCTGCTGAACTCTCTCCTCCTCAGGAGCAAAGTCCCAGAGTTCTGCACATCTTTAAAAAGCAAGAAGTGAAAGAACTCCTCTCTGCTGGGCTTTTCTCCTCTCTGAAGAGCTTTCATTTCTGTTTCCCCTGGGGAAGGGCCTCGTGCTGCTGCGTTGTCTCCCTCAGAGCTGCACAAGTGTGGCTCCAGTTGCACAGAGCTGCTGCTTTGTGAATCAATTAAATGCTGCCACATGCAGGGCACTGATAACCTCTTTTGAGGCCAGGCAAGAAGATAATGGGAGAACCCATTGAGTTTATCTCAGCACCACAGTTCTCATCCATGGCATCAATGCTGGCCTTGCTTTCAGCTGCAACTCAGTGCTGCCTGGAGTTTGCTTCTTTCCTGGGCACTTCTCTTGATTTCAATTATTTTCCTGGCCAGTCCTTGTTAATAAACTGAAGAAAAAAAAAAAAAAAAAAAAAGGCAGCAATTTTGGGGAAAGAAAATAAATTGTGTGTTTTCTCTCTCCTCCTCACACTTCTCTTGTCGTCCTTGCTTTATGCAAGTGAAGAATTGAATTTTCCATTCTTGGCAAAGCAGCAGTGGAGGCTGTCAGGCCCCACTGATGTGTGTAACACGACTGTGTGTGATGTGCTGTCAGGCACTGCTGCCTCCTGGGCTCTCCAGAAAACACCAAATGAACGTATGAGGTCACTTGGCCCATCTGTTTCCACACTCCTTCCATCCCTCAGTGCTTTTCCCTTCTGGCCAGACTGAGTTCAAGTACGTGCTGAAGTGTGCAGGTCTGCACTGCTGGAGAGGCAGCTCAGGGCAGTCGTGGGGCTGGGGGTAGAAAAGCAGCTTTTTCAGGGGCTTTGAGTGAGTTTCAGGAGTATATAAAGGAAAAAAAGGGTAAGTTGGGTGGTTTGAAGATGGGCTCTTTGGGAAGGTTTCTGCTGCAGCTGCTGTCTTTTAAAAATGGGGGACAAAGTAGGAATAAATGTAGGAGTTTTGTTTTTAAATGATGGGAAAAAATAGAAGCAAATGCCATTTGTCCAGTGTCATCCCACTGGAGTGACTCTGGTGTAACTTGGGACCTGGAGCAAGGCTGGAACAGAGAACAGGAAGAGTTTTCACTTTTCAGGTTACAAACCCTCTGTTTGGTCCAGAGTTATTTTCTTGTAGGGTTGATTGATTAATTCCTAAAAATTGTACTCAGGTTATTGAACAGCTGTGGATGTTCTGTCACCATCAGGAAAGGGACTGAAGGATCCCTCTGGGAATTCTGTATGGCCTCTGCTGTGACATGTGGAACTCCAGGAACACCACAAAGATTCTGTTGTTCCTGCAGGGATTAATTAATCCTGCAGGGATTCATTAATTCCCCAGCCCCTCTCTGCCCCTGCAGCTCCAGAATTTTTCAGAGCACTGGGTGTGTCCTGTGGGGAGCTGGGATGGAGCAAACCCAGGAGCAGATAAAAATCCCTCTTCTCCTGCCACTCTGGGGATTTGACACCCCACTAGATGGCAATATTTGAATGCTGATGGCTCCTTCCATAAATGAGAATAAACCAGGTTCTGCTCGCTGTAAAATAGGTAAAAATAGCCTGGCTGCTTTTCCAGAGAGGTGCTGAGGTGTGACTGAGTGTAGGAGCTCTCCTGCTCTGGAACAGAGATTCCTGGGTGGAATTTGGAGATTCTAGATCCTAAATAACATTAATTTTTCATTTTTAAAACTTCTAGTGGGCTTCTTTTAATTCAAAGAACAAAGGCATTTAAAATAACTTCAGTTTTCATGTCTCCTCTGAATCTGTGACTTGTTAAAGCTGAAACATTCAGACAAACACCCTCAATAAATATTAATGAACAGAGTAATGACTTGGGAGCTGGATTTGCCTTCCCTCCTCCCTCTCTCCAAGTTCCCAGCAGCTCCTCCTGTCTCTTTTTGGACCTGGTGGATGAGAGCAATGCCATGGAAAGGGATTTTTTGGTGACAGGATGGATTTTCCAGGCGTGTGACATTGGAGGAGCTTCCAAGGCTCTGCCATCCCTCCCCTCCTGCATCCCAAACCTGAACATCCCCAATTCAGCAGGGGGGAGCTCCTCTCAGCTGTGATCATCCCCCCCAGCTGGCAAACAAACAATTCCTGTTTCCCAACCATTTCAAGATGGGCAGGGCAAGCCCTGGCTGAGGTTTGGAAAAGCAAAGGCTGAAGGCTCAGGGAGGAATTCCAGAGGTGCTTCAGCTTTTCCTCTGCTCCCCCAGTGTTTAGAGCAGCAGATTTTGCTGTCATGTGCTCTTGGTTTAATCAAAAAGCTCCAAATGTATGACCCTGCTGAGAAAAAAAAACGAATTTTGGGAGCTAAAGTCACCAAAAATCAGCCTCTTCTCCTCTCTGAGCCTTTGTTTCTTGGAGGATCCATCATATTCCTGTCAATTTAAAGGGATTCTGTCCATCACTTTAAGATGAATTCCCCATCCTGGTGCTTTTCTTAAGGTTTTAAAAATTAGAGGGAATTGGAAAGTGAAGGAGCAGTGACCCAAATCTGCTTGGATTCTGTGTTTAATATAAATGATATTTGTATTTTCTACATGAGGCTGTTAGACTCTGTGCTGCACTTTTCCCAAATCTTTCCAAGTGCTCCAAAAGCAGCAGGAGTTTCTGGGCCACCTCAGCCTAACTCTGCCAAGTCCATGCAAATACTGATTTACCTTGGAATTTTCCAAGGAAATCTGGGATTCTTGGAGAATGAATGGCAAGCAGCACAGACTTGGAGTGTGCAGATGAAACTCCTGACATGGAGTTTGATTTTTAGGAGCTGAGATCAGGATGGATTATTTCATGTCTGGTTTTGATCTCACAAATGTCTTCTCTTCCTCCTCAATTTGTTCTTCATTTGATTTCTTTCCAGTTTCATGTTCTGTGGGGATTGTTTTGTCTGCTCCCTGACTTCTGACCTTTCAGAAAGAGAGGATTATCTCCTCAGGAACATGGTTTTCCTGGGATTTTCGTAGTTTATAATTAGTCCTGATTTTTAGGAAACCCCAACCCTTTCCCTCCTTTTTTTTTGTGCAGCAGATCCTCTAAAATTATCATTCCAGACACCACCTCTGTGTTTGTACCAAATCAAATCTGTTTTTCCTTTGCATTTCTGTGCTTTTTTTCTTTGTATTTCCAAGCTTTTTTTTTTTTTCCTTTGCATTTCCTAATATTTATTTCCTTTAAGAACCACAGCAAGATTTATTTCAGCCCTGCTTGTGTTGCTCTTTTTCATTTTAGTGAAACTCCCCCAGATCTCTCCCTGTGTCTCTGATCCAGGCTCAGCATGCTGCACCTGTTGCCTTTTAAAGCTGACTTGAATTTTCCTGATTTTTGCCTTCTTCCTGAGCTTTTCCTTTGCTAAGATTGGAATGTTGATCCTTGGTTTCCCTTTCCCCCCCTGTGGCTCTCTGAATTCCCTTTGCAGCCCTTTTTGTCTCCCAGGCTGCAGCCAGGATCTCTCTGTCTGCAGAAATCACCCAAACTCCTGCAATTTATGAAATCACTGAATTATTTTTCAGTCTCTGGTGTGTTTTTCATGGAAAGCTTCATTCAGGAAATGAGGTTCCTCCCCCCCCCCAAAAAAAGCAAACTTTGGGCTTTTATTGTTTAAAACTAAGGATCTTTTCTTTGAGGCACCATTCATGAAAAGATCACTAAAAACACACTCAGCCAGTCTTAAATCATCTAAATCCTCTACTTTACTCTCCTTTTGTGGGCATCCATCTTCCAAAATATTGTTTTTTCCTCCAAGTGCTGATTTATATTCCCGGCTGGATTTTTTTCTGGGTTGTTCTGGAGCTCGTGGATGCTCTGCTGTGTAAAATGTCAGCGTTTGATGCAGCTTTTGAGAGCAAATGATCCAAAAAAAAAAAAAAAGTCAAATCCCTTCTCCCTGAAGCATTCCTGTCTTGTCTCTTGGATGGATTTCCCCAAGGGAGAGGTCTCATTTCCAATATCCTGCTTTCCTGACTGAGTTTGGTGTTGGACGTGCAGGGAATGAGGCAGCTGGGAGCTCTCCTGCCTGGAATCATTTGTGGCCAGGGAGCAGAGTCAGCATGCTCCACTCCTCTGCTATTGTGTGCACATGTTTTGGGGGGATTTCTCTCTCTCCTGCAGGTAAATCATGTTTTTAATGCCACTGGGAACTTTTTATCTGCTTCAAAACTCCTCCGCTGCCTTTAGGTTGAGATTTTTTTTCCTGGTAGGAAATGTCTTGCTAAGGACATGATTGTAAAACAACCTTTTGGATTGTGATAGCAACTGCACAGATTTGACATCTGAAATTCATTTTGGTTTTTTATCAATTATCTCTGTGCTTTAGGGTTGATTTTTCAGGCCTGATTTGCACATGACCGGGTCTGCAGTTGTGGTTACAATCTCTGCACACAGCACTGCTTGTCCAGCCTGGTTTGACACCCTGACAGCAGCTGGGAATTTCATGAATTAAGGGAAAGAAATGAGGGTGCCTGGCTTGGAAAATCTGTCCCTCATGGTTTAGGGTTTTGTAGCCTAAATTTTTCCTGTCTGCCCCTGCCCTGGTGAGGTTGTTGTCTGTTTTCCATGGTTTCCCCTGGAGCTGTTCTCTCCATGGGGGTGGTGGTGTCTGCCAGCAGTTCCTGGCCATTCCTTATCACACTGATTAATGATCAGCTGGAGAATCAGGGGGAATCATGAATGGGTTGGGATGAAGTGATTTAAAATTTATTCAATCCCAACCTTCCATCATTCCAGGTTATTCCAGCCTGGCCTTGGACATTTCCAGGGATCCAGGGGCAGCCACAGCTTCTCTGGGCACCTCTTCCTCACAGCCAGGAATTCCTTCCCAATATCCCATCTAAAACTTCTCCCATTCAGTTTTCTGAACCAACCAATCTTCCTTCCTTCCTTCCTTCCTTCCTTCCTTCCTTCCTTCCTTCCTTCCTTCCTTCCTTCCTTCCTTCCTTCCTTCCTTCCTTCCTTCCTTCCTTCCTTCCTTCCTTCCTTCCTTCCTTCCTTCCTTCCTTCCTTCCTTCCTTCCTTCCTTCCTTCCTTCCTTCCTTCCTTCCTTCCTTCCTTCCTTCCTTCCTTCCTTCCTTCCTTCCTTCCTTCCTTCCTTCCTCCCTCCCTCCCTCCCTCCCTCCCTCCCTCCCTCCCTCTGCACCTGAGACTCCTGTCCTGAATAATTGACATCATTTTTATTTCTCTTTGAACCAAGAGGCATCCTGGAATATCCCCTGGATTACTCTGGAATAATTAAAATTCCCAGCCAAGCAGCTTTTCCCTGGGATTCTCTCTGCCTGCAGTGCAGCCACTCACACACCATGAAAGTCATTAAAATAAAATGCAGTTATGAGTGAATATGGATTTTTTTTCCCCTCCAAACTCCCCCCTGAGCCTGTGCTGGTGTTTTCTGAGCTCAAACACCTCTGGGTTTCTTGGCCACCCCTGCAAACCTTGCTGAGCATTTCCTTGGGAGTGGCTGAGGCTGAGCACTGTGGGCTCAGGGGTTAAATGCAGAGTGAGCCCTGCTTTTGCTGACACCTGTGGAAAGGAAACTTGCACCAGCAGCAAATTGGAATTTCAGCCCCTTTTCCTCCTTTCCCATTTTGGGGACACCACTTTGGGCTGTAAAGTTCTTTGCTGTGAAGTGAGAAATCCTGGGGACTTTAAAGCATTTGGAATTAAATTTGGGGGTCCAGTGTTTTCTTCCTGCGTGTTCTCGCCTTTATTTCAAATTGCTCCGACAAAAAAAAATAAATTAAAGCATTGAAAAAATAAATTTTATTTAAAAAAATGATGCCACAAGAGATCCAGTTCCAGCTCTGTTAGAGCCTGCAGATTTCAGGCTTTGAGGACTCTGGGCTCATTTGCAATGCAGAGGAAACTACAGAGCTTTTCGTTTGTGCAAACCTGGAATTTTGTGGCTCCAGGCTTCAAACCATTTGTCTTGCAGGAGCAGCCCATATCCTGCTCTTTAGGTTCTATATACAACAGCTTAAGCAAGCCCTTCCCAGGATTAGGAGCCCATCTGAGAGGAAGATGGAAAGCCCAGTAAGTGGAAAAGTGGGAGAGATTATTTTACTTTGCAGGGAAGGGAAAGCAAAATGAGAATTTTAGAGATTCTCGAAGCTTTGTCCTGTAGAGTAAAAGCATCTCTGGCAGCCTTGGCTTGCTCAGTGTTGCACCTGTGAATTTTCAAGCACTGAAGGTTTAGAGCATTAACAAATTAAATGTTCAGAGAGTTCTGGCTGAATTTAGGGGCTTTGAATCAGAGAATCCTGAGATGGTTTGGCTGGGAAGGACCTTAAAGTTCATTTAATTCCACCCCTGCCATGGGCAGGGACACCATCCCCTGTCCCAGGGTGCTCCAGCCTGGCCTTGGGCACTTCCAGGGATCCAGGGGCAGCCACAGCTGCTCTGGGAATTCCATCCCAGCCCCTCCCCTTCCTCACAGGGAAGAATTCCTGCCCAATATCCCACCTAACCCTTTTCTTTGGCAGTTTAAAGCCATTCCCCTTTGCTGTCCATATAAAAATCCATCTCTCTCTTTTTTAGGTGGGCAAATAATGGATTTTTCAGGTGGTTTTTTTTTATTCTGTAGCTGTGTAAGCTTGAAGTTTTTGCTCTCAAGTGTTGGTGCTTTAGGAAAATCCAAACCCCTGAGAAGCTCCCAGTGAAAGGGTGAAAATGGGGAATAATTCAGGCTGACAGTGCACAACATTCCCAGTTAAACACTTTGGCAACTTAGCACCGAGGGCTGCAAAATGCATCCTGAAGCTCTTAAAATGCTGAATTCTGGGAGTAACTGTGCAGAGGATCCTCACTCTGAGCTCTGGTTTTTACTGGATTTGGATCAATTTTGAACTGAGCTTTAAAAGGGTCGATTTATTTTTCTTTATAGGGAGTTTTATGCAGTTTCCTACTTCAGCAGGAGGCACTTCTGTACTTCTACAATCAGACTTACTGGGGGTACCATCAGTGAGAAATAATCCTTGATGCAGCTTTGGCTCTGGAGTTCAAGATCCTCCTCTTAGCTTGGATGTTCCAGTGCAGCTTCCACAGATCTGAGTGCAGCTGATAAAATTCCAGGGACTGCTGGCATTTCTCACAGAATTTTAACTTTAATACAGAATTTTTTATAGAATTCTAATAATTTTACAGAATTTTGCACAGTTTCCCACAACTGTGCAGATAAGCAATTACTGAGTTTGAGGAGTAAGTTTTGTTAAAGTCCTGTCACTGCTCAGCTTTGGGGCTCCTTGCACAGGTCCAGAGCTGGTGTGTGGGGCTGAGTGTGTCCTCTCTGTGTTTTACAGGTTTCTTGGGGTTATTATCTCTCTTTTCCCATCATTCCAGGCCACCTGTTTTACAAATTTGGCATCACAGAGTCGGACTGGTACCGGATCAAGCAGAGCATTGACTCCAAGTGCAGGACAGCCTGGAGGAGGAAGCAGCGAGGGCAGAGCCTGGCGGTGAAAAGCTTCTCCAGGAGAACCCCCTCATCCTCCTCCTACAGTGGCTCAGGTAAAAACCAAACCTGCCCTCCCCTCTAATAATAAATCCCTGTTGGTTTCCAAGGTGCCTGAATTTTAATTTGGCTGCCTGGCTTTGCTGAGGGTGTGGAATGCTGGAGTGGTTTGGGTGGAAGGGATCCTAAAGTTCAGCTCATTCCACCCCCTGCCATGGACAGGGACACCTTCCCTGTCCCAGGATGCTCCAGCCTGGCCTTGGGCACTTCCAGGGATCCAGGGGCAGCCACAGCTGCTCTGGGAATTCCATCCCAGCCCCTCCCCACCCTCACAGGGAAGAATTCCTGCCCAATATCCCACCTAACCCTTTTTGGCAGTTTAAAGCCATTTCCCTTGTCCATATAAAAATCCATCTCTCTCTTTTTTAGGTGGGCAAATAATGGATTTTTCAGGTGTTTTTTTTTTTTATTCTGCAGCTGTGGGGGCTTGGAGTTTTTGCTCTCAAGTGTTGGTGCTTTAGGAAAATCCAAACCCCTGAGAAGCTCCCAGTGAAAGGGTGAAAATGGGGAATAATTCAGGCTGACAGTGCACAACATTCCCAGTTAAATTCCCAGTTGTAAAGCCAGTCCTCAGGGCAGCCACAGCTTCTCTGGGAACCTGTGCCAGGGTCTCAGCAACCTAAGAGCCAAGAATTCCTTCCCAAAGTCCCACCCAACCCTGCTTTCTGCCCACCCCATGGATTCAGCTCCTGCAGCTTTGTGCTGCAGTTTTGTGTTTTTTCTTTGAGTAGAAAGTCCAAATCTCCTTGCAGCTGCTCCTAAGAGGAATCAAGTGAGTAAATCCTTCCCAGGGTGTTCACACCATTCAGTGGGACGTGCTAAATGCTGTTCCTGAAGTGTTTTCCTCTGCAGACATGAGATGTGCTGTAGGTGATCCTGTGTTTCCATCTAGGTATGGAGGCCTGGATCGTAATAACAAATGAAAAACCCTGACCTCAGGAGTGTTCTCTGAGGACATTTCTGGCTCATGCTTTTAATATAAAGCAGTGTTCTGGGACATTTGTACATTAGATATTAAAAACAGGGCTTTGGAAGGCAGCCCAAAGGAAAGGAAGTCAGTTTATTTGCCTGCATAAAATTTTTGGTTGCATGTTAACACTAACCACTGTATCTCATGCAAAGAATGACAAAATCTGCTTTCAATGGAAAATTTTATGTGCTGGAACAGGGAATCACATCCAAAATTCTCAAATTAAAACAACTAATCAATGTAATGATAACCATAAGCCCTCTCTGTTGATGGGATTTTTACTTTCAGTCTTTCAGCAATCAGTATTTCAGGATAAAAAGGCAGCAGTAGGTGGATATCACAGCCTGTGCTCATTAGCCTGTACTCCTTGAGTGGTGGGGAGGTTTATTATCCAAATTATTCATCTCTGATCTGTTTTGGAGGTTTGGAGACACCTGCAGAGATGTAAAACTCAGAGTCAGTGGATTGCTGTCTCCTCAGGGCTGTAGGGTCATGAGTTTGGGTGTGTTTCTTGTTGTGGTGAAGCTGAAATCCATTTCTTTCCTCAGTTCCACGAGACTGATTCGTGAGTAAAATGTTCCATGGGTACAAAAACACCCCCAAAATTCCAGGGTGGCTCCAGCAGGATCCCCAGAGTGTCTGTCCCCTCCCTGCCCCCACAGCACTGCTGAAATCCCAAAGGCTTTGGGATGGTTTGGGTTGGGAGGGACTCCTTGCACAGCCCAGGCTGCCCAGGAGTGAACTCAGGTGGTTTTGTACCCATGGAACATTTAAGGGTACACCTTCTACCACCCCAGGGTGCTCCAAGCCCCACCCAACCTGGAACTCCTCCTGAGATATTCCCGAATCCTGGACACTGCAGTGCTGGAAACCCTTCCCCATGAATAGCAGGACTGGGATTTTCAGAGTTGTTTTGAGCAGCAATTGATTTGCCTAATTTAAAAAAAAAATATATATATATATATAAATATGGCAGCCTGAAACTCACTCAGCTGTGCCCTGACTTTGGTTTCCCTGGCTCTGAGGAATTTTGAGGATGACTGAGCACAGTCAAATGTTGTCACCATCCCTGGAGACATCAAAATCCACCTGGGTGCAGCCCAAAGCCACCAGTTCTGGTTGCCCATAGTTTGAGGAAGGACATTGGATTAGATCATCTCCAGAGGCCACTCCATAACCTCATTTATTTAGGATTTTAATTTTTTTTAATGCATTATTGCACACACAATGCATAATTCTAAATTATTTGCATCCCAACAGGATTGCTGTTCAAATTCACTCCTCTTGCACTGGCTGGGAATGCCAAAGCTTTGAGGCTTTTCCTGCTTGTTGGGATTAACAGTTCCTGGAGCACGTGGCTTTGATTGGAGTGTGGTGAAAAGTGACAACAGATTTCCTCTCTGCTCTGTTCATCACATGGCAAAATTAACTCTGGAAACGACAGCAAAGCAGGAGGCTGAGCCCACAGACCCTCCAAGGCTTTGGGCTTGGAATTTGGTGTTCAAGGGGGATCAACCTGCAGGGAAAATCATGTCTGGGGAGCCTGGTGGGAAAACACAAATGGATTTTCTTTGTCCTTCACCCCCAGAGATGTCAATTAAGATTTTTCCCCACTTAATTGACTGCTAAATTCAGGCAGAAGTTGCTTTTCTTGATTTTCCCTTCCTCTTTGCTTGAATCCGTTGCTATTTTTTGGAAAGGAGGTGTTGATTGCCGTGGTTTGCTCTGCTCTTGGAGCCAACATTTCAGTACCTAAAGTTTGTTTTCCCCAGTTTTTTTCCCAGCCAGAGACATCCACGTGGCTGCCATGATCATTTCACTGGATATTCCTTTGGAAAGGGTTGGAATCTGTGCAGGGAATGCCGTAGGAAATGAGGGGTTTGGGAGGAGGATTAATTGAAAAGTGCCTTCTTCCTTCCTTTTAATTTCTTTTCAGATTGTTCAAGCTGTTATCACAGTTTTCCACGTTGGAATTTTTAATTAGTTCCCTGACTTTGGGATTTCTGTGTAGATTCAGGCCTGTGCTGAGGTGTCACATTAAAAACTGGATGTGCAGCCAAATCTTCAAAGCTGTTCCACACAGCTGGGGGCTGAGGCAGGGGGAGGTGATGGTTTACAGGTTTATTTCCATTGTTCTGGAATGCTTTTTTCCTGCTTTTTGGGGGTTTTGGGGATGGTTAATCCATCCATTAGCCTTCCCTTGCTGGGACTACAATGAGAAGATGCATTTGTGAGGAGAGATGTGAGGTTGGAGCTCTGGGGCACCAGGAAAACAATTTTTATTTCTGGAATTCCTAAGTGTGAATCCCTCCTGCTGTGGAATCTGTCCCTTCTCCCAGGGAACAAGAGACAGGATGAGAGGAAATGTCCTTAAAGTTGCACCAGAGGAAGTTTAGGTTGAAATCAGGAAAAATTCCTTCATGGAAAGGGTTGTCCAGCATTGGAATAGTTTGTCCAGGGCAGTGGTGGAGTCTCCATTCCTGGAAGTGTCCAAAAATCCCATGGGGCATTTCCACTCTGCAGTGTGAGGTGTGTTTAAATTCAATAAATCAAGAAATCCACCTGTCATTTGAAGTTCAAAACTGTAATTCCAGACCTCATATGTGTCAATATGAGTTGTAGGGGATGGATCTCGGAAAACAATTGGGATATTCCTTTGATTTATCTGATAATTTCATTTCTCACCATAGGCAGGATGGGTTTTTCAAGGTGTCCTTGGGGTGGTGGTGGCAGAAATTGTTCTCAGCCTCTCAGGTGAACAAAAACCATTGAATTGCTTAGGAAACCTCTGTGGTTTTGTTCTGAAGGGACTTTTACAGCTGCAGCACCTGGGATTTAGATTCCAAAAGGTGCTTTAGATTCCAAACTGGAGCTCTCCCAGCCTCTGGAATTCTGGGGGGTTTGTAGCCCATGTGGCACTTGGGGACATGGTCAGTGGTGGCCATGGTGGTGCTGTTGGACCTGATGATGATCATCAAGGTCTTCTCCACCCTTAACAATTCCATGATTCCATGAAAGTGAAAATCCTCAACACATCAACAGGAATTGGAATAGGAACGGATTAGAAAACACCAAAGATTTTGCCCTAAAAAGTGATTTTAGGTGAGAATTAAACCCACAGATCCTTGAAGGTTCTTTAGGAATGCCATGGGTCACGTGGCACTGCAGGGTTCACATCCCTTGGGAACTCGTGGAACATTCTGGACTTCAGCTGTGGCTCCTCCTGCCAGGGATTCTCCAGGAATCCAAACTGGAAATGGGATGCTCGATGGTTTCCAGGGATTTCTCACTGCTGACAGCTCCTCTCCCCAAGCTGGGCGTGCTCCTCTTGGTTGTGTTTGTTTGTAGTGGGGAATGTTTATAAAAGTGGATAAATATTCCCTTTGTCTGCTCCCAGATGAAGAGGGGAAGGACTCATAAAGGATGTTTTGTTTTTAGATGTGGCTGAATCCTCTCTCTTTTTCCTGCCTAAGAGAGGAAAACACCAAAAAATCCAACAAAACAGAGAAAAAAACCCCAATTTGTTGTTGCAGCGAAGCCAAATTTAAATTTATTTATAGGTGACCATAGGAGAGGTCCAGGGTGACTCCATCCAGGCTGTGGCTCCTCTGGCACCTCCAAAAAGCACAATAATTTCTGTCCTCTGAAGGCAAAAATGACTTAAAAATCAAGACTTTTGGGCCTTACAGTCAAAAATATATTTCAATATGTGCATATCATAAATATATATAAAATATATATCTGCTGCAGGGTTTATTTCTTTGATAATCCTTTATTGCAGAACTTAATCAGTAAATAAATATTATAAATGAAGAATTCTGTATTTGCACCCTGTGGTTTGACTGAGGTTGAGTTGTAACTTAACTCAGTTGAATTCCATAGGGAAAAACTGGGAAACTCGAAGGAAAGAACAAATCCTGAAGGAATTTGTCAATCAGAATCCTGAGGGAATTTGTTCCTCAGAATCCTGAGGGAATTTGTTCCTTAAAATCCTGAGGGAATTTGTTCCCCAGAATCCTGAGGGAATTTGTTCCTCAGAATCCTGAGGGAATTTGTTCTTTAAAATCCTGAGGGAATTTGTTCCTCAGAATCCTGAGGAAATTTGGTCTTTAAAATCCTGAGGGAATTTGTTCCTTAGAATCCTGAGGGAATTTGTTCCTCAGAATCCTGAGGGAATTTGTCCATCAAAATCCTGAGGGAATTTGTTCTTTAAAATCCTGAGGGAATTTGTTCCTCAGAATCCTGAGGAAATTTGGTCTTTAAAATCCTGAGGGAATTTGTTCCTTATAATCCTGAGGGAATTTGTTCCTCGGAATCCTGAGGGAATTTGTCCCTCAGAATCTTGAGGGAATTTGTTCCTCAGAATCCTGAGGGAATCCTGCTGGGAGCCCTGAAGGAGCAGATGATAGCAACGGATTTTCATAGTCATCCCAACAAAATGCTATTTGTGTAAAAAATAGAGAAGTGAATTTTATCAAATATTAGGAATAAATTATTGGAAATGGGAGAAAAAGTGAAAGCCAGAGGCTCAGGTAAGGAATTTTTCCAGGATATCCATTCCTTCCAGTGGCCATGACAAAGCCACTGGTATCCCAGTTGGAAAAAATCTCATTTTTCTTTGCTTGATGGGGCAGCTTCTCTACAATGCCCAGCACTTTTCAGGCAGTTGGGATTCCTCAATCCCACCTGGAATTCCCTGCAGCAAATTCCAGTCTGCAACAGTGCAGGAAAAACTGGAATTGCACAGGGAACACCAAGGCTGCATTTAAGGAATGACAAAAGCTCTGCAGTTACCTGATGGGAAGGATTAAAGGTGTGAGCAGCAGGCAGCAAAAACGTGGATTTGTTGTGTTTCCCGTGGTTCCTGAGGAAATTTGTGGCTGGGATCTTGTGCTGCAGCTCGTTAGCAGAACCAGAGCTGCCTGAATTGTTAAACAACCCAGCTTTTCAACAAATAAATAAATATTAACTTGGTGGTTTGGAGTTCCCAGTTCCCATGTTCAGACCTAAACCTCAGAATTATCTCCTTGCCCAAACATTTGCAGACAGGAGGAAAAAATAAAAAGCCCTTAAATGGCTGATTTTATTAAAGAACATTCCCATTAAAATATTTGAGTGGATAAAGCTCATTCCTGCAGAACTAACTGTGTGTTAGCAGAATAAATCTTGGAGTATTTAGGAGAAATATTAAAAATTAATGGTTTCTGTCCTTTTTACTTGCCTTTTGGCTCTTCTGTTTAGAAGAATCCTTTCTGTACAGTTGGAAAACCTCAGAATGGATCTATGATGTGTCCAATGCAAGTTTTTACTCTCTGGAAATCCCACTGAGGTTTTCCTGGTGGTTTTTGTCCCTGTTACATGAAAATAACTCCCATTTTTTATGTTTAACATTCCCTTTTCAGGGGCATTTCCACTCTGCAGCATGAGGTGTGTTTAAATTCAATAAATCAAGAAATCCACCTGTCATTTTGAGGTTCAAAACTGCAATACCACACCTCATGTGTGTCAGTATGAATTGTAGGGGATGGATCTTGGAAAACAATGGGGATATTCCTTTGATTTATCTGATAATTTCATTTCTCACCATAGGCAGGATGGGTTTTTCAAGGTGTCCTTGGGGTGGTGGTGGCAAAAATTGTTCTCAGCCTCTCAGGTGAACAAAAACCATTGAATTGCTTAGGAAACCTCTGTGGTTTTGTTCTGAAGGGACTTTTACAGCTGCAGCACCTGGGATTTCGATTCCAAAAGGTGCTTTAGATTCCAAACTGGAGCTCTCCCAGCCTCTGGATTTCTGGGGGGTTTGTAGCAAATGCCCACCATGCACAGGAATATCAATGGAATATTAATCACTGACTGGATTTGATTTCCATGGGCTTTTAGGAGCAGTTTGGGGGATGCACATAAAATAAAACATAAAATAAAGCTGGAATTTGGTCTCTTTTTTTTTCCAGAGGGATCCCAGAGCTCGGTGTCAGCTTCCAGTGAGATGCAGCAGAACCAGCCCCAGGCCCTGCACTACGCCCTGGCCAACGCTCAGCAGGTCCAGATCCACCAGATTGGAGAGGATGGACAAGTCCAAGTAGTATGTCCTCAACTTTTCCTAAATCCCTCCCTCCCAAAGCAGCCAGAACTCTGCTTCAGCTGCAGTCTAGTGCTGGGTTCTGAAATCATAACCTGCTAGCAATTAATGTGTCCAGAAAATAAACACTGGAGGCGTATGGAAAAACGAAAAATCAGAGTTATTTGACAAAAAAATTCCATGCAGGATTTCCTCACACAATCAATGCAAATTAATGCACTTTGGTTATTATATTTATATATGATATATAAAAAACCTATATACTATAGGCTATATAATACATAATTATATTATTATTAATATATAATATATATTTTTTATATGTATCACATATATAAATATATTCTATTCTATTATATTACATTACATATATTGGTTATGGATAGTTTGAAATTCTAATTATTTAAAAAATATCATTATTAATTATATAATACATATTATATGTTACATATAAACCTATATATTATATATTAACCCTATATAAAATATATAGATATTATATATATATTTATTATACTATATATTATATAGTATATATTATATTATTGTATATAATATATATAATATCTATATTATATAGACAGAACTATCAGCCTTTTCCAGGCTGTGTTTACTTAGTAATTTCCACTTCAGAGGCAGTTCTGGTGTGACTTGCACAACAAAATCACATTTATTTATTTGTTTCTCTGTAAAACTGCATTCTCAGGCACTTTTGAACATCTGGGAGCTGAGGCCTTCCCATGTGTGTTTGTTTAGCTCTGTGTCTATCAGTGAAAGTTCTAAATATTGACATTTTTTAAGCCTTACACACCCACCACCACTCAGGCCTGATGATTTCTATCTGTGGTTTTAGTGTGCTCTGGAAAAAAACACCTTCACTTTAATTCTTGTGGCCCACGGGCACTACAAGGGTTGTTTGAAATTCAAATTATTTTTTAAAAGTGTCTTCAGTGAAATAATTCTCTTTGGGCAGGAACTGGCTGGAAATCCTCCTGCTGAACTTCACTTTTGCCATAACTTTTCAATGTTATCCTGGGAATTTCTTTGTCTTTTGAATTCCATGCAGATTTTAAAAGTGGATTTTCCTATGGATCTGTGGGTGTGATTCACCTGATGACTGAAAAGTACTTTGCAACTCTTGAAAGACAAGATAGAAAGGAAAATTATATGAAATAAAGGACTTTAGTAGAACAGATGGTTTGTTTATAGATGGAAGTGATAAAAACTTGCCTCATTAAAAGACCTGGACATCCTAATTATCCTTCAAATTGTGCAATCCAGGAAAAAAAAACCTGCTATAAATGGATCTTCTAAGCATTCCATCTTTTTCCTGGGAGCA
Source organism: Phylloscopus whistleri (assembly GCA_017589585.1). NCBI lineage: Eukaryota > Metazoa > Chordata > Aves > Passeriformes > Phylloscopidae > Phylloscopus > Phylloscopus whistleri. The sequence goes on from JADMLD010001597.1 coordinate 502,430, forward strand.
CTGAGAGTTTGATGTGAAGGAGGGAAAGTGATTTTAATCTCCCCCTGGGCTGGGCAGTGCTCTAATTTTCTCTCCAGCCCCTATTGTCAGAGGGACACTCTCAGTGTGGTTTTTCTCCCTATAAATAGCCAGTTTCCTCCCAAAGGAAATGAAACTGTTGGAAATAGAGGGATCTGTGTGTCTTTGAAAATCACAGGCAATTGTTCTTGTGTTATAAAATCAGAGGGGCCTTTGACAGAATTCCAAATGATTATCTTTAATCTCATGCAGGCATATTAAAATGAACACAAAGCTTTATAAAAGCTCCAGGAGGTTATTTAGAATCCAATCTCCCCTCAGGTAAATCACAGTGGCTGGGCTGGGCAGGATGCACAAGGAATTCCAGCCACTCTTCTCCTTCAAATGGCACCAGGAGAGTGGTGGGAATGGGCAGCAACATCAAATGTTACAGGATTAAAACCATCAGGGCAGATTCTCACCAATATAAGTCAGGGAGATTGTTCAAATTAATGATTTCCTGCCAAATGCCAGCAATTTAATTGTTCCAATTAATGATTTCCTGCCAGCTCAATCCCCTGGGAGTCCTTAGCGTGGTCTGTGCCCCAGTGAATGAGCAAAAATAGGTGGATAATGAGATACCTTTGGAAACCTCACTCTTGGAGATATTTAGTGTTGGTGTATCTGTTTTAAAACTGAGTTTTCCAGATATTTAAATTGAATTAAAGTTTCAGTCCACAAAGCAAGTCAGCCCAAGGCTTTGTGTACCAGTCAAAAAGGCAATAGAAAAATACACTTCTTAGATATTGTTATTATTATTTTTTGTGATGATGATGATGATGATGATGATGATGCCTCTTTTCCTTCCCCTGAAGTGGAAATGAACCAATCTTTGGTCCAGGTCCCTCTGCTTTTAATTCCATGCAAAGCTGGGGCAGTGCAGGTGCACTTGGCTTTTTCCAAGCTCCTCAATGCTTTCCCTTGCACATTTTGCTTCTCCCCATGAAACTCTGCTGCCTCCAAGGCAGGAGCTGCTTCCTGCAGTTGTGATTTTCCTCTGATGCTCCTTGGTGTTTTCTTTTGTTGTGGATCCCACAGGGCCATCTCCACATAGCCCAGGTGCCCCAGGGAGAGCAGGTCCAGATCACGCAGGACAGCGAGGTGAGCAAAGCTCCTGGTGGAGCTGAGGGCTGGGTGAAAATGAGAAAATGTTGCTGGAACCAGCAGAAAATGTGGTTTAGAACTTGCTGCTTTCTGTCTCTGGGGTTTTGTGTTTGTGGGTTTTTTTTTTCATTATTATTATTTATATTTCTTTTATTTTGATTGTTTTAATCTCTTTTTTTCCCTCCCTCACCAGCCCAAACAGCTCAGTGTGTGTTAATTGTTGCATGAGGCTGATGATCTTTGGAAATTTAGTACTGCCAGGGTTCAATAGGAAACCAGTTCAGGTGCTTGCACTGCTTAAAAATGAAATGATTCTATTTAGGTTGATGAACTAAATGTGATCAGAACACTCACGGCCTTTAATGGCTGAACAGCAGTTGGAGAAACCTTCAGCCACCATTTAATATAGAAATATTCCAGAATGAATTTACCCTTCATTCCTGAGCAGCTCATCTGGCACTGCAGTATTTGCACTTCTTAATCTTTTTCCAGAAAAATGGTTCAGTGGAATTGGATGGATAAATGGATGTGGATAACTGGAAATGGATAAATTCAATCCTAAACCCTCCCAATTTTGGCTCAGCTCCCAAATCCAGGTGGATTTCCCTGTGTTACTTGCTGCAGTTGTTGGTTATTTAGAGATCTCCTGACTGCTAAGACTGCTCTTGGATTTCTTGTGCACTTTGTTTAAATGAAGAAGGAATAGAAAAATTGGGTTCAACATTAATACAGGCAACGATTTGAACCTGTCCCATTTCCCTGTCAAGGTTTTTCTCTCTCAGGGAAGTGGATCTGCCTGGGTTGGTTTCATCCCTGTCCAAAGAACCCAAATCACAGCTCATAAAACCACTTTGTGAAGGAATATTGTTAACACAGGCAGCTACTGGAGGATAAATATTATCATAAAAATTCTATAAATATTATAGTTAAAGGCTTGTCCTTTGAAGGGCCTGTCAGGCCTTGAGAGAGAGAAGAAAGGATTAAAATATCCTGGCTCTCCTGTGTGGTGCTGCCATAAAACTGAAGGAGTTTTTGGGTAAAGAACCACTAAAGAAGTGCTGATTCAGCAGAGATTGCTGGAATGGCTCCTGAGGTTCCAGCACACCCTGGATCCTTTGGCTCTCCTTGTCCTGTGGGACTTTCAAAGGCTGCAGTTGTCCCTGACAGATGAAAACATCTGGTTTTAAATTGATGACAATGTACACAAGTGAGAGAGGAGCTGCCAGCAAAAGAAACTGCACAAAAAATGGGGATTTTTGTCCTCCAAAATGTGCTGTTTCACTGCAAGGCTCTTTTGGGAAGCTGCCTTTCCTTAATCCAAGTGTACTTTTGGAAAGACATCTGTGAGCATGTGGATGAAAACTTCATGTCATAAAGATTTCCTTATTGGACTTCAGAGCTTAAAATACTTTGATTTATTGAGAGTTTTTCTTTTTGTTGTTGTAGATGTAATCCCTGTAATAGAACTGTGTTGGTTTTCAGTATGGAATGGGGATGAAATAAAAAGCAAATACTAACTAGCTCTGCAACCCTGTAAAAGTGTTATATTGCTAATTCTGGGTTGGTAAGGGTTGAATTTCAATTTGCAGCTTTATAAAAAGAAGAAAAACCAAAACTTTTACCTCAGAAAAAATTTGCATAAAAACAGATGATCCAGCAACTTCCAAAAGCAAAACATGCTGGGTGGGAAACTTTGAGGCTGATTGGAGCTGGATTGCCTAAAGAACCTTCAGCAGAACTCCCTAAATTCGTGGATTTCCTTCATCTTGAAAGAGATTTTTTTGCAGATTTTTCTTTTTTGCAGATTTTGAATCCCAAACTTGTGCTGATTGTCCATTCTCTCCTTTTCCAGGGAAACCTGCAGATACACCAAGTCCACGTCGGTCAGGACGGGCAGGTAGGAGCAGAGCTGAGTTTAAACAGTGTTTTCCTTGGTCTTTGATGCAGCATTGGGACAGTCCCCCATTCTTAGTGCCTGTTCTGGTGAAATAAATAACTCAAAAAAGGATAAAATGTGACCCAAATATTTCATATTTGGCCCAGCTTGGTTCATCATTCCTGCAGGATGTTTCCTCCCTCTGTTTTCTCCCTCCTTTGGCCTCTTCCCTCTGCAAGGAGGAGCTGGATTGAGGACAGAGTGCACGGGGTGTCCCTGTCAGCTCTCCTGTGCCACCAGATGTGGCCTCAGTCCCCAGGAACACAACATTTCTTGGAGCAGTTGCTCTTTTTTTTTAACATTTTATCCTTTTTCATGGCATGGCTGTCCTGAGAGGAGCAGATCTGCTTCTGTTCTTGTTGATGAGGAGTCCCTGAGCTCAGGATTCTCAGCATTCCCAGCTCAGGTGCAGCAGAACTGCTCCCATTTGATCCCAGACACACTTGAAATGTTGAATTCTGCTAAAAGAGAGCACAAAAAAACATCCTGCAAGAAACTTCCAGGCTTCACAGGAATCAGAGTGTTGAGGGATTGTTTGGTTTCTGGTGAATCTGAATAACCTGGGAGACATCTGGGATGGAGGCTCTGCCATCAGCAGGGTTTCCATTGCTGGGAAATGGGTATTTTTTAGTGGATTAAAAAACAGGAGCAAGCAATTTAAGGGATTTTTAGCTCTGTTCTGCAATAATTCCTGAATCAGAGTGTGAGGGATTGTTTGGTTCCTGGTGAATCTGAATACCTTGGGAGACATCTGGGATCCTGCCTGGGATGGAGGCTCTGCCATCAGCAGGGTTTGGAGCTCAGAGGAGCCCCCAGCACTCTGAACTTTGCAATATTTGGATTTAAACAAGAAAATAAACCCCTGGAAGTGTTCTTTGCTCAGGGCTGCATCAGAGGTGCTTTTGCAGAAGTGAATCTTGGAAAGGTGATTTTTTGGAGATGTTGTTTTGGTACTTACTGGGATTTTTTCTTCCTCTGTGAAATATTGCTGTCCAAGTTACACCTCCTTAGTGGTTTTACTCTCTGAGTGTGGCACGTAGATTAAATTGAATTTATTTGTGATTAAAACCTCCCAGCATTATTTTCCTGTGGGAATTTGTGTGTCAAAATGTCTGTGCATGCTGTGTCATAGATGTGAGTTAGGGGAGAAAACCATGATTAATTCTCTTTTTTGGGATTTAAATCATGTTATCCATCCATCTGTACCATCACTCAGCACAGCAGATTTGGGATCATCTTGCTCCTGCCTCAGTGGTTGTTGGCTGCACAAACATGAATGGGAACTCAGTTTAACATCCAATTTTTTGGGATTTTTTTTTTTTTAATAACTGTGCTCTGAGCTCTGCTTTTAAATTTTGGTTAAAACAAAGGATGAAGTGCTGGGGTTTTGTTTTTTCTTCACTCACTCAGCTGCATTTTGGTGTGAAAGAACTTCAGTGCCAGGAGCTGCCAGGAACACTCCCAGCAGCCCTCAGCTCCTCCAGCAGTATTTGCTGGGAAATGGATATTTTTCAGTGGATTAAAAAACAGGAGCAAGCAGAAATTTGGTGATTTTTAGCATTAATTACTGAAAGCTTCAACAGCAGCTGGGGGGGGGTGAGCAGAGGGGAGCTCTGGGGCTGCTCTGTGGTGGCTGTGAGCCCCCAAAACTGCCCAGGAGCAGGAGTTAAACGAGTCCAGCTAAACCCTGCCCGTGGTTTAAGGCTGGGAGCTGGGGCTGATCCCTTTTCCTTGGCACCAGGAGCAGGATGAGAGCAGGGAACGTGTCCTGGGATCAGGGCAGGGAGACCCAGAACAAGGCAGCAGCTTCCAGTCAGCTGCTCCAAGGAGCTCCTGGGCTTTTCCCACCTGGCCATTCTTTTCCAGGCTTTTTCCTGGATGTGTTGAAGCCTAATTCACCCTGCCCAGGGACACAGGGATGTGGATAACCAGGAATAATAACGTGGGGCTTCTGTGACTGAGTGTTTTCAGCTGGATAATAAACACATCCTCACTAAAAACTGACTCTGAGCTCGGCTGCTGGATACTCCCTGTGAATATTTCCCAGTGAGAATTCCTGGATTCCATGATTTTCTGTGCACAGAGCAGGTGTTGGGGGTGTGCAGGTGAGCTTTGGTGCTGCTGCAGCTTTTCCAATTCCAAGTGAAAGGTTCACAAAGCAGGAATTTGGGACTGAGACAGAAAACATCACCAACCTTCCATGGAATGTGAGCAGGGAAATCTCCAAGGTGCCAGAGGTGTTCAGGCACCAGATCTTTGCTTTTCTGCAGAATTTTGCCACTTGCTGATTGTAACTTTCCCCCTCCTCTTGCTTTCTCTGTCCTGGTGATTGCTCTGAGCTCAGATTTTGTTTTTCTGGCATCCCTGTGCATGGAATGAATGAAATCATTCCAAAGGAGCTCTGTCTACCTCCACATGTGTTCTATTAGCTGGAAGTTTCCTATTTCAGTGCACGTTTAATAAAAACCCCAAACTGCAAAAATAATTAAGGCTTCACATTAGCTGAGCCTTAAAACCTCAGAAAAGTGGGAATTTTTTTTTTCCTCTTTGCATTTTATCCTTAGGAATTGCCAGAAATTTTCACTCAAATAATGGATTGCAGTGTATTTAAATCTAGAATATTCCAGTGAAATGCATTCTATACAAATTAAAAATTGCATTAGATGGTCTTATTTTGGATAATTTCAATGTTCATATTTTAATATCTGGAAAAGAAGTCCCTTCTAAGCACTCTGAGAATATTTATCCATCCTGGGAAATGAAATAAAATTCAGTTTTGAGAGGCTTTAATTACTTCAAGGGAGTGCCAATGGATCCCTGCTCCACACTGGAATAAAAGCATGGGAATAAACAGGTCTGGGAGTGGAAAACCTTGAATTAAAGAAGTTGATAATTAAATAATATTGATTTCTGGGATAATATATTCAGTTTGGGATATATATTGAGTTTTAGGATAATATTCTTAGGATCCTCTGATTTCCTGCCCTGTTTCTTCCCCACCTCTATCCATTTTTTCCTTGGAGTTTTGATCATCCCAGGAAATGTTCAGTTGCCCTGTGCCTCAGGGATCCACCTGGGATGTAAAAACCAGGACAATTCCAAGAGTTCCCCATTCCTCAGTTCTGGTTTTTGGCCATTCCATGTCATACACCCTCACAGTGTTGCTCCAATTTAGGGATTAATTAAATGGCACCAGGGAAATGGTCGTTAATTATTGCCTGGTTCTTAAATGGAAAAGTTGGTGTCCTTTCCAATTGAAAATAGGATTGTGTGTACTCCAGGAGAGCCAGCCATTTGTTCTGCTGCAGGAATGAAAAACTGGGGACAATTGCAGCATTTAATTCACTGTGGGGGAATGGGAAAAAGCAGGAAAACCCAGGCTGGGGTTGGCAGGAAAAAAACAGAGAGTGCTGAGAGCTTTTGTAGGATCTGCCTGGAGAGAAATCTGCAGGATTGCTTCTGCCACATGGTTTTTCCAAAAAAAAAAGTTGGGATTTTTTTGTAATTGTGGACACAGGTGGGTCTGGAATCCAAGGGATGCTCTGAGACCCCTCTGGAGACAGGGAAGGGATCCCATCCCCACACATCTTCCTGTTGTTTGATGAGGTTTTGGGATGGAGCAGGAATTGCATTTTCTTTTCCTGAACTTCGCCTCTGACAACTTCAATAATACAGTATTACCCCAAACTCAAAAATATTATCCTAAATATTATCCTAAAACTCAATATATAATCCCAAACTGAATATATTATCCCAGAAATCAATATTCTTTAATTATCAACTTCTTTAATTCCAAGTTTTCCACTCCCAGACCTGTTTATTCCCATGTTTTTATTCCAATATGGAGCAGGGATCCATTGGCACTCCCTTGAAGTAATTGAAACCTCTCAAAACTGAACTTTATTTCATTTCCCAGGCTGGATAAATATTCTCAGAGTGCTTAGCAGGGACTTCTTTTCCAGATATTAAAATATGAACATTGAAATTATCCAAAATAAGACCACCTAATGCAATTTTTAATTTGTATAAAATGCATTTCACTAGAATATTCCAGATTTAAATACACTGCAATCCTTTATTTGGGTTGCTCAGTCACAAATTAATCCAAGGCAGGAATTTTTTTCCCTGTCCCTAATCCAGGAGCAGCAGAGGGCAGTAGCATTAAGATGATCCTCAGTTGTTTTCTGAAGGAATGAGGAGAGAATTTGGAGAGGGAGAAATGAGCTGCTCCTTGTAAAAGATCCTTTGGTGGGGACAGGGAATAACACACACGGAAAAATGATTGCTCACAAGAAAAAAAAATCAATTAAAAACTCAGTGCAGCTCAGCTGGAGCTTAAAAACTCCTTGATTGGTTTGGAAAAAAAATTAAATTATTATTTTAAACTGATATTTCTTCAGGAATTGTGAATTGTCCTAAATTTGCTCCTGGTTTTTGGAGCAAAAAGGAAAAGAATGGTTTGGAAACAATTGTGCTTTGTGCAAGCTCCCTGTGAAATCCCGGAGTATTTATGGCAACTCTATTTATGGATAAAATAAAAGTGTTTAAATACTTAATTATACTTAAATAGAAGCATTTTACAGGCAAGATTTTTTGGGGTTTGTTTGAGGATTTTTGTGCACAAACTTTTTAATTTGGTGATGATAGAGCTGGTCCCACTTTGTCCCTCAGGGTAATTAATCCAAAACACAAAACTCACTGTCTTTAGTTCTGAAAACTGAATCTTTAGGCAAAGTAGTATTTTAAGAAATAAAAATGGAGAAATTTTCTTTTACAGGAGTCCTAAAACTTAGGAATAAAAAAGGGAAAATTCTCTGACTTGGTGATAAATATCTCCAAAATATCTCCAGGAGAATTAATATTGTAAGGAAAGCAGGAATATTTCTGTTAAATCTGGCTTAAAAATGAAGTGTAATGATTTTTTTATATATATATGTGTGCATGATACACAGATTTATGTGTGATTAATTTGTAGTTTCACTGCAGAAATTAGGATGGGTTTGGAGAAAGTTTGCACTGAATTCGGAAGTTTAAAACAGGATAGAAGGGTGCTCAGGAGGATAAAAACCTGAGCTCCAGGCTCTGGGAAAGTCCTGAAACAAATGGTGCCCATTTCAAAATCAATTAATAATTGATTATTATTATAATTCTATTATTATTATTAATTTAATTTAATTGGAAATGATACAATTCCTCTACCCCAGCACAAAGGACAGACCTGCAGTGACCCAACCAAACAGAAAATAGGGAAAAACCTCCAGGAATTTTATTGGGAAAGGACATTTTTCTCCAGTTACAGAATTCCCTTTTTGCCATTCTCCATGACAAAATTGATCCATTTGGGGAGCAAATGAGGGAAAGCAGAGGCTGGGCTGGAGCAGAGCTTTCCCCTCAGGATTTAGCCATTACCTCAGGCAGCTTTTCCCATCTCCAAGTCCCATTCCCAATCCAAAATCCCTTTCTCACCTCACCAACCTCTCCTTTTTTCCTTTTGCCTTTCTGATCAAAAGCAGCAAACCTGCACGGAGAGGTGGCAAAAGCAGCTTTTCTTTTCATTTGATCTCAAATAGGAATTTATTTTATCCCCCTAAATGACTTTTTTTTTTCCATTTGTGAAAGGTTCTGGCTGCTGGGAAGAATGACCAGAGGTGATTTGTTAATCTCTTACAGGCAGTTCTTTGATAGTCCCTCGGTTCAGAGTGATCTGTGCTTGTAAAACAAGATTTTTTTAATGAAGCCTTTGGAAAAGGAGAATATTTTCTGCTTTTATTTTATTTTTTTTTTTTTTTTTTGATTTTTTTCTCCTCAGAGAAGGTGGGTTTGTTCCATTAAAATTCCATTCAAGCAGACAGGAGCATTTACAATGCTGCAAAGAATAACCTTCTCTATTTTGGAGTATATTATGTTCTTTATTCACCCAAATCTTGTTTTAATATTGCTGTAAACTTAATAAGAAGAGATGAGATAGGAAGTGATAATCTTTTAAATATAAGGAAAAATCATTTTCTCCACCTTGATAGGAGGCAGAGGTCTAAGCTGCCTCTTATTAGAGCTGTTGGTAATAAAAATCTCTGCTTGTGGACTGGCAGTGCTCACAAAGCTATCGGGGCTCATCTGGAGAAATCATTTCTTTTTTGTTTTGTTTAGGTTGGGTTTGGTTTTTTTTTTTTCCTCCTCTTCATTTATGATTTTTCTCATCACGTGATGCTCCAGGTTTCCCTTATCCCATCCCTCTGCCTGTGCTCCTCTCTCATTTATTGGAAATATTTGGGATGGCTGGAGCATCTTCCCTGCTCGGGAATCACCGCCCCACATCCCAAATCCCAAGCCAGGCAGGATTTGGGGATTTTTAACCTGGAGAAAAGGAGGTCAGGGGAATTTCCTTCTCCCTTCCCACTCTAGGAAGCACCACAGGGAATCTGGAGGAGTTCAGGTTGTTCCCAGGTTTTGTGGGCAGGGTTAAATGGGATTTTGGGGTGTTTCATGAGGGGTGGTCACGGCTTTGGGAATCTGTGATGACTAAAAATGGGAAATGGCTCCTTTTTTCATCTCCTCTCTATTAGAACAGTTGATTTTTGTCAACTTCGAGCAGCAAACCATCCCCTTTAAAAACTAAACCCCAGCTGAAGGATCCATTTCTCTTTTTCAAAGCAGCCCTGTGTGATTTACAGAGACTTTTAACAAGGCAGTGTTAAATACAGTGAAATTTGACAGTTGATTGACTTTTGTTTGTGTTCATAGATTTAATCCTTCACGTAGTTCAACTCCATTTCCAGGCCAACTTTCCAGAATCCTTCAAATATTTCAAACTAGCTGAGCAATAAATAAACTTTATCTACGGAATCCTGATAAACTGAAGAAGGATGATCCAAGATCCCCAATTTGGGATTAGGTTTGCACATCTATTAAAATAAAACCCCACCAGATGAGCACTTGGTTGCTTGATTTAGACATTCAAATCCCCCCTCAGCAGCCCAGTTTTAATTCCTGCTCTCAGCTGCTGTTTTAATTAGCTGGGATATATTTCCTTTATTCGGGGAGGAGCATTTGGAAAGTCTGCTTGGAAAACCATCCTCTGGAGCCATTTCTTCCGTGTTCTGTGAGCAGAATTCCTCTTTGTGGAGTGAGGATTTGAAGTGATGAACTTGCAGTCTGCTGGGATTAATTGGCTCCTGCCTCCATCAATTATCCACTCAGAGCTCTCAGTTCCTGCCCGGGCTGGAAGCAGAAGCAGAACTGCTTCAGACACTTTTCCTTTGATCCAAACTCTGGACTCCCACTAGGCCTGACTGAATGGATCTGTTTGAAAAACTGCCCTTTTTAAAAAAAATTATTTTATTTTTAATAACAACTATTTTTATTCCTGAAATCTGTCACTCTGGAATGTTGCTGAATGTTTGTGTGGTGGAGTTCACCAGGAGGAAGCATTGGGATAATTTCTGGTGGCAGTGGGAATTTCCAGTGAATTGTTGTGGGAGAGGTGGCACTGCCCATGAGGGAGTCACCCCACAGGAGTGACAGGACACAGGGAATGGCTTCAGATTAAAAGAGGGACATCTTAGATGGGATATTTGGGATAAATCCTTCCCTGGGAGGGTGGTGAGGGCCTGGGATGGATTCCCAGAGGAGCTGTGGCTGCCCCTGCATCCCTGGAAATGTCCAAGACTGGGTTGGACAGGGCTTGGAGCAGCCTGGGATGGTGGAAGGTGTCCCTGCCCTTGGCAGGGGTGGGAGCAACATGAATTTGAAGGTCCCTTCCAACCCAAACCATCCTGGGATTCTCTGGAATCCAGCCCATCCTGCATTTAGTTTGTGTGGGGTTTGTGATGCACCAAATTCAGCCAGAGGCAAATGCCAGCGGGTGTTCCAGCTGGGAGGGAAAAAATGCTGAGATTTTAGGAAAAAAAGTCCTAAGAAATGATTAGGAATTGCCAGTGCTGGGAACTGTGTTGGGAGATTTTCGTTCTTGGAGTTCAGGACATTTTTGAGGCTGTGAACAGGGAGATGTTGGTGGAGAGAGGAGAGGCTGAGCCATGGGCCCTGGGGGATGAACGACATTGTTCCAGTGGTGGTGATGCCTGGGGAAGGCTGACCTGGAACAGGGACTGGGCAGAGCCAGAGAATAAAGTAGGTGTTTATTGAAAGGTTTTTAGGGTACACCTTGGGCAGGACAGGGCCTGAGCAGGACTACACCCAAGGTGGACCCAAAATGGCCACAAAATGGCTGCCCAGTCAGGAGGTCTCACACTTTGATCAGTTTTGGTCCATTTGCATTTTGGGGTTTAATTGTCCAATTCCAGCTGCAGGTTGTGAGGTCCCATCCTTCTTGTTCCTCCCTCCAGCCCCCCTTGTTTGTGCTGTTGGGCTGAAAGTTGTCCTTGGTGTGCAGCAGGAACAGGATTTGTTTTGTGTCCCTGCTCTGTGCAGAGCTGAGTGACCCTGAATGTGAGCTCAGAGCTGCACCCCTGGGCAGCACAGAACCTGAAATACATGAAAGATAAACCTTAAGGCTTCAGGGACTTTTGGGGTCAGCTTGGATGGGGTTGTGTTGTCCTTCAAGGGAAATTTGATTTATAATGGATCAATACATAAAAAGCCATTGTCAGACCTCAGAATAAGAGCAGAGAGAACAGAACGAGTCTGGGTGTTGCCTCAGAGCTGCCCCACAAGTCAAGAGAGAGAACTTTGAGAGAAGATCAGTTTTCCCCTGGACAGAGCTGAGAGAATAAAGTAGATATTTATTGAAAGGCCTTTAAGGATCCACCTTGGGCAGGACATGAGCCTGGCTAGGCTGCACCCAAAGTGGACCCAAAATCTCTGTGGAGATCTCCATGAGGTGAAGTCACCCCAGGAATGGCCCCTGAGGCTCTTGGTCTGTCCCAAGAGCAGGATGTGACCCCCAAACCCTGCTGGCTGTGCCTGGGGTGTGTTTGTCCTGGCCTGGGGATGTGACCAAACCCCTCCTGAATCCCACCATGAAGTTGCAGGACAATTTGTGGCAGTTTAGAAAAGCCCCAAACTCAGGGATCTTCTCTCCTTCCACGGAGATTTTCCAAATTCAAATAATTTAGTCCCCCCTCATTTGGCTCCTTTTACATTATTTGGAGTAGAGAAAAAGTAGTAGAGGAAATCTGGGATTCTGGATGCTGGATATCCAGGATTCTGGATGATTGACCTAAAAATGAGCAGATAAAACTGTCCAGGAGTGACTTTCTCCTGTTCTATTTGAAAATATCATTATTTGGAGTAGAGAAGTAGCAGCTGAGAAAATCCAGAATTCTGGATGCTGGAAATCCAGGATTCTGAGGGCTGGATATCCAGGTTTCTGGATGATTGACCTAAAAATGAGCAGATAAAACTGTCCAGGAGTGACTTTCTCCTGTTCTCTTTGAAAATATCACCATACAGAACATTTTTGAGGTTCTTCAGTTGTAAAAGTCTTCATTAGAGATGCTCCATTGTGAAGATTTGATTTAGAGGTTTTCCTTTGAAGTCTTGGTGGGGTTATTTTATTGAATAAATAAAATCCTTTCGTTTTCCCTGTGTTGAATAATGCCTTGTTCATTTTAATGGGAAGACAGTGGAATCCATTTGGAGTCTGCTGTCAGAGTTGATTTCTTTCAGCCTCTTGTCCCTGATCTTTAAAAGAGCAGAATTTGATCTCACTGATGACAGTTGGATAATGAAAAAGGAATGACACCCCTCCAGAGCCAGAGCGAACATTCCATGTTTTTAACAGTTTTAATCTTATTTCCTGTTCCATTAATCAGGCTGAGCCAGATTGTTTTGTAAGTATTTATGGTGAGGTTGTTTGTTCTCTGCCTGAAATATCAAATAGGAAGGGTTTTCCTTTCAGCCTCATATCTCAGATAAATGTAAATTATCAAATTACAATGGTGGGATCCAACTTCTCAGACTTTGTCAATGCTGAGATTTTGACATTCCTCATTTTCACTCCTTAAATTATTGACACTTCCAGGGAAGTCTGTGTTTTTATCTGTTCAGAATTTCTTATGATGAGAAACTCAAATCCCTTTAACTGTGGATTAGTGCATAAGTGTAAAAAAGGGAAGTAAATCCATAAAGAAAATGGATGATATTTAAATAATTCCCTGGAAGGAATAAAATCTCTTTAAATCTGTTTTGCTTAAACGGGAAAACACAAATCAGAAGTTGATTTTCCCCATGATTCTGCATCCATGGCATCCATCAGCCCTTAATCCAAACATTTCCAAGCACTGATGATGAAGAAAAGGACTTTAAAAGTCACATTCTTGAGCCATTGGGCTGGGCTTTATTAGGCAGACCTTGATGTCAGTACAAGAAGTGCCATTCCTTGTGAATTTTTGCTGAATTCTTTCAAATGCCAGATGAATTCCAAATGTTGATTTGGTGAGGGATTGTGCTTTCCGTGTCAAGGCAAACATTTTATTAAAATGATAAATGGATTTGTCATCTGTTTGCATTTTGCCTGTAATTATGATTAATGCAGAAATTGGTGCAAAGTGTTTGAATGAACTAAAATCTGCAAAAAGCAAAAGCTGCAAAAATTCCTAGACTTCCTTTTTTTTTTTTTCCTAATTTGGAAAGTTATTTGTTTCAGGGAGAAAAAAATTTGCAATATCATGGAATTTGGGTTGAAGGGATTTAAAGATCAAGTTCCACCCATGTCCATGGGCAGGGACACTTTCCATTATCCCAGATTTTTCCAACTTGGCCATGGACACTTTCAAGGATGGGACATCCACAACTTCTCAGGGAAGGATTTCACTCCTCACAAGCATTAAAAGTAAAGAAATACAGGAGCAAAACCACAAAAAAAAAATTTTTTTTCAATATCCAACCCCAAATAGATCAGAATGAAATATTCTGCGAGGGGAGAAATGAAAGTAAAATTTATTTTCAGCGTTAAAAAAGAATTAAAAATCCATTTGGCTTCAGGATCATCCTAAAAAAGGAGAGATTAGGGAGCAGCTGCTGGGACATGGATGTGTTTGGCTCCATGCTCCATTAAATTTTATGGCTGATCTGACATTATCTGAGTATCCTGGCAGGAATCAGCCATTCCAGGCTCGTGTTCAGGAGTCTGTGTTCAATTTTTCTCCGAGGAGATGGGATGCAGGTGGGCTCAGGTGTGGAGCTGGAATGAAAATCCCAGGAAAGCAGCAGCACTTCTGGCATTTTGTCACCTATTCCTAGAGAAAATTGCTTTAAAATTCAACTTTTCCCCTCATTTCTGCAGTTCTGGGCAGTGCAAAGGTCCAAGTGCAACAGAGAGGAGAATTGTTGGGAGAATTGCTGCTTTGAAAGGAAAAAATTTGGGGCAGCAATTCCCTTTTTTGTTTTTTTTTTTCTGATCAATAAACAGGTGCTGCATGGAATGAAAAGGAGAATTTGAGGGAATATCTGGTATCAGGACTCTGTGTGCTGCTCCAATTAAACAGAAATATTTTGTCTCACTGAGCAAGATTTTACAATTAATGAAATGAGCTCGAGGTTAACACAGAGTGGGATCCTGGAGCACCCTGAGGAATTCACATTCCTCAGCAAGGGAGGTGATTCTGGCTGGGATATTTTGGAATACAAGCAGCATTTTCTGAGCACTCAAAACCATCAATAGCAGAGTTCAGGCCAGCCCTTGTCACTGATCACTAAAAATGATGCTCCCTCCACTAGGAAATACTGGAAATATGTAAAGATTAAATAGATATTTGTAGATATAAGAGAATTTGTGAGGTGAATTCCAAAGAAAAAAGCCAGGGTGTATTTTGGGGGTTTGACTCAGTGCTGACAGGCAGCAGGAGCCTTTGGGTCTGAGAGCTGACAGAGTTTTTTCTGTTGACAGAAGTCAGTTTTTTGGTTTTGCCCGATTTTTTGGGACTCCAGTGTTTTATTCTGTGCGAGTATCCTGTCCTGTATTCAAACTTTCAAGTTGGTTTAGAATTATTTTGATGCTGGAGTTGTTTCACCTGTGGAAAACCAGGTAAAAAAATTGATTTTCTGCTCTTAGGATTATCTAGAACTGCCTTGAGAACGGGCTTTAATAAACCCTTCATTTTTATCCCATTCTTTGACCCATCTGAGCTGCTCTTTTTAGGTCAAACCTCAGACTTTCTCCACTCCTACATTTTCTTTACAATATTTATCCATATGTTTAATCAGGGCTGGGTTTCTCCCTCAGGAGGGTCTTTGGCATCTTTTTTCTTGAGTTGCTCCAGGAAAAACTTGGCTCCTTAAGGATCTTCCTGTGTTGGTTTGGTTCCCCTGGTCTGTGTTCTTCACCCATCAAAGGCTGCCTGGCTCCTGCCTCCCTGCCATTCCTCCTGGAATTCCTCCTGGATTTCCTGCTGCTTTCAGCTGGAAATTTTGGGATCTGCTGGCTTTGGGATCTGCTGGTGCCGCTTTTAGGGAACAGCTTCCAAAGACCTCCCAGCTTTTGGTAAATTCACAGGGATTTGGGCAATTCCTCCCTGTGGTGATTGCAGGGAAAAGCTTTGATCCCAGAAAGGTTCTGGCACGGCAGCACAAATGTGATCTCACACGATGACCTCACAGAAAAATCACCACGTTGGAAAGAGAGCAGGAACCACCAGGATGCCACTGGGGTTTTTCCTTCTCATTTTCCACGTGCTGGTTTGATGTTCCTGTGCTGGTGGCGTTTCCCCTGAATGATTTGAGGTTGTTTTCCTCATCAATATCAAATTTTTCATCCTAAATCAGCCCTGTCCTGTTTTATCATCAATCCTTCTCCCACAGCTTCACTTGGGAGCAACGTGAGAGCTCCAAAATCTTTATTTCAGGAAAAATCTGCATTGTGTCAGGGCCCTCCTTCCCCCACCAGCAAGGTGCAATATTTGGGGCACAGCACTTTTAAAAACTGAATTTTTGGGGGACAAAATACACAGAGTGAAAGCAATTTTGGCTTTTGCTTGTGAAGCCAACTTGGAACAGGAAACACAAATTTTAGAAAGCCCAGCCCAAATGTGCACATGTGATTTTTCAAGGATCTGATGGATGGCTGAATTCCATGTGGTCCAAGGCACACAGGGAAAATCGAGGGATCTCCTCAGTGGGAGAGCAGAGGGTGTAAAACGTGCATTGGGGTGAAAATCTGGTACAGGAGAAGGCTGAAATGAGAATGGACTGAGCCCAGCTCCAGGGAATAGGGCTGGGCAGGAATTGCTGCTTTGGGCACACTTGAGCCACTTAATTTTCTTTAACTCTGAAAGCAAAAGGTAACTGGGAAATTGGGTCAAAGAAAGGGGAGCAGTGCTGCATCTGCAATCCCAGGAGATGCATTTTTACCCTCTGAAGGCAGGAGGTGCTAAAAGTGGTTGAAATCACAGAAAACCCTGAGACTGAGCAAAATCCCAGAGCTGTTGTTTTCGGTTCTGAAGGGGATTTTTTATTGTTTCTGTGGTAAGAGATGAGGTTGTGATAACGAGCTCATGGAAGAACCTCAGGAGCAAAATGCTCTTTAAAACACTGGGATGTTTCCATCAGAATAGGCACTGGGTTAGGGATAAAATCCACTGTCCCAAGGTGCTCCAAGCCCTGTCCAGCCTGGCCTTGGACACTGCCAGGATCCAGGGGCAGCCACAGCTGCTCTGGGAATTCCATCCCAACCTCTCCCCACCCGCACAGGGAGGAATTTTTTCCCATTATCCCATCTATCCCTCCATTCTTTCAGTTTAAACCCCTTTTCCCTCATCCTGTCGTTCCATGCCCTTGCCCAAGTCCCTCTCCAGCTCTCTCAGAGCCCTTTAGGTGCTGAAAGGCTGCTGGGCTCAAGGAGGAATTCCAAACACTCCAGGAAAAAAAGACCTGGAGCCACAAAGCACGTGGATCAGAGAGCTGGAGCTGAGCAGAAATAGATTTGTGAAATATTTCATTTTGTTTAATCCAGCAGCTCTTCCTCCTCACGAGGACGGGAGGGTCACAACAACATCCCCTGAGAGGCACAATTATATTTTTATTTGTGTTTTAATCTCTTTAACCCAGACAGTTTTGTCAGATTCTCTCTGGAGCTCAGCTCGAGCCCTGTTGAGTTTTGCAGCCTGGTTTTGCTCACAGAGAGCAGCCATGGCCAAGGGACAGCCCAGGGGGACAGTCTGGGCTGCCAGAAGGATTTCTGGACTGGATTGGTGTTTGTTGGGATCTGTAGTGTTGGGTTAGAAAAATCTCTGTTGAGCCTGAGCAGCGCTGTCACTGTCTTGGAAGTGCTCTCGGATGGGAGGAGTGATAAATAATCCTCTGGAGTGATAAATAATCCTCTGGAATGATGGTCAGTGCTCTGGGAAGGGCCCCTGGGGGGCTTCAAGCCAAGATGTCCAGGTTGGGACACAGGGAAGCAGAAGGAAAGGGGGATTCTGGAGCAGGGTGAGCCTGGGGCAGAGGAGAGAATGAAAGCAGGGAGGAGGAAGGAGGGAGCACTGTGATTTTCCATGTGTTCAGAAGAGGTGTGAAATCTCTTTGGAAAGAACCTGAGTTTAAAGTTTAAAAAAGGGACAAGGAAGAAATCTCCATGGAAGGCAGCAAATCCATGGGTTGGATCTGGAACCCCTTTGGAGAAGCTCAACAGAGGGTGCAGAGAGGTCACCCTGGAGGTGTAGCTGCCACTCCTGGGCTGTCCTAGACAGGGGAGAGATGCAGAAGAGATTCCTCTGTCTGGATCAGCAGCCAAGGAATGCGAGGGATAAAGATAACTTGTGGGATAATTATAAATCCACAAATTCTTCACCCTGCTCCCCTCAAAGCAATGAAACACAGGAAGCCCCAGGACTGAGACAGGACCAGAATGGTTTAAAATTTCTGCCTTTTTGTATTTTATTTCAGTGTAATCAGGAGCCAGAGCTCAGGAATTGGGATGTGGGGTTTGTAAATTCAGGAGTGGGATGTGGGGTTGGTATAAATTCAGGAACTGGTGTTGGTATAAATTCAGGAACTGGGGTTGGTGTAAATTCAGGAACTGGGATGTGGGGTTGGTGTAAATTCAGGAACTGGGATGTGGGGTTGGTGTAAATTCAGGAATTGGGATGTGGGTTTGGTATCAGATGATTTCAGTGCAGTGAAAGGGGGGAGGTGGGTTTGGCTCTGCTGCAGCTCTGGGAAAAGTTTCCCTGCTCCACTGGGAGAGTGCAGCTGAGCACTGGCCATGGACTGGTATTGCCAAGGAGGGTGAATGGGTGATATCTCAGTTGGATTTGGAGGTTGCTGTTTTGACTGCTGGTCCAAGGTTTCCAGTGGAACACAGAACTGGGAGATGCTGGGTGTTTGCAGACGTTGTTCCCGGAGCTTTGGCCAAGAGCTCAGTGGAACAAAGAGCAGAGTTAAATTTAGTCCCTGATAACCTGATCGAAACCCAACTCCACAAAGGCAAAGCCTGGCCAGCTCCAGACCCAGCGTGGCCTCCAGAGCTACCACAGAGTTGGGATCTCATGGAAAATATTTCCAACTCTTGCAGCAGGAGGCTCGAGGCAGCTGCTCTGCTGCTCTCCAGCGTCACTGTGAGCTCAGCAAGCCTGGGAATGCCTAAAGATTTCATTGAAGGTAGAAACCTAGGGGTTTTGTGGAATGGTTTGGTTGGAAGGGATCTTAAATCGTCTCAGTCCAAGCCCTGCCATGGCAGGGAAGCTTTCCACTGGCCCAGGCTGCTCCAAGTCCCATCCATCCTGGCCTTGGACACTGCCAAGGATCCAGGGGCAGCCACAGCTGCTCTGTGCCAGGGTCTCTCCACCCTAACAGGGAAGGATTTCTTCCCAAAATCCCACCCTTCCCTGTGGCAGTTTAAAGCCACCCTTTCCATGGGGAAATTCCTGCTGCTGTCCACCCTGAGCCTCCCCTGGCCCAGCCTGAGGCCGTTCCTTCTCCTCCTGTCCCCTGGGAGCAGAGCCTGACCCCTGCTCCTGCCAGGAATTTTTAGGGAGCAGAAAGGCCTCCCAGAGCCCCCTTTTCCCCTCCTGGCCCCAGCAGTGGCAGGGAACATTTTCCTCCCAGAGCAGAAACAAGGTAACCGCAGAACCCGCGGCGAACGTTCGGGGCTGAAATCTGCTGGAAGCGCCTTGGAAGGGGGACGTGATGTTCAGGGCTTGGAACAGCTGGGCTGGAGCCTGGGCAAGGTGCTGGGAAAGGCTTCCTTCAGCACCGAGCCAGCTGGAAAGGACAGGCCGGCCCAGCCTTGCTGCAGCAGCGGTGTCAGCACGGAGGGAACACAAAACCACCGCGCCAGGCCCAACTCCTGCGATTTTCCCCTTTGGATTGAGGAGAGTCAGCTCTGCCAGCTGTGCAGAGCCACCTGTGCTATCCCGTCACTTCTGCCTCTCCTCGGGAGGAGAAGATGACACTTCTGGAGGCCTCCAGCTTTCATTTCTCCCCGCTAACGAGATCAAGCTGCCCGATAAATATTTCCCCTCCTTTTGTGTCAATTAACACCGGGAGGCCGCTCTCCGAGGAGCCCGGGACAGCCTTTATCTCCTGCATCTCCAGGGCCGCGTTTGTGCATCGGCATTTGTCAGGAATCGTCTTCCCGACAGCTCCGGGCATTATCTCTGGAGCAGATTTTCTTCATTAGGCCCAGAAGTGCTGGAGGATTTCACAACAGAGTAAACAAAGGCGGGTTTGTGGCGGAGCTGGCCCCGCGTTCCTGTCAATCCTGTGGCTGCTCATTCCCGCTGCTCATCGGAGCGGGCAGGCTGAGGATGGGAGAGACCACGGAGTTCTCAGCATTTCAGCCCTGCCAGGGTGAACCGTTCCTTTCTTGGAATGACTTGAATAGAAAAGCAGGATCCGACCTGATGAAAAAAACGTGCGAAAAACCTTTTCGTTTTTTTGTTTTTTTTTTTTTTTTTTTTTTTTTTTTTTTTTTTTTTTTTTTTTTTGGTTTTTTTTTTTTTGTTTTTTTTTTTTTTTTTTTTTTTTTTTTTTTTTCTCCAGGCTATTTTTATCCGTAAGCACTTGGAGAAAGCTTTGAAACTTCAGAGTTGTAACATTTGTGGAATTAGAGCACTTGGAGGAGATTTTTTTTTTTTTAAGGAGCAGTAAAGTTCCAGCCAATTAGAAAAGAAAATGGTTTGTGTCTGGGATAGTTTGCTTTAGATTTTAAACAATTTCTGCAGCTTATGGGGAGTTAGGAAGTGGTTGGATTTCCTTCTGAAGAGATAGAACATCCTTTTCAATATATTTCACAGCAACATCAGATGTTAAAAACATAAGAGGGTGTCTAGCTCAGCAGTGCACTCAGTAATTCCCTGGTTTTGCAGGAAGCACTGGATTAGATTCCCTCACATCTTCCTCAGTTACTCTGTCATTCCTTGGACGTTTTCTCTTGATGATTTCAAAACACTGAACAAGTGAAAACCACGAGTTTTTCACCAGTTCAGTGAAGATCAATTTAGTGGCTCCCATTTGTAAGAGAAATATTGACACACTGTGTTGTTTTAGGACTTGGATTTATGGTTCCTGGGGATGGAATCCATTCCTTAATGCCATATAATCCATGGAGTGTTTTGGTCACGAGGCCAAAAATTGCTTCTGCTGCCACTGCAAAGTGTAACTGGAGAAAAAGTCCCCTCACTGATGGTCTGAGGGAGAACAGCCACCAAAAGTGGTCACAAAAAAAAAAATTGAGGCTGTTACTGCATTGTGGAGCTTCTTAATCTGTGATATTTTATCAGTTTAAAAGCTGAGTCAATCCAAAAATGTACATATAAAACACAAACCCACACAGTGTGCAGCCTATGGCAGGGAGTGAGGGTTTAGTTTGGATTTTAGGAAAAATTCCATCTGGAAAAGGTTGTAGAACAGCTTCTGTGGGCAACCCTGGGCAGTGGTGGATTCCCCATCCCTGGAAGTGTGGAAAAAACATGGATGTGGCAGTTGGGACAGGGTTAGTGGTGCTGGGTGATGGTTGGTCTTTCCCAGTCCTAACAATTTCATGATTCTCTGATTTTTGTCCTTAAATTCATTTTGTCAGTTGGGATTCCTTCTGGCAATTTGAAGGAATCTGGGGGCAAAACTGGTATTTTATAGAAAAATTGAAATGATAACATTGCTGACTCTGGAAAGGACCTTGATGCCGCTCCATCCCAAGTTTCTGAGCTTCCCTGGTGCTTCGAATTTGGTGATGTGACTCTGTTAATAATCAGAAGATTATTCATCTGAATTCCACTTTTGAGTGGGATTTTTCCTCTCTGAGTGTGCAGAACCAGTTTTGAACTCCATAGGATTATCCATGGATTTTCTGCAGCAGTGAAAAGAGAGCAGGAGGTTGTTCTGTGCCAGCTGAATTGCAGGGAAGCATAAATGGGATTTTGGCCCCTCAGGCCTTTTTTCTGTGGGATTTTCCTGTGGCTCCCCCATTTACACCCAGTTATTTTGGCCTCTCAGCTTGCCCAGTGCAAACCCCACTGCAGACAAACCTTAGAAGTGGCTTCCCTGCACCATCCCATTTTTAGGGCACCTCAAACTGTGTAGACAAAATCAGGAAATACCCTGTGTAGGCATTCATAAAGACTAAAGAAAAGGGAGCAAAACTTCCCTTTGATTTACAGGTTTACAATGATTTTCCCCACACGATCTTTTTACTCCTCCGTGTCAGGCACTCGAGACAAAATCCTGTCTTTGCTGATGAGACTTGGCCAGAAGTCAGCTGGAGAACTCTGCTATTTATCCATTGAGGAAGCAGCTTTTACAAACTTTCCTGCAGGAATTCAGCTAAGTGTTTTCTTTAAAGGAATATATTTCCAGAGCCATGTTGTTACAACATCTCGGGCTTCTGGAGCTGCTCCTTCCAGCTCCTTGAGGATCTTCAGCAATTAGGCTGCACTGATAAAGCCAGGGGGGCTTATCTTGTCTCTTCTTTTAGCTCAGAGGAAATCATTTGTGCATTTTATCAAGGATAAGAGGTGGGAAGTGTGAAATCTGATCCCACTCCTGCCACTTGGTGACCCAGAGGAAATTGGTTCCCCACAGCATTTCAGCCCTGCCTGTGTGATAGGTGCTGCTGGGCTCGTTTTCCAGGGAATGCTGCAGCTCCTTGAGGATTTCAAACCAATCCCAACCCTTTCCGTGAGCTCCCTGTGTATCATTTTTATTGAAATAAACTAGAAATGAGGTTATCTGGAGCTTACAATAACTGTGAAATCTTTCTGCTGGAAATCAGTGTGTCCCACTTGTTTGGAAAGATTTTCTCCTCCATTATTCATTACAGGGGCCTTAAAATTTTACTCCAGTGACAAAGCCTCTATTTATTTTTAGACAATTGGCATCCACTTCTGGCTGACCTAGAATGTTTCTTTGATGACAATGCCTGTGATCCAGCTGGGTTTGCTGAATGTTTGCATAAACAAAGGCAGATAGTAAAATGTGGGAAAGAAAAAGCTATTTTTATTATATTAGAGACTGTCCAGCCAGCTCCAGGCCCAGTTTTAAATGTCATATCTGTAGCATTGCACTTCAACTAAATGCCCTGATCATCTGCAGAATATCTCTGGGATTTTAGCATTATTGGATTGCAGGGTTAGGAGGAGGCTAAGAGAAAAAAAAAGTTCAGTGGAAGTGATGCACAGAAAAAGACAATCAGTTTGGGATCTGGCCTCTTCCTGCCTGAGGAATATAGGTTAAATACATGGAACTGGGAGGAAAAGTCTGAGCTTGATGTTTTCTCCAGTCTCAGTTTGTTCATTTGTTGGCCAATTTGTGTTTCATTGCAGCAGCTTCAAAGGCAGCTTCATTTTTAATGGACAGTAACGCTGCCTGTGGGCAGAGAATTCCAGGTAGGAGAATAAACAGAAGTCTCATCTGAACTCAAATCATGGAATCACAGAATGGTTTGGATTGGGAGGGATATTAAAGCTCATCCCAGTCCACCTTCCATAATCCCAGGCTGCTCCAAGCCCTGTCCAGCCTGGCCCTGGACACTGCCAGGGGCAGCCACAGCTGCTCTGGGTGCCAGGGGCTCTCCATTCTCCCAATAAATCCAAAGGGAGTTTCACTGCACAGCATCACCACCCAAATCTCTCCCATTAGTTCAAAAAGAAAAGCCTGGAACAGTTACTGGTGCAAGAAGGTGTCAGAGGGCAAAATCTGGCCACAATTCAAATTCCAGTGTAAATTTAGGAGAAATTTCTGTGTCAATGAGACTTTATACCAAGTGGCAGAGAACTCCCTTCCATGGCTTTACATTTAGGCTCCACATTATAAATAATAGAGCTGGGAAGAACATCCTGATATTCCAGTTCTGGCCTCTCAGTTGTCAGGGTTAACCTGTGTCAGGGAGGGATTGGCTGGATTTTAGGAAAATGTTCTTCCCTCAGGAAAACTGGTCACGGTACCAGAGCTCAAGGAGTGTTTGGACAATGCCCTCAGGCACAGGATGGAATTTTGGGATTGTCCAGGAGTTGGACTCAGTGATCCCTGTGGTTCTCCCTGGAGCTGCCAGCAGAGAAGGAGATCCAGCAAGTCCCAGCCTCCTCTGGGTTGTGGCCACACCTTGGGCCAAGGAGAACCAGTGCTGCCCCTGGAAAAGCCAATGGCCCAGCCCAGGAGTTGCAGCAGGAACATCAAAAGCAGGAAAATTGTTTGGTTTCACAGGTTTTTACACATCTGGACAGGGATGTTTTTGGCATTTGTGGATTCCCCAGAAGTGCCCCAGCTTTTAACCACAACCCAGCAGCAGAGATTTATTTCTACCCCATAAAACAAAGCAAGCACCCAACAATGCTCTGCAGGAGCATCCTAAAATCAGAATGATCCTGTTTGTCTTGGATTGGGAGCTTTGCAGGATTTATTTAGGAGCCTTTTTGTTTATCTGTTAGAAACGGCCTTTCAGTCAATGCTAAGCTCGATGGCTTCGGTGTAATTTTCCATGGTTCAGACTTGCTGAAGTAATAAATAAAATGTAATAAGAATAAATTATAAATATTTATAAGGCTATTTTCGGCTTTTATGAGCTTCTTAGGATTTTGAATTTAATATCCCAGCCAAAGCTGCACTCAGAGCTCTTCTCTTTCGCATCCAAATGCCTGCTCAGGGTTTTGCAGCCGGATGGAGTTTGGCTGCCAAAGCTTCACCTGTGGGGATGCCAAGGAAAGCATCCAGTGGGACAGAGCAAACACAGGCAGCAGACCTGGCACCCACACCAGGGCACGGAGTTCACCTCCCCCCAGCACACTCCAGCTCCCATCCTCGTGCCCTTGACTCTCCAGCGCTCGCTCCCACGGATTTGGACACACCAGGTGTGTCAGATGAGGTTTTCTGGAAAGTATCAGCAAGGAAAAGGAAAAAAGAAAAAGGCAAAAATAATTGTAAGGGTTCTAGAGAAGTTGTTTTTATTAATTATTTTCTTTGCTTGCGTTTTAAGCACGAATAATTTCACACAATTGGCTTTAACCAAAATTTCTGGTTTTCTTTTTAATTTGGGCTTGATTTAGATGGAAAGAAAAAATGTGGGGGTTGGTGCTAAAAAAGCAATAAACACAATTTCATTTTGGCTTAATTGAAGCACCCAGTCCTTGCAGCCCTTCTCTTGAAGAAGTTGATTACATTCACTGTTAATTAATAACAAGCAGATGGTTTGGGACCAGTGGTTCAAGGTCAGGAGTGGCTAAGCCCTTGGTGAGACGTGAGGCAGGTCCTGGCTGGAAGGAGCTGAGCTTTAAGGTCCCAAAGCCAAAGCATTCCGTGGTTCCACGAGATCTGGGGATGCTGGATCCCAGCAGAGCTCCCCACCTCTCCCTCGTGTTGGGCAAGGAGGATCCTTTCCCATGAAAGGAGAAAAGGGAGAAGCCTCGTGTTCCAAAATTCTCCTGGAAAAAAGAGATCGCTGGAGTTCAGTCCGTCACGAAACCCCAAATTTAACAAACAGCTGATTTTTCATGTTAACCTTTATTTGGGGAAAATAACATCCCACAGCCTACGTGGAAAAAAAAAAAAAAAAAGGAACCCTTGGCAATACCCTTATTAAAGCTGATTTTTGCAAAGCTCCAATGAATTCCTGCCAAAGAAGAGAGCAGGTTGGATGCTTTTTAGTGTTAAGAAATGGGAAAATAACAAATGTTTCCCTGATCCCTGAAGTAATTCATTCTCTGGGTAACATTCTTCATTGATAACTCCATTTTTTATTTTGAAGAATTATCCCAAACCAAGCCAGAAGTTAATAGATGAAAGGAAATTTTCAGAAATACCCTGCTGAATACATGGTCTCTGTTAAGATTTGCCTGTTTATTAATATCGTGCATAGGAGTTTTTAAACCCATGTGGGTGGAAATAGGATTTTAGTGTATTGGTAAAATCCATGGACTTACATAAAAATACTCTCTAATTTACTACCAGGATTTTACTGCTGTTTCTGAGCTGAAGGATTTTAAAGGAGAAATTTTCTTTCCTTGATGTCAAACAGATGTGTTAAAAATAATTTTTTAAAAATTTTTTAATGTGGATTTTACTGATAGAGGGGATTTTTTCCCCGTGGATTGAACTTTGTGATTTTATCTGATATCTATACTTGTGAAACATGGGGGTTATGGGCTTTGAAAAAGTGTTATTTGGATATTTCTGAAAAAAATCATAATATAAAGGAGGAATGAAATACTTTTATTCAACCTGATGTAATTTTTCTAATCCTTTTCTCTTTTAGAGAGCGATTAGAAAATTAGATTTTCCCATGTAGCCACTTTGCAAGGAGAGTCCTCTTGGTGTAACAGCTTTGAGCACTGAAAGTTTTAAATCTTTCAAGCCTCAGTTGTGTGGGAGCTGCATTTCCAGCTGGGTCTGCTTTATTTCAGTGACAATGTTTAGCTCTGCTCAGCAATGCAGGGAGAAATATGGATTTGGAAGGAGCAGCCTGAAAATTTGAGCAGCAGATAGAGAATTGCCGTGAAGAGGGTGCTCACATTTCAGGGGGAATGTTCAGGATGAGCCATTTTAGAGTGAGGAATCCTCCTTACACTTAGTTTAGCTCCTGCATCACACCCTGAGATAGTGGAGAGCATGAAAGGGGTAAGAATTGATTTTTTTAATATTTAATAATTGTGGTTAATCTCAGTTCTTCCAGTTGTTTTTTGCTGTGGGGGCAATAAATGCATCTGGCAGGCTGTGAAATCCGTATTAGCAGTTTTTAATAGCCTCAGCATTGACCAAAATGAATTATTTGGGGGTTATTTTTATTGACTAATTTGTGTTTTAATGGATTATCATTAATATTCCTGTCAGTCCCTTCAGCTGTCAGCAGACATCGCGTGCTGAAGATCTCCGTGGCATCAGCATCAGGAGTTTGGTCACTTCTAAATAAAACTGAGTGGCAGTGCTTAGATCTGGGTTTCAATTCTACAATGAAACCTTTCGCTTCCAAACTCATCTTCCTGCTGCTCGAATTCCTCTTGGAATTCTTCTTAATTTGCAACAGCATCGCAGAACAGTTGAGCGTTCCCGGAGCCTTCTCCAGTCGTTTCAATGCCTTCATTTAAAGAATATTCCTCTCTTTATCCATGTTTTTTCCTCTTGGCTCTCTCATCCTCTGTATCCTCAGCTGCCCCACCTTACTCAGGTGGTTGCTGATGTGGATTTTGGAGCCAGGGGATTTTTTTAGCTCGGGATGAGCCGATGAATGTGAGAGCGACGGTGGAAATTGGGATCTGAGAGCGGAGTGGTGGTGGGGGAGACACGAAAACCAGCTGTGCTGCCAGAGCTGAGAAATGTCCCCTTGCATTTGGGAAAGACTGAACATGCTGCACACAAAAAAAAAAAAAGCACCAAAGCTGAGAAGTGTCTTGTGATGCTGAATTCAATCAGGGAAGTGTGAGGAGATGTTTTTATCCGGCACCGCCGTGCAGCAAATGCAGCCCCGCTGTGCCTGTTTGTCCCAGGAATCCTTAAAATTCCCAACCTCTCTTCCACAGGAAAGAACTCGCAGGTCTCTAATCTATTTTATTACTTTTCTCTGGGCCAATTTCTCTATTTTCTTTGGTTTGTGTCTAAGGTTGAGAAGCTAAAGTTGGACACATATTTATTTATATGCATAACACTGAATTCTGTTTTCCAAAATGGCATTTCCTTGTTTCCCAAGCCTTTCACATCGGTTTAGGCTGACATAACAAACCTGTTGTTGGTTTCTTTCCTACTAATTTACATAATTAGTTTGGAAATCGTTGTGGCATTAACTTGTTCTCGTTGGGGATGGTTTTCACCTGCCTTTGTGATGCTTTTCAGTTTTTTCTGCATTGGTTTGGGTTCAGTATCTCCCAGGATGTGCTCCTTGCACTGGGATCTGTTTTTCTGAGGGTTAAGGTGAAAAAAATTCTGAACAATTTAAAAATCTTGAAGTGTTTCTCCTCACGTTTTTGATTCAGAGTTTTTGACTAAAGATTTGCTGTCTCACAGAAAAGCTAACTCCCATTCTCAGCAGAACTTGCAGTTATATTGGTATTAAGTTATATTTGAGAAGAAAAACATTCTGCAAACAGTGTATTTTAAGTCAAAATATTGTGAATTACTTCACCATATTCTCTTTTTCACCAGTAAATATGATACAGCTGAAACAATGACTGTTCCCCCCCTGTAAGCTGTTGAACAGATACACTCTGTGCCTGCTAAATTGTGTGTAAATTCAGATTTCTGGCATTTCGTGTTTTGGGGGGAGGGAAAATCACTCAAAACACCCCATAGAAATTAATTTTGTGCAATCACTCCAGGGGAATTAGGTCCATCTGCTCAGAGAGTTCAGCCTCTCTAAATTCCCTTACACAAGAAAAGAAAAAGGAGTCATTGTTTGACTGGAGAGATGCTCGTGCTGTGAGCTGGGGTGTGTTTTTGTAGCACTGGCTGTGAGCTTTTGGAGGAAGAGAATTGTTTTTGGAAGTGTCTTTTATTTCCTTGCAGATAAAAATGGGTAATTAATACATTTTAATTACGTGTGTCAAGTAACGAGTGCAGCTGTGGACAGATGATGTGCAAGCTCAGAGCTGGAGACAGAATTCCAAGTGAGGAGACACAGAATTCCAAGGAAAGAGACCTAAGTTCTGCTCATGTCTGTAATTATTCCCAAGCACTTACTAAAACAGGAATTAAAAAAGATACTGGTACTTTTTTGCCTCATTCAGCTCATACAAAACATAAGAGTTGGACTAAAATCTGATTTTTGGGCCCCAGCTGAACCTGGAGCGTTTGTTGAAACAGAATTAGGACTGAATCCCTTCAAAATGTCTTACATTGATGATTAAAAATAAGGAACCTGCTAAAAAAATTATGTATATTATATAAATAAACCTCTAACTTTGCCCCAACACCTTCAGGTTGATTTTCAACCTGAGCTTGACCTCTGGTGAAAGGGAAGGATTTGGGGAGTAAAAGTTTCCCCAGTGAGTTTTCCCTTTTCAAACGCTGCATTTCCAACTCCAAGGAAGTTTCCAATGAAATCCCTGTTCCCCTGAACCATCAGGGCAGAGACAAAATCCAAAATACTCCAAAACCACCCTGGTTTCATGTCCAAATTTCAAGGCCTAATTAAGTAATGGCCGCAGGGGGTTTCAGATCCTTTGCTTGCAGCTGCGTTTCCAAGGGCAGAATAACAGTAGCAGGGTGCTAAAGAACTGCTAAAGATTTATTTTTGTGGCTTTGTGTGGCTGCTCTGCTGAACTGACAGTTCCAAACTTGGCATCAAATGAAAAGATGAACTTTGGAGTTTATCCAGAGTCACCAAGGCCTTGGCTTCAGCCTCTGAGCAAGGCCCGGCTAAAAGGGCCTACGTGGGACCTAAAGGAACTTCAGTTTATCTGAGGTGATTTTTTTTTTCCTTAAATCTTTTGTTTTCAAAATCGTTGAGTATTTTTTCTATGTCAATTTTTTGCCTTTTTTTCCCCCCAAAAATCGTGTTTTGCCTTTTATTTGAAGGTCTTGGGTTCAACCTTTGAACAAGGCTTTGCTAAAAGAGCCTACGTGGGACCTAAAGGAACCTCAATTTATCTGAGGTGATTTTTTTCCTTAAATCTTTTGTTTTCAAAGTTGTTAAGCAGTTTTTTTTCTATGTAGATTTTGCCTTTTTTTTATGTGTAGATTTTTTTCCCTCTTTTTTCAAGGCCCTGAGCTCAGCCTTTGAACAAGACCCTGCTAAAAAGGCATATTGGGACCTAAAGGAATTTGAATTTGTCTGTGGTGATTTTTCTTCCTTCAATCTCTAATTTTCAAAATCGTTGTTATTTTTCTATGCACAGACTTCTATACTGTTATCTCTGGTTTCATTTGGGTCATTTTATGGAAAAAAATCATATATGTGAAGCTTTTTTTCCCTGTGAAAACACTTGCCAAGGAAATCTTTCTTGCAGTTATCCAAAGGAAAGGTCATTTTTCCAGCGAGACTTCAGATCTGTGTTTTCAGACAATTCACAAACACCCAGCCAGCAATAGCAGGGGCATCTTTCAACTTTAACCTTGTGTTCTTTAAAATTTGTTTAACCAAAAAAAAAATTTGGAATAGCTTTCGTCTTTTCCATGGAGTGATTATTTGGAAAACTCGGATAATGAAGAAGGGGAGAAGTGGGAATGTTCAGTTTTATTTTGAAATAAACCCTGAATTTTTAAATTTTGATAAAAACAGTAAATTAACCACCCCCTCCCCCATTAAATATATAACTTGCTCCTGGTTTTTAAGCCATGGGACTTTAATTGGTGTTTATATCTGTAGATTAAGGCATTAAAAACTTCAGCAGCTTTTATTCCATTTTCTATTGAAACGAAACCCGAATGTTTCTTTATGAAAACCATAAACCCATATTTCTGTGCAGCTTTTACTGTAAATATTTTTTCCCCCTGAGTTGTTTCTTGCTGCCTTTAGCTACAAGTATTTAAAACAAGAAACAGAGCTCAGGAATCTCCATGAAAACAATTCTTCATCGGGGAGAGGCAGCAGCTTCCACAGAGAAAAGGAAACCTGAACCACTTAATGCCTCTATTAATTAAATTTTTAGTGATTTCTCAGGCTGCTGAAAGTGTGGAGATGCACATGATGGATGTTTGGGGATACTCACTCCGGGAAGCTTCCAGGTGAGGGAGAGGTGGCTCCCATTTGGCTTTGGCTGCCTTTCAAAAGGGATTTTAGGGAGATTAATAGAAAATACAACACAAACTCGACCCAGAGGTTGTTCTCGCACAGGAGCTGCAGGGGCTCGTGGCTGGCTTTGTTTTTAACACCTGAGAAGCTGTTTTGTGCTAAAGAAAACATGGATTTGGGATTCGTGGGCTGATTTATTGCTGTATATTGTGCTTTCCTGTTAATGATGATTTATGGAGCAGAGGGATGATATTTGTGGTTTATAACAACGGACGTGGCCAAATTCTCTGGTTATTCACATCAAGAGTTGAAGTTACCATTTGAACGTAAACTTTCCAAAATCCCTCCTGACTTTCCCTTCAGCTTTATTAAACCTGTCACGTTGGAGGTGTGAGAGATGAGGGAGGGAATCAGGGTGTCCCAGCAGGACCTGGGGAACATTTTCCATTTTTTCTGCCCAAGCAGAAGGTCCAGACCTGGACCTGCTTTTGGAATCAGTCCCCACATTCCGGGAACATTCTCCCGGAGCGAGGGGAACATCCAAGGAGTTGTGTTTGGATGTTGGGAATGTGCAGCATTTTCGGAGTTGGAGTTGTGGTATTTGGGTGTTCCCAAAGCTGGGGATGGCTTGGGAGTCCTTTTCCATGGAAATTCCAGAGAAGGACAGAGCCAAAGTGAGGATTGGAGCCAATGGATGGGGCATTGCTATACCCAGTCAATAAAGCTCCTAATTAAAAGAGGAATATAATTGAGTTAGAGAGAAAAATATCTGTAGAGGATATTGATTATAACAACCTTTAGGGTTATGTTCTGAAGGGCAGATTTATTACAATAAAAAGTGGGGGTTTGTATAATTTCCAGGATGTTGGGGCTCCTTTGGTGAAGTGGGAGAGCGAAGGATAACGGGGGAAGAGTGAAATTGTGTGAAGAGCATTTGGGTGGCTGTTACATCCAAAAAACTGAATTATCATTGCCAGCACTCAGCACAAACTGGAGCAGGGTAAAGATGCATCAAAATGTGAATGCATTAAATTCATGTGATGTTTTAAAAGCATCATCCAAAAATTGTAAATAATAACAGGAAAAACTTTGATAACTCTCCTAAACTCACCCTTCAGAGAGAACACAGGTTCTTTTGGGCTGCTCTCTGCAAGGATATTCCCAAAAACTCCTCTAAATTAAGTTCTACATCCTGTGGATTATTTTAAACCAATTAAACCCCCGTGTGGGCAATATTTGACAGAATCCCAGAGGATTTAATTCATAGATCTTAATTCACTTTCGAGCCTAATTAGATTGAATTTAATAAAATCACTTGAATTATCAGTGAGAGTGCTGAGGGATTTAATGGAGTTTATCCCTATATTTTTACAAAAATTCCTGTATTTTATAGGGAAAAAAATATATGTATCTCTATTTTTATCCCCATATTTACATATATATACACATATAGGGAAAATATATATGTGTATCTCTGTATTTTATCTCTCTCTCTATATATATTTATCCCAGTATTTTTCCCTATTCCTGCTATGGATAGCCACCCTGAAATATTTACTTTTCCATGGAACAGGATGATCCCTGGCAAGAAGAGGATTTTTTGGATCTCTGACTCTGATAATTCCAGCTGATCAGAAGCACCCCACGATTCTTTAGTTTGCTCAGTTTGTGTAAAATCAACCAAATATTCCATAGGTGCTCGCTCTTTGCAGGAGTGCAGCTGGAAGAGGGAATATCCAGGATTTTTTGTGTGGACATTTTGTATCTGTATTTTTTATTTTTACTGATCTGTGGCTGCAGCTTTCCCAGGAATGTTCTCTGGAGTTGGGGATTCGGGAGGCAGAGTTGAGGAATTAAGGAATCTGGAGTTCCACACTTGCAGGAAAAGCTGGGAAAGCTGCTCAGGGCTTGGACAGGACACAACTTCCCATCTTTACCTCAATTCCAGAGCTTCCACCGAACTTTTGGGAAGGGCACCTTGTGTTTGCCTGCCTTATCTCGTGTGCCTGTTCCTCATTCCCTCAGCTGAATTATTTCTGGGGGTGAAGATCAGCTCCTCTCACTCTCCACGCTTTCGTTCCGTGTTTGTTCCCTTTCGGACAATCGGGAATTTTGCCATCGCTTTGACAGGACCTGGAGCAGAACTTGAAGTTTTCAGCTCCAGCTCCAACACTCATCCCTGCAGGGATTTAAAAGCCACGTGGATGCAGAGCTTGGGGACTTGGCAGTGCTGGGAATGTTGGACTCCGTGGCTTTGGAGGGGCTTTTCCAACCTAAACCAGTTTAGGATTTGGGGATTATTTGAGTTCCTTGGTATTTTCTACTTTCTGGGCTCAGGAGTCATTGATGGTTGGATCCAGTGTTTATTGTGGGAGGGAACAGAGCTGGGAAAGGGTTGGAGCACCAGAAGCAGCTGGAGGGGCTTAGCCTGGGGAAAAGGAACCTCAGGAGGGACCTGAATCCCCTGGATCCGGCTGGGAATTGAGCTCTGCTCCCAGGGAACAGGGACAGGGTGAGAGGAAACAGCTTGAACTTGTAGGGGATGTTTAGGTTGGATATCAAGGAAAATTCCTTCCTGGAAAGGGCTGCCCAGCCCTGGCACAGCTGCCCAGGGCAGTGGTGGAATCCCCATTCCTGCAGGGATTTAAACCCATGTGGATGTGGCATTCGGGGTCATGGATCCATTCCCTTGGCAGCACTGGGAGTGGTTGGATTTGATGATCTTGGAGGGCTTTTCCAACTTCTTTGATTCCATTTCACCTCAGGGATGCGTTTTCCAAGGTCCAAATCCCTGGATTGTGTTTCACTGGAACTTCTGCCCTGCATTTGGAGCAACACCCTCCTTATTTCCATGGGATTTCCATGGGATTTTGATGGGATCACCTTCCTGTGCTTCCCTCCAGAGCTGCCAATCTGCCTTCCATCCTGCTCCAGACTGAGCTCGTGCTGCCTCATCAGTCCAACCTTTAAGCCTTCCCAAATATTCCCTAAAAACCTTTCTGTCCATCCTCTCAGGAGCCAGAGGAACGAAATCCCCGGGAAATTCCCCGGGGGGCTTTGGGAGGAGGGAGAAAATCCTTCAAACTGGCAAAACGTGCTCATCTGACAACACCAGGGCTCCCAAATTTATTATTGTTTCCCTTCAAAAGGGAAATTAAGGAGCATCTTGAACCACTTGTCCTAATTGGCCGAGGCAGTGCAATCCGTGTGGATGCGCATTATCCATAGAAAAAAGGGGAGGATTGGAAATATTTCCCCTTTCTGACAAATGGAACCATTTGTTGCTCATTTTTTCCCCTATCTAACCAGAGCTCCCGAGGCTGGGAGAGCCCCTGGGAGGGAGAGGAGGGGATTTCTTGGCACGGAAGGATCGGCTCTGCCTGGAGTTTTTCCCCCTTTTTTTTTTTTTATTCTGTTCCTACAAATCACCTCGAAAAAAAGGGGGGAAAAAAATCCACGAGATAAATCAAGCAGAAGATAAAGCCCTTTCATTCTTACAAGGGGTTTTTGCTCATAAAGCTGTAGAATACATGGAAAAACGCTGGATAAACCTTCCTGTGTTGGTGCCCAGAGAGAATTTTGTGGAAAAAAAGTGGGGAAAAATGAAAAAAATATAGAAAAAAATTTTAAAAATACAGATAATAGCAATTCTTACAGACCAGGTGCTGTGAGCAGAGCAGGGAGGAGAAAATAATGAAGTTTTAGCAGCAACAATTTAAATTAAGCAGGGATTCCATAAGCAAAACTGATCTTGTGGCTTTAAAAACATGGATTTTTTTTCCCCTGTGGAATTAATTCCATGAAGGTAAAAGTTTTGTGCTTTTCAGGAACATTTTAGGATTCATTTTAAAAACTATTGCTGTGTGCATGTGCTGATTTATCCCATAGTATTCCCAAATATACAGAATTTAAAGCATCTGAAAAGAGGAGAAAAATCTGTGGTTTGTGATTAATTCTCTGTGTGTCAATTTTTGGTGACAAACCCAGATTTTGAGTTGATTTTTTTAATTTTAATTCATTACGGGTACAAATTAAATAATCATAATTAGCAGATCAAAACTGATTTGCTTTCAGCTGAATGGAGAATTTACATTTTATGGAACTTTTTAATAAGAGCAAGGAACATTTGAGGTGCAGTGTAAGGAGTATAAAATTGCCAATTTTAAAGCAGAACTATTTTTGCTCAGTGCTACAGGATTTAAAACCCCTAAATTTGCAATTAGACAGTAATTAAAGTGTATCCCATTAATTATATTTTTATTCCACTAATGATTTTTGCTCCCTGAATATGTTTTACTCCACAACTTATTTTTACTTCATTACTGATTTTAACTGCACCTTTTGCAATTTAACAAACCTCAAGGAAAAATCCTTGAGGAATTATCACAGATATTCCTCATGAATGCAAGACCCTAATATTATAATTTCAGGGGTGAATCAATTAATGAGGAATTGTTTAATTAAAGTTCCTTCCCAATGCAAATCCCAAATCCTTCTTTGACTGGGTTTGTGATGGGAATAATGATTATTTTCCCCCAAAATGGCCAAATTTGGGTGCACTCAGGATCACAGGATCTGCAAAAACGGAGGGGACAGGAAATGTTCCAGGACATAAAAACTCATCCTGGATGAAATTCCCTGTAGTGGGGAACTAAGAGAAGAAATCAGAAATTCTGGATTTTTTTGTCCACATTTTTGGGTGTTGATTTTGAATGGATTTTCTCCTGCTTTTCCCAAGGAAGGAGCCAAAGGAGGTTTCTGCTTTTGGGGGAAACTCCTGATCCCTTTGGCTTTGCTGTGATCCCACCTGATCCCACATTCCCTGAGGAATGAGCTCTGAACCCTCTTCCCATTTTTCCCCCTCTGTCAATTAATTATCAGGAATGATCAGCAAAAAGAATTCCAAAATCCACAGTTCCCCGAGCTGTCAGGTACAGAAAACTTTGCATTTTCACCTTTCCTTGCTTTCGGAGCTCTCTGCTCCCAGGGCAGCTCCTCTTTTCCAGGCTCTGTTCAAATCCTTGGGATTCAAAAGGATCTTGACATATTTCTGACAGTTTTCCCCTCAAAATCTTTGGGATGGATTTGATTTCCATCTGTTCCATTTCAGCTGAACAAATTCTCCTTTGTTCTGGTGAAAACGAACAGGAAACTTTTAATTTAATTTTGACTTTTAAATTCTAATTTTTTTTTAATTTAATTGACACAACAAAGTGCCTGGGTTTTTTTTGTGGTGGAAAATTTGGCATTTTACGATTTCTGTCTTTAATTTCCACGCTGAATAATCTGATTTTTATGCTCCTTGTACCCTTTTGATAGATGAGGCTTTACTATTGATTTTTGATGTGCAAATTCCTTAAAGCCTCTGCAGCGAGCTCGAACCTCCTCGAGAAAAACTCGTTCGTGATCAACCCAAGTCCAAAGATTTTTGAAAAATATTTCGTGGATTCTTGGCAGCTCTTCTGAAGTGGGAACCAAATGAGAGCAGGGATAGCCCCAGGTCAGCTCTGGGTGTCTTTTAATGAGTTTTGGGTTTAATCTCAATATCTCAACTCGAAACATTTGCTTCTTGAAAGCAGAATATTTAATACACTGAGCAGTTGCTGACAGCTGCATGGAAAAGGGGGGAAAAAAAAAATTGTTTCCAGCTAAAAAATAAATGCTTCAAAATGTTTTTATTAAAAAAAAAAAAAACAACCCCAAAAATCTCCACGACAGCTTTGGAATATCTTCATCCTCGGATTTTATTCGCTCTGTCACAGCCGAGATTTACAAGCTCATGAAAAGGTTACAATCCCAATAAAGCCACACGGAGCAGGGAATTAGGGAATTACAGAGTCTGTAAAACCCTGGCAGCGTGGAGTGAGGTGTGAGGTGAGGTTAAAAAAAAAAACAAGGAATAAGGACGGGGAAGCCCTTGGAGTTTAAGGAGCAGGTGGCCAAAGGTCAGGGTTAAACTCTTGCGGGGTTAAGCAAACTCAGCTTTGTTGGGTCTGGGTTAAACGGAGCCAGATCCTTCCTGACAGGGAAGTGCAAGGAGTGCACAGAACCAGAATTATCTGACAAATATTGGCCAGAGCTGCTCCTGGTGCTGCTGGGGTTGTGCAAAACAAGTGTTTAACACGGAATTTTCGTGCTGAAGATTTCCCTCTCAAAGTTTTCTGTTCATTTTTGCCTTTAAGGAGTTCTGGGAGTGTGGAATATCTGCTCAAGGCTTTGAAATCCTCTCTCCTTTTATTTACTTTGCATTTGTCATTTGTGTTTTCTCTTCATTTTTTGCTTTTAAGGAGTTCTGGGAGTGGGATTCAGTGTCTTTCCTTTGGAATAACTGCTCAGGGCTTTGAAATCCTCTCTCATTTTATTTACTTTGCATTTGTCATTTGTGTTTTCTCTTCATTTTTTGCTTTTAAGGAATTCTGGGAGTGGGATTCAGTGTCTTTCCTTTGGAATATCTGCTCAGGGCTTTGAAATCCCCTCTCATTTTATTTACTCTGCATTTGTCATTTGTGTTTTCATTTTTGCTTTTAAGGAATTCTGGGAGTGGGATTCAGTGTCTTTCCTTTGGAATAACTGCTCAGGGCTTTGAAATCCTCTCTCATTTTATTTACTTTGCATTTGTCATTTGTGTTTTCTCTTCATTTTTGCTTTTAAGGAATTCTGGGAGTGGGATTCTGTGTCTTTCCTTTGGAATATCTGCTCAAGGCTTTGAAATCCTCTCTCATTTTATTTACTTTGCATTTGTCATTTGTGTTTTCTCTTCATTTTTGCTTTTAAAAAATTCTGGGAGTGGGATTCAGTGTCTTTCCTTTGGAATAACTGCTCAGGGCTTTGAAATCCTCTCTCATTTTATTTACTTTGCATTTGTCATTTGTGTTTTCTCTTCATTTTTGCTTTTAAAAAATTCTGGGAGTGGGATTCAGTGTCTTTCCTTTGGAATAACTGCTCAGGGCTTTGAAATCCTCTCTCATTTTATGTACTTTGCATTTGTCATTTGTGTTTTCTCTTCATTTTTGCTTTTAAGGAATTCTGGGAGTGGGATTCTGTGTCTTTCCTTTGGAATATCTGCTTTGAAATCCTCTAATTTTATTTGCTTTGCATTTGTCATCGTGGTGTTTTCCCAGCTTTCCACAAAATTCTTTCCTTCGCTCTGGAAAACAAAATCCCACCACCCTCCTTTCAGATTCATTTAAAATTCAGCGTTTTCCATTAAAAAAAAATAAAAATTCCAGGTGGATTCCTTACATAAGGGATCTTTCATAACCTTTGAGCATTCTTTGAGCTCAGCTTCTCCCAGAGGGATCCTTCTCCAAGTCCTTGCTCGGCCTCGTGTCTCCACAAACACGCGGCTCATCCTGAGCCAGCTTCCCAAATCTTGGACATTTCCCGGGAACATTCCGTAGCTGGGCAGTTCCTATTATTTACCTGGGATCGCAGGGACGGGAGCCATGGAATTACTCAACAATTAAGTCACTCATTAGGCAGACAGTTTAAAATCCTGCTGGTTTTTAACAAATTTTGGGGGTCGTTTTGCCACCCCGTAAATTAAAAAAAATCCCAAGAGCGGCGTGATATCAACTCCCTGAAATATTCCTGGTTGGAAGTTC
Organism: Phylloscopus whistleri; assembly: GCA_017589585.1. Taxonomy (NCBI): domain Eukaryota; kingdom Metazoa; phylum Chordata; class Aves; order Passeriformes; family Phylloscopidae; genus Phylloscopus; species Phylloscopus whistleri. Next base: position 540,171 of record JADMLD010001597.1, read on the forward strand.
CTGGCTTTTGATAAAAACAGCCGATAGTGCCGGGAAGGGATTGAAAACAAGATTTTCACAGTGGGAAAAAATCCCCTAAAATTGTTAATCTGATCTTTTTAGCACTTAAAGTCGTAAGTGACCAACAGGCACGATAATTCAGTCAAGAAATTTGGGAAGGGTTCCCTTTTGTTAGCACCGAGAGAGTAAAAACTTGGAAAAACGGAGGGAATTAACAGCTGATTACTCATTTTTCTTCCTGCTTTTGAGGTCTACAAGAGATTTCATCGAATTCAGTTTGAAAGCAAAATCACCCACCCTTCCCAAACATCCTAAATCAGGATTTTAACCCTGCCTTGGCTCTTCCAGGGTGCCTGGCACTGCTCCCTTTGACTCCTTGGTGGCCAAAATCCACTTGTGCTCCGGCTCGGAGCAGGAGCGGGGCCAGAAACGTTGAAAATGTGGGATAAGCGTGAGAAATGTTGGGCTGTAAAAGAAATAAATCCCTTATTTCCGGGGAATTGCAGATGATTTGTACCCTCAGCATCACCCAGGCTGGAGGCTCCCTCACCCTTTGGCTTGGTAGGATTTTGTTTTCCTTGGATAAAATCCTCCCCCAGTTCCCATGCAGCGAGCAAACAGATTCAGACAGAAACCCCGCAATTGTTTGTTCTTTTCAGGCTCAAATCTCATTTCCAGCCACAGGAAAAACAAGAAAATGGATGTTTGCTTTCTTTTTTTTTTTGCCCCTCTGGTGATAAATATGATTTATTTCGAATTTTCTCGGGATATCTCAGCTATTCCAGTGGAAGCTTTTGGAAGGAGAACGTTGCTTTCCCTGCACTATTGGCTGCTGCTCAAGTGGTTTAAGTTTGTGCAGGAATAAAGCTTTTTAAATTTTAAATTTATTATTTCTCTTAATAATTTCCATTTAGAACTAAGTGTAATTCCTCAAATTTTTAATTATTGTAGTTATTTAAATTGTTTCTCCCTTACAGAACTTTCCCCCTTCTGTTTTAAGCCTTAAAGACTCCGGCACACCAAAAAATAAATTGCAATTCTCCCTCCTGCAGAATTCCCTTACCCTAATATTTCCTGCACATCACATCCCTGGATTTTCTCAGCTCTTTCTCAGGACAGAAATCCCATCCCCTGGATAGAACTCCTGGATTTACCTTCCCGTGGAATAAGAGGGTTTTTATCCCGGGTTTTGTGTAACTGCAGGAACAGCAGCGCTTGGCAGGGCAGCCTCCAATGTTTTATTTTTCCTGGAGTGCTCCATATATTCCGCTGGAATTTTTCTCCTGAAGATTGCCTTGGATGTATCCGGGGTGGGGGCTTCAAATTTTTCATTTTCTCCCTTAATCCCTTCTGTGGAGTCTCTGTCCCTGCTCTCGTCCTCACTCTCGGATTCCTCACGGATATTTCAATCTGTGTGAGCACAGGGACCCGCTCTTCCCACGTGTTGTGTGGAAACATTCCCAGATTTCTCCCTGTGCCATTAGTAGAATTATTAGGGATTTATCCACGTTAAGTATTTCCACGTGCACCTTTCTCCCTTTTCAGTGCTGAGCCCTTGGGGCTTTTATTTGCAGCATCCAAATAATTCCAAACTTCCCTTCTTGGTCAAAAACATCCAGAAATTTTTTTCCAGCATCAAATTGGATTTTTATCATTTAATCCTTGCACTTTTTGGTCTGAAGAAGGAATGTTTATTAGTAACAATAAGCTCGTTAATTAATAGTTTTGCTAATTATTGGTGCAAACCTCAGGTGGAATTTACTCCTGATTTACTCCTTCCCAACACGGGGTCAGGTACAGAAGGAGCAAAGAGACCCCTCAGTTTCTCTCTCCTGGTTTCTCATTCATTAAAATTCCCATAAAATTCATGTAACAACATGTTATTGTATAATATAGATGGTATATTAAATTACATATTGTAATTTCTTGTATAATAGAAAAGAATTCATACCCTCCAATATATAACATTGTTACCTATGATTTCTATAGAAAAGAAATATTATTCTATCAGGTATATTATACAATAAATTATATTACAATTTTCTATATTATATATAATATAATATCTATCATAGATATTATATCTAATAAATATTATATATCATAAATATTCTTGTGCTTCATAATATAATATATATAATATTTTAAATTAAATTAAAATTGTATTATATATTGTATAAACCAGTAGAAAAATTATATTATTGTATTATATATATATTATACAATAACCATTTCCCTGTGCCCCAACACTTCAGAAATCCCTTCAGGAATGTCAGCAGCAGCAGCTTGTTCATGGAATGGGCTCTGGAATGTTTTTAGCCATGCATCCACCCCGAAGGAGCCTGGAGCCCTCAAAGGGGCTCTTTGTAAATAAAGCTGGGAATGGCCAGGGGGGACTCTGGGAATGTCCCCAAGGTTTGGGATTTTTCCAGTGGCAGAAATGGAAAATGCTGCACGGAGTGGGGAAATGTCAGAAGTTGTCCGAGGTTCAGATGAAATCATTCCCATTGTGACTGGCACTGATTTTCCCTGGAATTCCCCCCTGCCATTTGGGATGTGTCAATGCCACGTTCAGCGGGTCAGGGACAGGGACAGTGCTGGGATTTGCTGCTGCTCAGCAGGAATTCCAGCAGGGACAACAGGGAAAAGCTGCAACTCAGCTGCAGCACGAGGGGGACACGGGGAATGGGATTGTTCCAGGGGGGGAAACCAAACTGCATTCCCTGGGTTCAGATCAGCTCCTCATCAGTGTGGAGAAGGAAAATGTTGGCACAGTGATCCCTTCAAATACAGGTTTGGGATTGCAGGTGGAGCAGGAGCAGCCCTGGGCAGTGCAGGGCTTTGTCCCTAGAAAATCAGTGGGAACGTGGATTTGGGGGATCTGCAGGAGCTCCAGGAGGGTGGGACGGGATTCCAGCTCCTGCTCCATCTCTCTGGACACTCCAGCACTGGAATTAACCCCTGATCAGTCACATCCAGGCTGAAAAGAGGCAGAGATTTTCATTTCCATGGATTTGGAACATGAAATTTCTCACAATTAGAGACTCCCAAACCTTTTAAAAGTTCCCCTGCTCACTCTTTGCCTGCTCCGTTCTGGGTGCCACCATTTAAACTTTAAAATCTCATTTAAAACCTGATTATTAACTCTTATTGCTGTTCTTACAACACTGCCCACCCATCCTCTGAGATGTCCAGTGCTTTATTTTTTATTTCCAGTTTTAAGATGGATAATTCCTAAAGATTTTTAATCTGATTGCACATAAAAAGGAGGGGAAAAAAAAATGAAATTGATCTTTTTCAATGCTGTTTCATGCCTTATCTCCTCTGTGGCTTATTTACTGTACAGTGGCTTGCTTTGTGCTTTGTGTGATCTGATTCCTCAACGGTATATTCAGGAAAAAGCTCCAAGTAGGTAAATAAAAGGATCAGAGGGAATTCTTGGTCAGCTGAAAATCTCCTTGGAGAGTCTTTTATCCCTTTCTTTCCTGTGCTTTTATCTCCTTGTTATGACAAAAGCTTAAATAGCACTTATTGCCTCCTTCTCCTTAAATCCCATTTCTCCTTTTCTCCTTAAAAAGTGTGAAACTTGGATTTAAGGGGGGTTGGAAAGTGATTTTTGAGGGATAAAGTTTGGACTCGTTGCGCTGGAACTGTTCCATCCTGGCAGGATCCAACCCCAGATTGCTCCAGAGGAAAGTGTTGGTACCAGGAGGAGAACAGGCTGCAAAAACACCTTGTGTTCAGCCAGGAATTGTGAATTCAGGGGGGAAATATCCCCAAAATTTCCTGAGGAACTGGGAATTCAGGGGAGAAATATCCCCAGAATTTCCTGAGGAACTGGGAATTCGGTGGGGAAATATCCCCAGAATTTCCTGAGAAACTGGGAATTCAGGGGGGAAATATCCCCAAAATTTCTTGAGGAACTGGGAACAGAATTTCCTGAGGAACTGGGAATTCAGGGGGAAATATCCCCAAAATTTCTTGAGGAACTGGGAACAGAATTTCCTGAGGAACTGGGAATTCAGGGGAGAAATATCCCCAAAATTTCTTGAGGAACTGGGAACAGAATTTCCTGAGGAACTGGGAATTCAGGGGGGAAATATCCCCAGAATTTCCTGAGGAACTGGGAATTCAGGGGGAAATATCCCCAGAATTTCCTGAGGAACTGGGCATGGACCTTGGCACCAGGGTCACTCTGGGTCTCTCCACGAGCTGCTTTTGCTGAACCTCCATACTTTTCGCAGGATTTTTAAGAGAAAAAACCCAAACCCCAGCATGTTCTGTGTTAGAAATGAAAAAACTGCTTTTTATGAGCACGAGCTCGATGGAATCTTATACGAAGGGGATCTTGGCATTTTGCACTCCCAAGGCAGCGTCTGGATCCATGTGAGGGCTGGAAATGCTCTCATTTGTATCAGCACCAGACTCCAGCAAGGCCAAATGTGGGTGGGTTTTGATTTTTCCCTCCAATGCTGAACCCATTTCCAGCCTTTCCTCATCTCCATAAAGAGCCAGACGCAGTCAGGCTCAGACTGGAGGATGTGTGAAGAAAAAAATCCGCTCGTCTAAATCAAAATAATTCATCCCTTAATGGGCTGGGAGGAGGAAGAACTTTCCCTGACACTCTCAAAACTCCTTCCCCATCCCACAAATCCCTGTCAGCCGGGGCTCGCTGTGCTCCTTCCCTCTGCACAGCTTTTGGGATAACCTTATCAGGTTATCACTTTTATTGCTGCCCGACTCCTGATGGATGGTTGGGCCACCAAAGCTGCCAAGGAATGATGGTTCATATAGAATTATTCCATTTGTTCAGCTCTCTTGGTCCAGCATTTCCCTCTCTAATAGCTGGAGTGTCCTAAGAATTAAAACATTTCTTTACCAGGCTTCCCACGGGTTAGACAGGGGAAAGTTTGGAGTTGTGGAGGGAGAAGATTCCCAGCAGCCCAGGGAACATTCTGTGTTCGCTGCTTGGAGAAAACCACATTTTTGCTTTCAAAACTGAGGGGTTGATGGTAAAAATAAGGCACTTTGACCTTCTAAAAGTGGATTTGACACAGCTCTGGTGAGCTTTAGTTCCACTTCCCACTCGTGTGGCCACACACACACACAGGGCCTGCTTTGGGGTGGGATTTTCCCCCCTTTCCCTTTCGTTGAGGCAAAATTTCAGTGGGCAGGACACGAGTGAAGCTGAACTGGCTGCACACAACTATTCCTGAGCACAAATATGTGCTCCCAGCCTTTATTTGAGGTTCTATCCTCGTTTTACATTATCCCAGCTGGGTATTAAAGTGAGCTCCAGAACTGGCAATGGCTTGGGGAAAAGCAGATGTGGACTCAGAGCAAACAACAGTTTTGGGTCCAGAGCTCTCCTTGATGTCTGCTTCAAATTCACACTGCAGGAGAAAAAAAAAAAAAATAAAATGGAGAGGGCTTCCAAAATGCCTTTTCAAACATGCAAATGACGCTGGGAAAGTTTAACATGTATGCAAATGTAATCTGGAGAGGGGAGTTAAAGACCTTTGGCTGGCCTGGAGGCTCAGCTGGTAGCAAAATAGAAATTTACTGCTGGATGGGAGAGCGAGGTTCAAGCACGGGCCAGGGGATGGCTGGGAGCTCCACGTAGGTGAAACTTGGAGCTCTACAGCAAAGCCAGGGCTGCAGAGATGGGCTGCTTGCTGTAATTCCATCCCCTGGATGTGGCTGGAGTGGAAAATGAGCACAAAGGGTAAACAAAGGGGTGAGGAGAGCACAGAACCTCGGAGAGCCCAGCAAGGGTAAAACTGCCCTGACAACTCACATATGGTTGGAGTTTAATCCACGGGGGAGAACAGGCACTCCACGCCTGTGCCAATTGTTTTCCACCCCCAAAGCAAAGAGATTTTAATGATTTATAGCAGAACAGGGTGGATGTGTTACCTAATGGCTTTAGAATGACTCGATGCAGTTTTCGAAGCGATGCAGGAAGTGCAGTGGATAAACAAATCCCTTCTTTACTCCTCTTTGTTCCCCTTTGAAACAGAGGGTTTGGTGCTCTGCTAAAATCCTGATTTCTCTGGGAGCGTTTTCCCGTGCAAGCAGAAAAAAAAAAAAAAAAAATTAAATTTTAAAAATCCCTCCCAGAAAAAGGATTTCATTTGCGGGCTCAAGGTGGAATGTAATTGGCAAATCCCATTTTTGAGGGATTTGTACAGCTCTTGTATGTCAGGCTACTGGCTTCAGCTGGAGACAAGTCCATAAAGGAGGAAATTAATTCAAGGACTCACAAATTCATTTGCAAAATTGAGAAAGCATCATGTGCAGCCCCAGAAATTGTAGTACACGACTTAGGCACACAAACTGACACTCTCTGAGGATTCATTTCTATTTTATGGCTGGAAATTAGAAAAAGAACATTTGCATCATTGCAAGTGTGAAAGAAGCACCAATTCCCAAGCTTTTCTCCAGGAGATTGGAAACATTTGTCCCCTTAGTGCCTTGGTGAAAGGGAAGCACGTGTGGAATTCCAGCAGAAATGAGGTGGCTTCAGGTGGAGAAAACTGAGATAAGTCATGGCAGGGAGTCACAGGGTGCTGATTTGAGCAGCTCTGAGCTTATTAAATCTATCAAAAACCAATATTTTATAAATGACAGCGGCTGTGTGGAACAACATCCACCTCCGTGGAGGAAATCCATCAGCTTTCCTAATTGCTTTTCTTCAGGAAAAGGGTTTGGACATCAGAGATGATTTTCTGGGGTGGGAGATGATGGATCACTTTTAATATCCAGCCCATCTGCTCCGAGTTCTGGTCAGCACCAGAGCCACACTCACCTTGCCCAGTGCCAGTAATTGAAATAAAATAGATAAAACTTCTGTTCCTTTGGATTCCTTGGACATGAACTTTCCTAGGAGATAAAAGCCGGGATTAGAGCTGGAGCTGAGTGTTTTAATTCCTTTCCTACCAGTATCCTGTAGCTTTTGTAGGAGTGTTTGGAGGAGTGCAGGTGTTCTCTCATATGGTTTTCATTCCAAAGCCCAGCCTTGCCATATGTTTATCTTCAGCTGAAATTCTGGGATTCATATTCCCCCTCCACATGGAAATAGCCCCCAGAACACGGAGAGCTCCTCATGTTCAGTAGAGCTCTGTCACTCCTGTCAGGAGTTTGGGGTGGAAAAGGAACACTAAAGACAACAGACAGCTCCAGGTTGTGGATTCCTTCCCTGTGCAGGAAATCAGGGAACATCTTCCCAAAGGAGTGGGGCTGTTAAAGAGAACAAACCCTGAGGGACCGAGTCTGCTCTTTAACTCGGGTCAAGTTTCCACTTTTCCTTGTCCTTGGGAATTTTTTTCCATGCATCATGTCTAGAGCAGGGTTTGGTTGTTTTTTTTTGGTGCAAGTTTCTGTTAGAAAGTCATTAATGTAATTCAGGTAATTCTCCAGAGCACCGTTTGCTCCTTTAAGTGCTCTTTAATTGACAGGCACTGGCTTAGAACTTTCTCCAGCTCCTGATTTATAGCTCAGGCTCCTCACTCTGGTTTTTCCTGCCATCCTCCTCCTGCTTTTCCTTTGAAGCCACCACGAACTTCTGATCCTGATGGATGGAACTCCAGCTGGTGATATCATTCCAGAATCCAAGTGGAGGAGGGAGAAGATTCATTTTCTTAGGCCCTTTCCTGAGCTGTGCAATCCTAGAACTTCTCTGTGTCTCCGTGCTTGTTTTCCCCATCCATATTTCTCCCGGTTAATGGGATCCTGCCGGGGACAGTAGGAGCAGTGTTTCGTTGCTCTGGCAACAAGAGCCAAACTTTCAGATGTTATTTTGCTTCTATTAAAAAGAAAAAAAAAACCACCCACTGCCAGTTATGATGTAAACATTTGCAGCTCCCCCTAAATCTCTTTTCTTTCTGGAATTGAAGTGAAATGACCCTTCGGAGGGCAGAGTGAGGGATTGGAGCAGACGTTTCCCAGCTGTGTGGGATTTGGGGAGATCCTCGGTGATCTGCTCAGACTCTTTCTAAGTGGCATATTTACTGCCAGCCTCATTGGAGGGGATGGAGCTGCTCAGCAGCGCTGAGAGGCCAAATCCTCCTCTGAATTTATTTAGGAAAAGATTGGATGCTCTTCCCGCTGCAACTGCCTGAAGCCTTCAGCAGAATTTCGTGGGAAGTGCTGAAAATACCTCCTGAAAATACCCCAGCCTTCCTCCTGACCTTTTGTTGTTAGCAGAACTAACCCCAGCAGGAGTTTGAGCCCAGGGTGCCATTTCAAGCCACGCTGGTGTTTTTCAGACGAGCAGGGATTTGCCACATTCGGATGGAAAGAGAACCTTCCCTCAGGAATGAGGGATCCTCTCCTCTTGGCTGTGTTGTGGCACTCCAGCAGATTTCCCACAGGCAGATGCAGTGATTCACCCTCAGTTATCCCTTGGAATGACCTCTCCCAGTGCTGGTCGCTTGCAGGAGTCTGCGTCACCCGCCTTTGACTCCTTCCTTGAGCTCTTGCAGCTCCAGGTCAGGAAGATTTCCCTGACACTGGAGGATTTTTCTCTGGATTATCCAGCCATTACTCAGTCGTACATTGAATAAAACCCAACAATAACATTCTGCTGGGAAAAAAAAAAAGAAAGAAATAAGCCAAAGGCTTCTTTAGTATTGCTCAAAACAGTGAATTATCATAGAGATCTGGAATTGCCCTCTCCTGAAAACTCTTCCTTTGGGAAGCATTTCCATGGATTTTGCTGTGCTTGCTGCTGGCACTGAACCATTCCTGCACAAACTCTTGCAATTTTGTAGATTTGGGGACTCCTGAGGGACCTTAAAGCTCACCCAGTGCCACCCCTGCCATGGGACACCTTCCACTATCCCAGGTTGCTCCAAGCCCCATCCAGGGGACATTTCCAGGGATGAGGAAGCCAGGAATTCTCTCAGAATTCCATTCCAGCACCTCAGCACCCTCACAGGGAGGAATTCCTTCCCAACATCCCACCTATCCCTGCCATTCCCTGTGTCCTGTCCCTCGATCCCTTGTCCAAAGTCTCTCCTTGTCTTTCTTGGAGCCCCTTGAAATACTTCAAGGTCACACTTTGGTCACCCTGAAGCTTCTCCAAGCTGAACAATCCCAGTTCTCCCAGTCTTTCCCCTTGGGAAAGGTGCTCCATCCCTCTGGAGTGCAGGTTGGTTTTGGGAAGAGCCATCCTGAGAAGTTTCCCTCGGAGCAGAATTCCCTGGGAGGATCTCGGAGCAGGAGATGAGTCAGAGGAACCATCCAGATTTCCTTTCTTCCTGATATCCCCTTGCACTGGATACAGGGGATGAGATGAGGTAACTCCTGTCTCCATGACCAGTCATTTCTACTGAAATTCCATCTGCACTCGAACTGCCAATTAATTATAATTACAATTAACCTTTGCACGTGTGTTGGTCTCAGGCGGATTTTCAGTGGAAATCTGCGTTTGGATTTGGTGCGTTTGACATCATTGCTCAGGGCCTGAACCCATCCCTGCCAGAAATCAAACTTTGCCATCCCTCCTCTCACTGGCAAGCAGGAAAAGGGACATTTGGGGGAAGTTTAGGTGACACAATGGCTGCAGGCTGTGTTCCCACATTTCTCCAGGACGGGAAGGGAATCTCAGAGCCAGGATCACCGGGAAAGCAGCTGGGGTTGGTTTATTCTTCTCACACAATTAAATAATGCCCCTGCTAAAAACACACTCTGGAATTCTCCTTCTGCTTTCTCCCCACTCCATGGAGCTGAAATCAGCTTCCTTTTCCATGCCTGTGATTTTGGGGAATTTCCAGGAGGTGCTCCCTGTTCTATGGCCCTGCAGGGGGTTCCCTAATGAAGCTTTGACAGATTTAAGGTCACTTTCTTGCTCGGTTCCACTCAGCACTCCCAGAAATGCACAGCAGGGACAGTTCCTCCGCTCCCAACTGCTTTGATTTATGCTGAATTCCTTTTCATATCGGCACGTTTCGTGTCAGAAAGAAAAAACAAATTTAGGTACAAGTTGTTGTTGGGGAAGGGGGGGTCTCCAAGGAAGCAGCTCATGAAATTCCCAGTGAAACCCACACTTTAAGAGCAGTGGATGCTTTTTATTTTGTTTGACCTTAACCCAACAGACTTTTATTTTCAGAGCAATTAATTGGGATATTAATGGGAATCGAGCACCTGAAAGCTCTTTGCAGTGGGATTTTCTGCAAAGCCCTTATCCCACAGCCCTGCATTTCCTTCGTGTTGGAATATTTGAGGATGGGAGCCACCAAATGAATGTTTTGCTGGCACTAAATGCAGGAGATGGTTTTAGTTTAAGGCTCCAAAAGTTTCAGGCTGAAAAGAATCAGGGACGGGGAGTTATCTTTTTGAAGAGAACTCTTATCAGCAGAGCTTCTTATCATTTGGAGGAGCTGTGTTTGTCATTTGAATGTGTTTGGCCGTCAGTGTCCCAGGATTTTCAGTTTCCAGAAACATCCACTCGTTCTGGGATTCCAAACTTCACTCTGGTTTAAAGAAACACCATCTTTTACTGCTTTCCTGCTGTAGAAACGGGGGAAAATATGGAAAAAAGGCACCAAAATCCCAATATATCTTGTTTTTTTAGTTTTTTATAGGTGGGCAAACACATGTGCTTGCTCAGATTAATAAAAGAGCTCACAAAAGTAGCAAGAATGGTTCAAAAACAGGGTTTACAAGGCTCAAAATGTGTTTTAGGAGGTTCAAAATGGCTTTTAGAAGGTTCAAATGTTTTTAGAGGGTTCAAAATCGGGTTTAGAAGGTTCAAGATGGGGTTTAGCAGGTTCAAAGGATGTGGTAGGAAATGAACCATGTTTGAATAATTTTGGAAGAAATTGAGAGAAAATTTCTTATATTTAATTCCTTTTAAAAAAATTCCCTTCCATGCCTTGACAGTTGAATGTTAAATGGGAATTATTTGTTATGGGATAAAATGGACTTGGAAAGAAAGAGAGCAGAGAAAGTAGCTGGCTTTCATGATCAATATTCATTTTATTATGCTTTGTGTGGTAAATACCTCACTGAAGAAGGGTCAAAATAGCAAAATTTGGGAGATCGATTGTTTTCATGTCCCAAATCACCAAGACTTTGAAGAGAGTATAACAGAGGGGAAAAAAAGGGGGGAGAGGAGAGGGAAAAGCCTAAAGAGAGAGGCAGAGATTTGGGTCAGTGGGATGACACAGGGGGAGAATCCCAGAATCCCAGAATGGTTGGGTTGGATTCCTTTAGGGTCATCCCACCCCATGTCATGGACAGGGACACCTCCTCTATCCCAGGTGCTCCAACCCAAACTATTCCAGGACTCTGTGCTCCTGGGGTTCTTCAGTCACTCCCAGCCCTTCTGAATTTTCCAGCTGAGAAATAAATGAGAAAAAAAAAAAAAAAGTCATTTCAGACCTGCAGGGGATCAGTGGGACAGAGGGTGATCCTGACAGCATCGGGTGGTTCCAAAACTAATACTGTGGGATGAGAGAATTCTGCTTATTCCCTAAAAGCAGGCTGGGTCATCCTGGAGCAGCTTGGTGCTGGTGCTGTCTCAGAACACCCAAGATCCCAATAAAATCCTGACAACACCCTGGAGGTCATTCCTGGAGGTCACCTCCTCTTCCTCCCACGCTCCCCGGGGAAATTTGGGTCCACTCCCTCATCCATGGCCACCCACCCACAGATCAGCTGAGAAATCATCCTTTGGTCAGCAGAACCTCTGTGAACAATGTTATTTTTTGCTCTTTGTTCTCTTCTTTTGGTTTGAAAGATTCCTTTTGTTCATTGTGTTCAAATGTTTAAAAATCCCTCATTTGTGGCTCGTAAAAATTAAACCTGGACGTGGGGCTGGGTTTGAGAAATGCAAGGGGGACTTGTTATTTTTTATATATATTTATTTTATTCTGATTTTTCTTTCAAGAAGGGAATTAAAATGAGTTTATCCCAAGCCCATTTTTAAATGCTTTGAGATGGACCAGTTTTTCTGTGGGTTTGAAGCCTGTGAGGGATTGACCTTCTCCATCCAACATATGGGATAAGCCTAAGCATGAATTAGGAATTCCTAAATCTACACCTTCCTGTTGATAGGGATATAAACATTGCTGTAATGAATGCCTTGGCTGTGGGAAGGAATATCTTGGATTTGGGATGCAGGAAAACCTTGCTCAGTGATGTCTGATGTTATCACAGTGGGATCTCTAACTCTGTCCCAGTGAATTTGTCATAATTAACATAATTATCAATCCCTCAAGGCCAAATGCATTGAGCATCCAGTATGGGGAATCCATGTGCTCCATGTTTTGTGGGAAACCCTCCTGGGAGCAGCTGGGACTGAGGGACAGCTTCTCTTGTGGCTCCTTTAGTGGCTTTTGGTGTTGGATCTGGATTTGCTTGGATGGTTCACAGGGTGTTCCTGGTTGGATTTGTTTGGATGGTTCACAGGGTATTCCTGGTTGGATTTGTTTGGATGGTTCACAGGGTATTCCTGGTTGGATTTGTTTGGATGGTTCATGGGGTATTCCTGCTTGGATTTGTGTGGATGGTTCACAGGGTATTCCTGGTGCTGTTTGGAAATTCATGGGATATTCCTGGTTAGAATTGTTTTGATGGTTCTTGGGGTGTTCCTGGTTGGAATTGTCTGGATACACCTTGGGCAGTACAAGAGCCTGACTGTGGCTCTACCCAAGATGGACCCAAAATGGACTCCAGATGGACTCCCAGTCACGAGTTTTCACACTTTAGATGTTTTGGTTCATTTCCATATTGGGGTTCGTTGTCCAATTACACTTCAGGTTGTGCAGTCCCATCCTCCCAGTTTGCTCTCCTCAATTTGCTGTTTTTTGCATTTTCTGGGCCTGAAGCTGCAGCAATGTCCTTGGTTCTGGGGCTGGAAAAGGATTGTTTTGTCTGACTGAGCTGTGAGAAGAACTTGCTACCACTTCATATGAAGTTCAGAGTTATATAACAATGCAGCACAGAATCTGAAAAACGTAAAAGCTAAAACTTAAGGCATCACTCCCTTGGTGCGAAATGGATTTGTAGGGAATTCTCAAAGCCTGGCAGAAGGCTCACACAGTCTTGTGCATCTGTGTGCAAACTCTGAGATAGAAAATGCTGACTTAGAAAGGCCATGGGATAAGACAGACATTGTTGAGAGAGAAATGGAACTGGAAACAAGTTTCAAAGGATGACCTTGCAAATAGACTAGATATTTAGGAGAAATAGAACTGTAGTAGGACCCGTGAGGGGTATTTTTAGATGGTTGGCTTAAAAGCATTATCAGCATTGTGTGGCAAAAGGTAATGGGCCAAAAAACACTCATAACATGTTGTAATTAGGAAATACTTTGGCTTCTGATTGTGATGGCGTGAAAAAGCCTTAAAAATGCCTCTCAGGAGCCCTGTCTGTGGATAATCTGACAGCCCTTGGTGGCACTGCCAGCTCTGACTGTCTCTCCTGCCCCCCACAGGTGCTGCAGGGGGCCCAGCTGATCGCCGTGGCCTCGGCCGAGCCCGCGGCGGGCGGCGTGGACGGCTCCCCGCTGCAGGGCAGCGACATCCAGGTGCAGTACGTGCAGCTGACGCCCGTCACGGACCACGCTGCCACCAGCCAGGTACAGAGACAGCTCCTCCTCCTCCTCTTCCTCCTCCTCTTCCTTCTCTCTTCCTTGTCTGCTTCCTTCTCTTCTTCCTTCTCTTCTTCCTTCTCCATGTCCTTCTCCTCTTCCTTCTCCTCTTCCTTCTCCTCTTCCTTCTCCTCTTCCTTCTCTTCTTCCTTCTCCACGTCCTTCTCCACGTCCTTCTCCTCTTCCTTCTCCTCTTCCTTCTCCGCTTCCTTCTCCTCTTTCTTCTCTGCTTCCTTCTCCACTTCCTTCTCTGCTTCCTTCTCCACTTCCTTCTCTGCTTCCTTCTCCATTTTCTTCTCCATGTTCTTCTCCACTTCCTTCTCTGTTTCCTTCTCCACTTTCATCTCCATTTCCTTCCTTCTCTGCTTTCTCCTCCACTTCCTTCTCCATGTTCTTCTCCTCTTTCTTCTCAACTTCCTTCTCCACTTCCTTCTCTGCTTCCTTCTCTGCTTCCTTCTCAACTTCCTTCTCCTCTTCCTTCTCCTCTTCCTTCTCCACTTCCTTCTCCACATTCTTCTCCACTTCCTTCTCCACTTCCCTCCTTTTCTCCTCTCCATGTGCTTAACGTGCTTGAAACAGCTGTCAGATGTCTTTTGTGTCTACCCACAAATACAGGCAGCTCATCAGCCTCTTTCCAAAACCATAAAAAACCATCATTTGTAATAAGAAACATCATTTGTTTTTTAAGATAGAAATGATCCTTGACTGCTTTTCTGTGCTTGCTCAGCGCCTCTGGAGAAGTTATCTTGGTCACCAGTGTGTCCCTGAAGGCTGAGAGCCATCGCAAAGGACAGCACCAAAAACGTGGCTGCAATCAGCCAAAAAGTGTTTTCAGACTGAGGTTTCCCTCAGAAAAGCTATCCCTGCTCTGACAGCAGTTTTCCAGTTGTTTTGATCAACAGAAAGTCCTGCAGCAGTGGGAAGTGAACACTTGATCCTCTCCGCTACGGAGGAGGAATTATTGGGGGTTTTTTGGTTGTTTTTAATCAGTTTGAACAGCTGTGAATCTGAGGCTAGAAAAAGCCTGTCATCAGCTTGAAGCTTTGGTGACAGCAGCACAAAGTTGATTTAAAACAGCTGGAACACGTTTTCCTGAATTTGGTCACACGTGGTTTTGAGAATCCCACTCCATGGGCTTCTTCCCCGGGGAAGCCAAGTGGCTGTGGGATTCTTTTTGCCTCAGCACTGCCCTCGTCAAGATTTTGTTTTTAGGAATGCTCTGGACACTGAGGGGTTGTTTTTTATGAATCCTCCATCACTGCTGCTCCTGTGGATTTAATAAATCCAAGAACAACGGGGATACCCCGAGTTGGGAAGGACCCACGAGGACCATGACCCCAAATAAGCCAAGCAGGCAGTGAGAGGTGTTCCTCGTGCTGCTGTCCCCACTCCAAGCCTGGGGAATTCCCAGATTTCCCTGCCTTGGGGGTCTCTCCCTCCTCATCCAGCACCTCCTCAGGAAGGAATTCTGGAGCAAAGTTCCCAAGAGCAGCAGCCACCCCAGGAGTTCCTCCCTCTTCAGGGACACTTTGCACCTTGTTGGTTTTTAATGCTGTGGTTAACCACAGAGGTTTGCAGGGAGCCCAGGGAAAGCAGGGAAGGAATGTGACAGGAAAAGGGGATGAAAGGAGAAGCAGACAAGCCCCAAAACGAGTGGCTGTAAATATTTCCTCACTTTGCACCAAGTGAAAATTGAGGATCTGGACAGAAGTTGGAGAAACCAACTTGGTGTTTGCATTGCTCGGAGTTTATCCATAGTTCAGGAGCTTTTCTTGTGGGGAAAAATGTGGAATTTTCTCTCATCTGAAGGGAAGAGTCTTCTCTGAGGGAAGGGCAAACCCTCCAAGTGGGGCTCCATCTGCACTTCCACCTGGTTCTTTGTCAAGGTGCTGAGATGTTCCCAAGGATTTTGCAGCTCTTTAGCAATCAAAGCTCATTCAAGTGGAGTTTATTTTCCACCTGGGTCGGATTCCGTGCCAATTCCTTGTTTGAAACAGCACAAATGTGGATTTATTTCATGTCTCACAACAAGGTACCAGTTTTCTGCCCTTTTTTTCCCCCTGAAATGAATCCCTGCTCCGAGTTCAGCTGGAGCAGAGCAAAAACCACTTCAATTTTGTCTTTTCAGTCTATTCATTAATGATTTTTGCTTGGCTTCTTTTCATGTTTTGACAGCAGTTTTCAAAGTCTAGAAATAGAGAATATTTGGATTAAAATTCTGTGCTCGGATGCAATGCTGGTGGTAAATTTTGTTAGATTTGGAAAAAGAAAAACCCACCATCATTCCAAATATTAATTCTTGTAAATCCCTTTCGAGTCTGAGGTTGGATCAATGTTTGCTGTTGCTGTTGTGCTGATATTTGATAATTCTATTTACTCAGTACACTTTTCCTCTAAATGGGAAAGAAAACTTGTAGGATTATTTTAAAAAAAATTTGTGCTATCCAATTTAGCAATCTCATAGATTTATTCAGCACCTTGGCATGAATTTATTGAACTTTTAACCAAACACAAAATACCCTTCAAATTAAACAGGAAAAAAAAATTCCTGTAGCCAAATGCAATTACTGGCAACAAGGCAGAGGGAAATAAATGAATTTAGGAGCAACACTTCATGATTTTGAACTTCTGGTGTTTTAATTTGAATAATAAATAAGCTGGGACTGTGCCATAACACCTAAAAGCTGGGAATTCTGGTGGATTTTCCACCCTTGTGGATCTTTTGGCAGGTTCAAGGCTGGGAGCACAAAGCAGGGCCTCAAGTGAGGCTTTTTTATCACCAAAATCCTGTCAGAGACAGAATTGTGTGGCCAGGGCGTTGCACAGAGCATCCTTTAGAGATGTTTGTGAGGGAAAATCCAGCAAGGGCAGATCTCTGGAATGAGGGGGAGTTTAGAAGGAAAAAAAATCCTGAAATCCTTGCCCTGCACGTGGAATTTTATCCGTGCTGTGATCAGCTGCTGGCAGGGGAAGCTTTCCTGGGTGTGAGGGGCTCTCTCCAGGCCAGTGCAGCTGTTCTGGATGGATGCTGCTCCTCTCACAGCTCTGCAGGTGCTTTTCCTGACTCCCAGGAATCTGGATTCTCCCTCCCCAGCCTCGTTCCTGGTAGGCAGTGAGTTTGTAAAGAGATTTTCCTTGGGAAGTTTCAGTCAGTTGTGCTCACTTTTGCTTCTTCCTGGTTTTCCTTGGGAAGTGAGGGGAATCAGGCCTGCAGGAGGAATTTCCCCCGAGGAAAAGCTGACTGTGCTCACCCAAAATAGGGGAAAATCAGCATTTTTATACCCTATCCTGCTCCAAGTGAGGAATTCCAAGGACAAAGCCAACAGGTGATTCCACTCCCCTCACCCCCAGCAGCTCTGGCACTCCAGATCTCCCTCCTGTCTTTTCCATCATCATCCTTGGTGGCCTTTCCAGCTCCCTATTCCCAAAGTCTCTCCGTTGGGATGAGCCTTCCCCAGCTTCAGTTTGGTGCCAGACTCCGTATTTATTTCCTTTATTTGGAGCTGGTTCTTTTCCTGGGAGGAGAGAGGGAATAATTGCCTCGGTGCCACTCATGATTTTATGGATCTCTATGCTAATTGCATTATTTCAGCTTCCTCATTAGGCTTCATGGAGACTCTTGATGTTATTTTTGGTGCCTTTTGTGAGTGTGTTCCCATTCCCACTGTCACAGAGCCCACGTCCATGTGGATTTTGCTCTGGAATTTTTTCCACTGGTATTCACAAGAGCTCTATATTTGTATAATAAGCTGGCATTCTCTTGGTTACACCAATAAAAAGCACTCTTGGATTGATTTCCTGCTGTCCTGTTCCCCTTCGCAGGGCACTGATTCCCTTCAATCAGCAATCCAGCCAGAAATGCAGATAGAACACGGAGCAATCCAAATCCAGTGAGAGGACTGAGGAATGTTGGGGAGCTGGCAGTGAACTCCAGCCAGAAATGGAGTGGGAAGGGCTGGAAAAAAACCTCCCAGACCTCAGAACCTCCAGCCATGCCCTGCTCGGCCTCACCTGGAATAATTCCAGCTTCAATCAGAGCTGCATCACGACACCAATCCAAGTCCTGGCCTTCAAAAAAACCAACCAAACCCCGTGGGCTGCACTAAAATCCACTCAGAGAGGACAAAAATCTTTCAGAGGGAGAGGAAGAACTCTCCTGCATCCAAACTGTGAGACTCCATCCCTGCCCAGCCCGTTGGTCCCTGCTGTGAAAATGGAATGTCTGCAGATGTTCGGGGGTATTGCTGCCCTGCAGTACCTGCTTTGCCACCTAGAGAAAGTTCCAGATATTTTTCACTGTTGGAACAGCCTTTTTTTTTATTTGCTATGGTGTTTATAACAAAAAAAAAAAAGGAAAATATTTAAAAAAAAGGAAAAATCCCTTGACAGCAAGTCTTGGCCTTTTGCTGGTGTTTTCTGTTCAGTGTCATGAAAACTGTATTTGCAGAAGACTAACACTTTTGTTTGTACTGTTGCTTAACTACTTTTCTAGGGGAAAAATGCTTTAAAAAAATGCTGTAATTACGCATTTCTAATGAAAAATAAATGTGTATTTATGAATAGTGCAGCTCTAAGTTGCTCTGCCTTGGGAATGAGTCCGGGTTGGCTGGGCAGGAATGTTGTCCTGGAGGAGCTGGGGATGGATCCACATTCAGCCTCTAAGGAAGAACCCAATCTGTGACCATTTCAGTATCTAAATTCCCAATTTCAGATCATTTTATTATCTAAATTCCCAATCCCAGATAATTTTATTAACTAAATTCCCAGTCCCAGACCATTTTGTTATCCAAATTCCCAATCCCAGACCATTTTGTTATCCAAATTCCCAGTGCAAGAAAAATGGGAGAGTTGAGTTTTTGGGTGTGCAAAATGTAATGAATTTATGAAATAACTGTGTGTAATGTGAACAATTCTGAGCTCTCTCCCTTTCAACATCCAAGATCCAGGTGAAATCCCCTTTCCTCTGAAAGTTCTGGGAAATTTAATACGGATTTGGGCAAAGCACCATTGCCCTATTTGCTAATCCTGAGTGCAAAGGAAACCTGGCTGCTGTCACCTGGTTGTTTTAATGATGCATGTTTTGGAAAATAGGATTTGGAAAACGGAGTTTGGAAAATAAGAGTTTGGAAAACAGAGTTTGGAAAATAAGGATTTGGAAAATAGGGTTTGGAAAACAAGAGAAGGAGGTGCTGCTTTGGATTTCCAGCTCATTTCCCACAGGGTCACTCCCAATCTATGGCTCATAATGCATTTAATGAATTGATAAATGAGGTATGGCCACAAATCCCACAGGTTTGAATCCAGGATAACTTGAATTTTATTTTCTTTTTGTTACCAAAGGAAGGGTTAAGCACACCCAGCTTCTGGGAATGTTGTCCCTGGTAAGTGCTACACTTTCTATAAATTCCTCCTTCTCTTTAGGATATTTCTTGACACAGAAGCACAATGCAGACAACCACAGCTTGTGGAGCTCGGGGTCTGCAGCAGGCCAGGAATTTGGCTGCTCTTCAGCTCCTTTTTGAGTGGTGCTCCTCAGCCTGGGGGATCTTTGAAGAGCTTGGCACACAAAGAGAGACCTAAAAATAAAGGCAGGCCTGGACATTTTAATAATCATGGAATCCTGGAATGGTTTGGGTGGGAAAGAACATCCAAATCCACCCCGTGCCATGGGCAGGGACACCTTCCACCATCCCTGGTTATTCCAACCTGGCCTTGGACACTTCCAGGGATGGAGCAGCCACAGCTTCTCTGGGAAATCCATTCCAGGGCCTCCTCAGCCTCAGAGGGAACAATTCCTTCACAACATCCATCTATCCCTGCCCTCAGTGGGAACCCATTCCCTGTCAGGTTGAGTTGGGAACTCCCCTCTATTCCTCTGGTTTGTGAACTCAGAATTTTGTCCTCTTTGCATTTTCCAGCTGAAGTTCAGGAGGAAGTTGAGCTCAGACTCAACTGAAGGAGACTTCAGCACTGAGCCAGGGATTCCAGTGAGTATTGCCTGTCCCTGCTCCCTCTCTGGGGTTTGATCTCCTTGTCCAGGCAGGAAATACCTCCTGGGATGTTGGATTGATCTCCTTGTCCAGGTAAGAAATGTCTCCAGGAATGCTGGATTGTTCTCCTTGTTGAGGAAATACCTCCTGGAATGTTGGATTGATCTCCTTGTCCAGGTAGGAAATGTCTCCAGGAATGCTGGATTGTTCTTGTTGAGGAAATACCTCCAGGAATGTTGGATTGGTCTCCTCATCCAGGAAATGCCTCCTGGAATGCTGGATTGATCTCCTTGTCCAGGCAGGAAATGTCTCCAGGAATGCTGGATGGGTTTTTCAGGCATCACAGGTGGTGCCACCTACAAGTAAATCAAAAATGAGTAATTAAGGGATGAATTCCCTCCTGGCAATGTCTGTGAGGTTCTGTGCAGGGTGAAGGCACCTCCACCTCGAGGCTGTACCAAAAAACATCCCCAAACCTGGAAGAAATCCTGAAAGTTTTGGAAGATAAGGAAGCAGGAGCTCCTGGGGATCCTGAGGGTTTGCCTGGCTCTGAGTTTGGGAGGGTTGCTGGTGGTTCACCACGGATGTGCTCCCATCCTTGAGGACAATTTTCAGCAAATCACCCAGAAACACTCCATTTACATCTCCCCTTACTCCCAGTCTCTCCCTTTTTTACTGATAAGATTCTTTTTCCCTCAGCAAACCTTCAACATCCTCATTTTCACCATTCTTTCCCTCCTCACTCTGCTTTTATCCAGGAGAGATGGAGACCAGGATTGTTCAGAGGACATTTCCTGTGGGGTTGGGCTTGGATCAGCTGCTTGTTTGATTGGAATTCATCTCATGCCCTGCAGAGCCCAGTTTTCCTGGGATGATTTTGGTGAGAGCAGGATGTTGTGGGGGAAGAGCCTCTAATTGCCCTACTTGGCCCTGCTGGTTATTTTTAACATTCAGTTCACTAAAGCCACGACCATTTACCCTGATTTTTACTAAAATTCTCTTAGTGGACCATTATTAAGACCCTTCAGATCATTTAATCTTGAATCCTGCCTGAAAAGAAGAATCCTTAAGGGGTTCCTGATAAAAACAAAAATATTCTGGTCTGACAGATTTGCACAGCAAGAAATGGGGCTCAGAAAAGCGAGGGACGTGGGGGATTTCTTTCCTGCTTTTTCTTCCTTTTATTCCCTCTTAGTTTTATGTATTTTGCCTTGCAAAACAAATCTATAAAAACACATCACCCCAAATAAACGGGAACGTCCTCGTGAGCTGCATTTTCAGGCGTTCCAGCGTTGACACTTTGCCTGTAAAGCAAAGAATTCCATCCAAAAAAAGTTGCTCTGGTGCTCGTCTCCGTGCTGGAGCTCCTGCTGCGTGGAGATCCTCTGGTGGCCCTGGATTTTATTATCCAATTCCATGGATATGGAGTTTCCTGTTAGAAAAACACCGGGAGAAAACCAATCTCTAAAAAAAAAAAAAACCCCAAAAAACCAACAAAACCCCGAATCACTGCAGGATCCCAAAACTCCTGTTAGCAATCAGTTTTCCTGCCGAATTCCCAATTATCCCAGCGCTGCAGATTTGGGGCTGGAGCTGCAATTCAGCAGGAACTGTTTCCCATTATCAGGGATAAGAATGTTCCTTTCATTGCTGGTGATCCCAAAGCTCTGGTGGGAGCTCGGCTGCTTCGGAGGAGCCCTGGGCAGTCAGAGCTCATTTCCTGGGATGGAGCTGGGAATAAGGGAATCATTGAGCTGGGAAAGCTGAGCTCCCTGCTCCGTGTGCTGCTGCAGGCACACACAGCCAGGGCTGCTGCCTGAAGGTGCCTTTGGATCCCCAAAAATGGGAATATCTCAGCAGGATTCCAAGGCAGGGCTCACCTCTCCTCTTTCTCAAGGTGATTTTTAATCAAATATCATTCCTTATCATGATAGAAATGGATAAAAACCTATTTTTTCCCATTTATGTCTCATATAAAGTTTAATTCAGCAGCAAATGTCGACTTTGTTTAACTTTTTTACCTTTACTACTTTTCTAAGTTTTCTCCTCTTTGTTTCCTATTCAATTTTTCCTTTTTTGCAAAGGGAAAAAAAATGTCTTCTAGAGATAAGTAATAGAAGTTCATATTTGGGGCAGAAAATGTATATTTTATAAATTTTATATATTTTATTCATCATATGGATTTTTAATCTTTTTAAAATTAACCATCAGGCAGGGAGAAGTTCTGCAGGTCTGGTCCCTCTGTTTAATCAGTGTTTTGGGTGTTTAATTAAACTGCCCAGTCCCAGCTCTCCATCAGGTTTTTGATGAAACTCTATTTTATATCATTATTATAATTTATATCAATTATCCAATTTTCCAGTAAAGGTTTTTCCTGTGAGTTAAGGTGGTGGTGAAACACAACAAAAACCTGGATGGGAAACTGAGTTCAGGCTGAGCTTGTGCTCATTGTCCCTCAGCGTTCCATGACCTGGACTTTGATGGGATTTCAAAAAATAACTGTGAAAATGAGGAATATCCCTGATTCCCAGCTTTTCTCAGGGACTCTTTGGGATTTCTGTGTTCCAGATGCACTGGGCTTGGCTTGCACTGAGGCAGTGAAATCAGAGGGACAGGGACACAGCTCTGCTGGCCATGGATTGAAATGATTCCAGTTGGGAATGATGGACTCTCTATTCCATTTGCCATTGGCCTGCTGGGAAAAGCAGGAAGAAAAAGGAAAAAAACCCTGGGAGATGTCCAGCATTGCTTGAGTAACTGAAAGGTAACCTTCAGATATATATTTTTATCTATAAATACACTTATTTATTTATATTTATTTGTATAACTACATATAAATATTTATTTATTTATATTTTAATTATTTATATTTTAAAATATATACACTACATATACAATATAGGTACATTTACTTTTATATGCACCATTCATAAAATATCAATTTAGTTATATATATAAATATGTACAACATATCATATATAATGTATACTTTATATATAGATACCATATATACAATATCCATATGTATTTATCTATATGCACCATGGATAGTATATATTTTTTTCTATTAATACACTTTATATTTATATTTATATTTATATTTATATTTATATTTATATTTATATTTATATTTATATTTATATTTATATTTATATTTATATTTATATTTATTTATATAGAGATTTAGATTTAGATTTAGATTTAGATTTAGATTTAGATTTAGATTTAAATTTGGATTTGGATTTAGATAAATTTATACATTTATATAGTTATATATTTAATTTTGTATATCTGTATTTATATGTTTGTATATTTGTATATTTATGTATTTGTGAAATTATATATTTATATATTTATATATTTATATATTTATATATTTAGATTTAGATTTTGTTTTTCTTTTTATTTCTTTTTTATTTCTTTTTTATTTCTTTTTTATATATTTATATTTATTTTTTTATATCTATTTCTATATGTATAAACCCCATGCTCTGCTGCATCCTGAATTCCATTAATCAGGAAAAACTAAAGCGATTTCAGCCCTTAATTTCATGCCCAGGGAAGATGGCTTTTCCCGGGCTGATTTAGCAGCTCCCAAAATCCCCCAGTTGGAAATTGCAGCCTTTGATGTTAATTAGGAACATTTTCAGCCCCTGCCCAGATTTTCCCCACGTGGCAGCGAAACCAAAGCTCCCTTGGGAAGCGCTCAGGTGAATTCTGCTGCCTCCCAGCTTGGGTGGGACAGCAAACCCACCCTTGGGTGCCTTTGCTCCCCAAAATTCCCCCTCCCAGCTGCAGTGGGGGCAGCCCCAGCCCAGCTGGGGTGGCTTTAATCAGCCCCATCCGATGGGGTTTGTCCAGCTCGGCTCCGTCCCATCCCGGGAACGCCGCGCTCTCCTTGGGGCCATCTGCCTTGCACAATCCCTGGGATTTTACAGCCATTTCATTACTCAATCCTCCCTCAACTCTCCTCATCCCCCTGCTCTAATGGGCTCCCTGCTCTCCTCAGCAAAACCGGCGGAGAAATCAAAAATAAAAAAAAATAAAAAAAAAAACACCAATCCAACCGTTCAGAGAAGAGGAGGCGGGAGGAATCCAGGGAAAACCGAGGCAAAAAAAACCCAAACCCAAACGAGGAGCAGTTTGTTGGTTTGGTTGGATCCCTCCCTCCTTTTCCATGCTCAGGTTGCCTTTCCCTCCTCTCTGCAGCTCAGGGAGGGAGTTCCTGGGAAGTTCCTCATTTCCTGGCATCAAACAGTTCCCCAAATTCCCTCCTTTATCCCAGGAGCAGCAGCGCTGGAGGTAGGCAGGGGCGAGGCGGAGGGGAGAGGCTTGAGGGGGATTTTCCATCTTTTCTTTCCTTTCCCATTTTGTTTAGCCCTCGCTGGGTTTTGAAGGAGCCTGTAAACATCTGGGGGGATTACATCTGGTTTGGGTTCTGCCTGAAATTCCTGGGAGTTTCGTTCAGTTGAGCGTTAGAACAAAACCAGCAGCTCCTCTGGCAGGTTCTGCCTCGGGATTTTCCAAAAATAAACTGTGCATCCCCACACTTCCCCGGCTGACTCTTCCCTGAGTTTGCAGGGAAGTTTTCTTGCGTGGCAAAGAGCTCAGTGAAGCTTGAGTTCAGTGGCAAGAATGATTCCCTTTAATTTTCCATGTTGTAAGAGGCGGAGTGTCTGGATTTTCCTGCCAGAAAATGGACCTTGTAGGAATATTCCCTGAAAAACCTTGGAATGTCTTTGCATGGATTGACAGTTTTCCATGCTGATCCTTTCTCTGAGCAAATGCAACACTCCTGGCACTGGTAAAATTCATTGATGGGAAGTGCTTGAATGTTTTGAGGTGGGTTTTTTGTGTTTGGTTTTGGTTTTATTTGGGATTTACCTGTGTTGTTCCCTGCCCCAATCCCGCTGGAATCCCAGCTCTGTGCTGCACAGGTCTCCTTGGATTTGAGGTCCCTCAGCCTCTGGGCTCCAAGTCCAGATCTTTGCAGCTTTAATCCGTGTGCAAATTCACCAAGTTGAGGGTAAATTGAAAATCTCATGGTTGGAATTTTGCTGGTGGGAAGAATAATTGGGGAAAAGCTCTTCAGTTTGGGCAGGGAAGGAATTGCAGGGACTTCAAGGCAGGAAATCCAGGTGGGAAAGGAGGCAGAAGGATTGGCAGTGTGTGGAGGAGGAGAAGTGATGCCCAAGCAGCTCTGGGGTGGGGGATTCCTCATCTTCAGCTCCCTTCTGCCACTGCCAAACATCACCAAATGCAGCCCCAGGGTGCCTTGGGATGGGAATGGGAATGGGAATGGGAATGGGAATGGGAATGGGAATGGTATGTGGCAGCCTGGGCTGGGTGTGCAAGGCTGATCCCAAGGGATGCCCCTGGATCCACACCAGGTCACTGGATCCACTCCCAGGCTCTGTCACAGGACGTTCCCTCTGTTCCCTCCCTGGGCCAGAAAGCACCACCCAATAATGTGGGAAATACCCTAAATAGGGAGAATCAGGAATCACTCAGGTTGGAAAAGAACTTTAGGGCCATCAAGTCCAACCACCTCCCAGCACTGCCAAGGCCAGGGCTGGACAATCCTTCTGGGGAAGAAATCATTCATATTATTGAGGAAATAAATGTCTTGCTCATGTGAGGTTCTCAAAGCAGGAGGGTTGAGTTGAGCTAAAAGTGCTTTTTACTGAGTTTTGACCTGAGAAACAATGGGTTCTTGTGCTCTTTGTTTGTGGGGGACAGTGAATTTCTGGCTAGAAACCCACGGACGGATCAACATTTAATTAAAAATAAAAAATTGAGATAAAAGCAATTTTAAAAAAGCCTTGAAACCCTTAATCCTTTGGGCTGGTTTCTGAAAGTCCAGAATTAAAAATATAATTAAAAAGAGCTTTCCTACAGCACAGAGTTAATAAGCAGAGAACAGAAAACACTGGGTTTTCTCTCGAAATGCCCCCTTCCCTCTTCCTTTCGTCCCTGAGATTTTGGTGGGTGCTGACCAGACAGACCCTTCCAGCAAAAGGAGGGTTAACTCCTGGAGAAAGGGGGTGGAGAGGGAATCCCAGCTTGGAACTTGAGACTTTCCAGCTGAGAAAGAAAGATTTGGAGATGCAGACGTAATCCCAGAGCTCTGCAATCAGCTCCCTGTCAAAGGAAGTGGGGAAAAGCAGAGGAAAAACTGCTCAGGCACGCTGGGTGCAGGGCAGGACACGGAGCAGCAGTGCCACCACCTCCTCCAGGGTGAGTATGGAAAAAACTTCCCATCTAAACTCCTGGAAAATGGTTGGAATATTGGGAATGGCCGGGTGGGAAGGTCAGGAGCGGAGGTGAGCTCGGATTGTTCGGTACCAGGTGCAGGAGGTGATCTCTGAATTCAGGTTTTCCTGCAGCCACGCTCCAGGGATGAGCTGGGGGGGGTCTGGAGCAGAATCTCTGCTCTTCCCTGCTGTAAATCCAAAAGTCCCCACGAGCTGCCGAGGACTGCAAACAAACCCATGGAGTGGGAATGCAGATTTGTGTGGGTTTCATCTCCAAACGGGAGCATTTTGATTTGTGCAGCTTTAACTCCTTCAGCTTGGGCTGCTCCCCTTCTCTGCCTGCTCCAGCTGCAGGGTTCCAGGTAATCCCTGCATTCAGGATGGGGCTTTCCTGAACTTTGGAGCATCCTGGTGGAGCTCCACGCTTCATTTGCTGCCTGTGGGATGCCACAGCTGCTGCACCGAGTCTGGGGGGGTTTGTGCTCTGGAGGATCCCAGGATTTTCTGATTGACCCAGACACCAGGAAGGATGGGAAGAGATGCTGCAGCCTTGCTTCTCCATGGGAGTTTCCAAGCCTGCCAGGTGCATGGGGAGGATGGGATGTTCCAGCTGGGGTGTGATTTATTGCAGCATTATTATCAATATCATTATTATTAATACCAATATCAATCTTTATGGAGCAGTTGGTGGTTAACTCGCTCCCCAAACCGTCCCACGCCGGCTCTGGTGGGGATGTGTTTGTGAAATGCCTGTTTTCCATTACGAAGCTGGGAGATAAACGAAGATGACAGTCACATTTTCCTAACATAAATTTCTGCCTTTCCCCGTCCTCCTTGGAAACCATAAATTCCAGCAGCCTGGCCGCCTGCTCCAGACATCAAAAGGCCCCGGGTTTACAAGCCCTGCTTGCCTGGGTCAGGTCCTGTGCAGGAGAGACACAGATGATCCAAATCATCCACATGACAACAGAAAGCTGGGATGGGAAGCAGGGTGAAAGGAGGAAGCTGGACATTGTGGGAGGGGAAGGAAAATCTCCTGAGAGGACTTGTCTCAGCTGATGCAGTTCAGGTGGTGGGGAGAGATTTTCCTGCTTTTTCTGGCCACTCAACATCTTCCTGTTTTCCTGCTCCTGCCCTAAATGTTTTCAGCCCTCAGAACTCAACCTTTTGAGCTCAAACTCACGTCCAAGTCGTTGTCTCATCACATCTCCACGAATGCAACATCCTTTGCTCTTGGCCTCGCTGGATGCTGCCTTTTGCCCAGATCAGATCCATTCACAAACTTCCTCTCCTTGGCTTGTTCTTCCCTGTCACATCAAATACTCATCAGGACTTTGCTGTCCTCATCCCGTATCCTGCTCTCATTTAAATCTGCTCCTTCCCTCCTGCTGCCCCTTGCCCTTGGCAGGACCAACATTTCAATGCAAAGAGTGAAAATGCAAAATTCCAAGGCAATTCCAACGCTCCCTTTAGTCCCATTCCCTGTTTTCCTGGATGTTCTGTCCCTCTGAGCTTGGATCATCCTTCCTTATGCAGCACCTACCCCCTTTTTTGTGGGATATTAAGAGTATTTCATCCATGAATTTCAGCTGTCACCAGCCTCAGAGCTCTGGATCAGTGATATTTCTCTTTTTATTATAATTATGCTAAGATTAAACCTAATTACCTCGGAATTGCAACACTGAATAAACCCAAGGCTCGAGTTACACACGAGAAACCTTGCTCTGCTTTTTGCCCTGCTTTAAAAACCTCCCTGGGCCTTGAAGAGCAGCTCAAACCAACGGAGCTGCTGAAATAAACCCTTTTTTACCTCTTCAGCCTGCTGAGTCCTCATCAACACAGGGAGACCTTCAGTAACCAGCACCCCAAAGGAGGAGAACAAAGAACCCTGGAGCACATTCCGAGCTCTTCCCTGCCCTCCATGATTTTAGTTCTTAATATTTGCCCTAAATAAATTCAGTTTCTAAGGAAGAAGAATAGGAAGAGGAAGAAGAGGAAGAAGAGGAAGAAGAAGAAGAAGAAGAAGAAGAAGAAGAAGAAGAAGAAGAAGAAGAAGAAGAAGAAGAAGACAAGAATTTTAAAGAATTAAAAGAAAAAAATGGCAGTCCTGCATTGTGGGGCAATGTCTGTCCAGCAAGTCTGAGCTCCTGTCCTCATGTGTCTGGAAAATGTCTATTTATATCCATATTTATATCCAGTGTGCAGAGGCTTTTCCCAGTTTCCAGTGGGGATTTGCTGGAGGCTGCTCTGGGCCCTCCTGGCAGGGCCAGACTGAGTCACCCTCCTGCTAGAAACTTCTGCTGCACAGAAATTTGGGATTTCTTTTGCACTTGCTGCCTCTTTTCCTCCTGGGTTTGAAATTCCCTTGGTTTATGGCAGGGAGGTGAAGCCAAGGCCAGCTCTGAACTCCTCCCAGCACTCTGGGCTGAGATTTCGGCTCCTTGAACCAAACTCTCACCTTGTTCACCCTTCAGAGGGCAGGGGATGAAGTGCAGGCCCCCAAATTCCCTGTTCCCATGATTTTGGTGTCTCTTCTCATCATTTGCAATTCTCTGAGCCCTTCTAGGTCTGGTCTAGTCCACTCTCCTATTTAAAAAATCCACTTTCAAATTGGTTTGATTTCATCTCGTGTGTTCCCAGAACCGAATTCTCCCTTCCAGCTCTGCAAGCTTCCCCTCAATTAACTGAATTTCCTTTTTATCTGCATTCCCTGCTCCTGTTTCACTCATGGATAAACCAGAAGTGTTTCAGATCTATCTCAGAAGTCATGGACACTGCATTTTGGGATTCCAGCTCCTGCTGGGGATCCTTTTCCATCGTGAGGGCCCTTGGTGGGAGCTCAGACACCCAGATCCAGCCTGTCCTGTGGGGGTTTGTGTCATTCCCAGGGCTCCCAACGTGGATATTTGTGTCCATCACCTCCCAGAGCACGGAATTCCCCCCTCTCTGCCCCACCAAAAACATGGAAACTGAATTCTCCCAGTGTTTTTCACCAGCACAGCTGGAAAAGGGGCTCAGGCTGAGGGATGTGGACACAGAGTTTTAACTCTTTGCTGACTGATCTCAAGGAGTGTTGGGACAACACCCTGGGGCACAGGTTGGAATTATTGGGGTGTCCTGAGCAGAGCCAGGGGTTGGACTGATGATCCTGATGGATCCAACCCAGGATATTCCATGATTCTGTAGTGGGAAGCTCCCTGCTCATGGCAGATCCTGGGACGAGATGAACTTTGAGGTCCCTTCCAAGCCAAACCATTCCATGATTCCATGGCTGTGACCCAGCTGGGAGTAAAACACTCTGGAAGCTCTCAAGGCCTCCAGCAGTGATGGCTGAACTCTGAACTTCCCTTTCCCCAGAGACACCTGGGGCAGGTTATTCATTCTCAGCTTCACACCTCTTCCTTGCCCAGGAACTCTTTAATTTGGTTTTGTCTCCGTGGAAGAGCTGAGCTCCTTTTCACCCCCCAGACACCCAGGATTTGCTTCCACACAGAACCAAGGTTTAAAATCCACTCTTTTCCCTCAGGCATCTCTCTTAAACCTAGACAGAAAATCCACTTTTTCTTCAGCCACCTCTTTTAACCAAGGTATAAAATTCACTCTTTTTCCTCAGCCCCCTCTCTTAAACCAGATATAAAATCCACTCTATTTCTTCATCCACTTCCTTTAACCCAGACATAAAATCTACTCTTCCATCCCTTTTAACCCAGACATAAAATCCATTTTTCCCTCATTCACCTCTTTTAACCCAGCCATAAAATCCACTCTTTTCCCTCAGCCACTTCTTTTAATCCAGATATAAAATCCACTCTTCTTCTTCACCCATCCCTTTCAACCCAGATATAAAATCCCCACTTTTCTCTGTCACTTCTTTTAACCCAGACATAAAATCCCCATTTTTCCCTCATCTCCCTCTTTTAACCCAGCCATAAAATCCCCTTTTTTTCCCCCCACCCATCCCCTTTCCACCGCCCCGTGGATGTTCCCCTTCCCTCAGTGCTCAGCCCCGGGGTGAGGATTTGGCTGCTGTGCTGCTCTCAGCCCGTGGCTCAGCATTCCCATGTCCTGCTGCTCTTCCCAAGCCTGGCCTGGGAGCTCTCCTCAGGAATTGTCTGGGTGCTGAGCCTGCCAAGAGCCGGGGCAGCTCCTGCCGCGGGACACACGGAGCGTGGCAGCGTCTGACCTTTGCAGCTCTCTCTTGGGAGAGGGGAGACAAAAAGGCAAGAAAGAAAGCAAACAAAACAAGGAACAGCTCTGCAAGTGCCAGAAGCAAAAGTCAGTGCAGATAGTGAGTTGGGGTTGGGTTTTGTTGGTTGTTTCTTTTTTTTCCTTTTCTATTTTTAATCCGCTCGCTTTCGTTTTTCTCCAGAACTGGTGGAAAGGATGAGTTTCTGGATAAGGAAACGTGACTGAGCTTGTGCTGAGACAGAAATAATCTGAGTAATCAGTGCAGGGAAGGGGGGCACAGAACTGCTCCAAACCACTGAGCTGAAGTTCGGGCAGATCTCTCTTTGTCTGGGACGTTTTCCTGCTTTTGCAGAGAGCTCCAGCCCCAAATCCAATCTCAGGGCAGTGTTATGACAAGAATTCATCTTTGAAACCCCAGCAGATTTTGTTTGGATTGCTAATTTCCTCGAGGCCTGGGGGATAGGCTGCAGTGGAGGAAATCCACGGGTTAGCACACGAGGTATCCAGTTGCAGGGTCTCTGAGGGGTGGGAAATCACTTCCCAGACGTGCCTAATAGTCCTGGGGTGGAGAAATTATTAGTGCTAATTACACCCTGAACCAACAAACCATCAAAGCAGATCCCAGCCAGGGATGTGGGTGCTGAAAGAGCAGGAACATGGATGGGAGAGTGGGGAGATAAAGGCTCCACGCTGCTCTGGCTGTTTTATCCCTGGGCAGAGCCACATCAGTGCCTAAATTACATTTCTTTCAGCAAAGGTTTTAACGAGGAACTCGTAATTGCCAGCGTGGAGGAGCCATGAGTGGCTCTCATCCAGCTCTCTGCTTTTTGGGACCCTTGGGAAGATGGAAACCAGCTCGTTCCTACCTCCAGACTGACCTTGGATCTCCTGATTTGTGGAATTCAAGGGGCTCTGGGCAATGACAGTTCCAGTCCCTGCTGTCCCCTCTGCACGGGACGTGGTGCCACTGCTGCTCAGCCACCCCTGAGCTCGTGGGCAGGGCTCTCCTGGCCTTGGGCACTTCCAGGGATCCAGGGGCAGCCACAGTTGCTCTGGGAAATCCATTCCAGGGCCTCCCCACCCTCCCAGGAGGAAAGGGATAGGACTGATAACAACTCTTTCCTCTTTTCCTCAAATCACCCCTCAGTCGCTTAAATCTGCCAAATACTCCAGGAGAGACAGGGAAACTCAGGGGTGGCCAGGCCTGAGCTTCCTGACTCAAACAGGGGGATTTTCCTGGAGAATTTGAGCTGAATCCCTGCAGGGACACCTGCACTGAGTCCTGCCCTGCCCTGGGTGATCAGAGGCTGCTCAGGCACCTCCAGGACAGCTCCAGCTCAGGTGTGCAGAGGAGCTGTGGCTGCAGCAGGGACACTCTGGGATGTCTCTGGGTGAGAACAGCAGCAGCTGGTGCTGAGCAGCTCCCCCAGATGGGACATTCCCAAGGGAATGGCACCTGCCCTGGAAATCCTTGTTTTCCCAAGGGTGGAGGTGAGGAACCATCGTGAGCTGGTGGCACCTGGGGCTGCTCCAAGGAGGTTTTGTGCTCACCTCTCTGGTCTCATGAAATCCATGCCTTGAAAACAACACCCCAGGGCAAAAATCCTGGAGAATTTAACAAAAATCTGTTCCCACCTTCTCCAAACCCTCCTTCACTGATTTAATGTTTGAGGTGCAGCTCTGTCCCAGGCAAACCAAATGAACACACAACCCCAATTCTGATCCTTCTCCCCAGGAATTTGTGCTGTTCCACGTGGCAAAACAGGATTCCCTTCAGGAACCTCCTTCAGGAGTGAGAGATCTGCAGAGCTCCCAGCCCCCAGGGCCTCAAGGTTAGTGGATTTTCTGGTGCATCCTTTTAAAAACCATTGGAACTGCAGCGGGATGGGAAATTATTGTGGAGGATAAATATCCCCTGCAAGGAACCTCACAAGGGTTTGGAAAAGTGTTTCCAAAAGCAAAGCAAGCAGAGGAATCTGTATTTTCCCTAATTTATTGTCTCTCCACCAGCCTGGGTTTGTTTGCACCTTGCATGAGAAAGAATTATTTTTTTTCCTAATGACTGGAATTTGTACAAATTGACATCATCACCAAGGACAGGGTGAGAAAGAGCAACTCCAGAGCTGGCTGTTAATTACTCTCCTGTTCAAGTTTGCTGTTGAGCTCATGTTAATTGTGTTTAATCCCAGGTTAAAGGTCAGGTTTCAGCCAGGAATGAGGGAATTCCCTCAGTCTCTTCCCAGGGTTTTCCTTGCTCAAGGGCTGCATTCAGGCCACCAGAGTTTGGATTTTCTCTTATTTCCTGTTTTATCCACAATCTTTTAGAAGGTGCAGTGCAGAAAAGGGAGGATTTCATGCAAATTAAGGGGTGAGGAGGAGAAAGCCCAAATTATTTTGGCTCTGGGAACTTCCAGGGTTTCCCCCTCCAGCCTGTGGAGACAGGGGACTGGAGCAGGAAAGGAAAATCCAAGGCAGGGAAGGCACTTGAAAGCCTTTCCCATCCATCCCTCCCCTCCTGTGCAGCACCTCCCACTCCAGGGTAGGAAAAGCACAAAAAGTCAGGAAATGGTGAGGACAGGATTAGTTTTTAATTTGCTTTCCCC
Source organism: Phylloscopus whistleri (assembly GCA_017589585.1). Lineage (NCBI taxonomy): Eukaryota > Metazoa > Chordata > Aves > Passeriformes > Phylloscopidae > Phylloscopus > Phylloscopus whistleri. Next base: position 572,803 of record JADMLD010001597.1, read on the forward strand.
ACTTTTTAATAATCCCCAATGCTGTTAGAATATACTTTATATTCCTCTAAAGAACAGGACTAATAAACTTCCTTTTTTTTCTAAGGTAGTGCTTGTTTAGGGGGTTAAATCTTCTCCCAGGTGCTATTCCAAAAAAAAGAGCAGGGATTTAAACTCCAGGAATTTCAGTCTGGACAGAAAAAGGAGAAAAAAAAAAAAGGAGAAAAGAGACTTACTTGAAGCTTGGGTAGGTCTGGATTTTCAGTGTCTACAACCTCCCTCCCCCCTAAAATAACACTTCAGCCGTGCTGAGGGAAACCTTGGGCCAAGTTTTACAACTTAACCACATGCAGAAGTGCTTATGCAACTGCTGCCTCAAAAATGACCCCAGATCTCGGGTGAAAAAGGAGAGTTTGGGGACACTGAGGGTGTCAGACCTGTCTGGCACCTTTGGGGGCTTCACACCTTGGCTGCTGTGCTTTGTGGTGGTGCCAAGAGGGAGCTCACAGGGGGTTCTGTGTCTCCCTGGATGTCATTGAAGCTTGGGCAGGAGGAACTTTAGGAGATGAGCAGCACCTCCTCGAGTTACTGTCTGCAGGTTAAAGCAACACCAGAAAAAAAATGGAGAGATATTAAAAAAAAACCCCAAAAATGGAGAGATCTAAAAAATCCAGGCCCTTTTTTCCAGCTGGTTCCATCTGTGTGGTCTGCTCTGCTGGGGAATTCCTGCTTTGGGAGATCTCCACAGCTGCCACAGGGCTGAAGGGGGATGTGTTGGAGCTTCTTTCTCCTGGAGACTTGAAAATTTGGTGCCTTGGAGGTTGTGGTGGCCCCGTGGCCTTTGGATGTGTCTGTGCCACAGAGGCCCTGGAAACGAGCACGGGACCAAGAGAGAGAGTGAAAGCAGAGGCCTGGAGCTGAGCCTTGGCTTTTCCCCAGCCTAATGGATATCCAGGGCTGGCCTGGAGCCTCTGGGATCAGCAGAGAGTTGTTTTCCTCAGGGATTTGGGGAAATCTCCAGCTTGGCCTCTCCAAGGCCGGTTCTTCCCCCGACTCGTGACGGGTTCATCCCGTGAGCAGCAGCAGATGATAAATCCATCACCCCCTGAGATTCTCCACTTTTTATTCCTTTTTCCCTTCCACACAACGGCACTGGGGCATTCCAGAGGGAGTTTGTACCTGTGGGCTTCCAAAGGAAGAGGATGGAGTTAAGGGGAGTGCTGTTAACTGATTAAAAATCACTCATTCCAACCAGAGGCTTCAGGGGCCTTGCCCTGCCTGCTGGAGCTGGATTGGGATGGGCACAAGCTCTTCCTGATGGCCAGGATGCTGGGAATGGCTCCAGAGTGGGCACACTTTGGGATCTATGGGGATAACAGTGAGGGTGCAAGCACAGAGCTCCACAGGGGAGTGAGTTGGGTTTGAGCAGCAGCACCCTCAGGGGATCAGCTGCTCCCTCTGGGTGCCCCTTCACATCAGCCCCCTCAGCTGGGCCCCAGCAGGACAGAACTGGGGGGATCCCTTTTGGGTGGAATCCCTCTGCAGTTGTCTCTGTCCAGGCCTGGCCCGTCCCAGAGCAGGAGGTGACCCAGGGGAGCTGAGGGAAGGGGCAGCTCCATCCCTGCATCCAAGCAATGTGTTGGATTTGTGTTCCTCTCTTTGGGGCCATCTGGAAAATCATTTGTTTTCAGCAAGTGGAAATGCAGGGAAGGATTTCTGGGATAAAAAGCAGGGCAGATGGATCCTGTGGAGCAGCCTGGTGTGTGCCACACTCTCCTTTTGTGCCCCCTGGGAAAGGAGCTTTGGGTCCAAGGCGCTGGACCCAGGTTTTAATGCAAAACCTCGGTTTTTTGGTGAATCACTGAGGCCAATTCCTTCCAAGTGCCCCTCTCTGCCCTCTCCCAGCAGCCATTCCCTTCCCTTTGGGGGATGTGCCAGCCCTGCCCTCCTGGTGCCAGCACAGGGAACTTGGGCACAACCCTGAGGGATTGGTGGTGTGGAGAACCCATCCCATTTCCAGCCTGGGCACAACCCTGAGGGGTTGGTGGTGTGGGGAACCCATCCCATTTCCAGCCTGGGCACAACCCTGAGGGATTGGTGGTGTGGGGAACCCATCCCATTTCCAGCCTGGGCACAACCCTGAGGGGCTGGTGGTGTGGAGAACCCATCCCATTTCCAGCCTGGGCTTCTCAGAGAGCCTCAGGGAGTGCTGCAGGCAGGGCAGGGCAGTGAGCAGCCCCCGAGGTGGTGCTGACATCCCCAATAAAGCTCAGGGAGCTCTCTCCAGCTCCTCAGTGCTGGGATTTAATGAGCTCCAGAGCTCCAGCGTGACCCCGTTGCACTCCCAGAGCTCCCAGGTCATGGAGAAGGAGGGATTTCTTTCAACACCACAGAAAACCCATAAAAAACAATCTCCAGCTCATGCAGAGCCCACCCTGGCTTCCACCCACCGTTCCTGCCTGGGAGTGTTTGCCAGGAGCCTCCTGGAAGAGAAGCCCAGGGCTGCTAACAGGTTTTGCAGGAGTTTGGGATGGATGGATCTTTGATCCCCTTGGATCCTTGTGGGGCTGCAGCAGTGGCAGCTGCCAGTGCCACCAACCCCTGCTCTGCAAACAGAGATTCCCTGGGAATTGCCCTGGGGCTCCAGGGCTTTGTCTTCTCCCCAGCCTTGGGGCAAAACTTTGTTCTGCTGCACTGCTCTGAGTTCTGCTTTTGTCCTTTTAGTTCCTGGCAAAATAAACCCAACCAGCCCTGAGCAGAGCTGGATGACAGCATGTGCCAGTGGTTGTTCCTGCTCCTGCCATCTGGAGCAACACCTCCCCTTTTCCTCCCCTTTTCCTCCCCTTTTCCTCCCCTTTTCCTCCCTTTTCCTCCCCTTTTCTTCACCTTTTCCCCTCCTTTTTCTCCCCTTTTTCCTCCCCTGTTTCCTCCCAGGTCTCAGTTCCTGTTCTTGTTCCCACTTCTCTCTCTGCTCCCATTCCCTGCAGCAGCTCTGCTGTGCCCACAGAAATTTCCTACAGAAATGTTGTTAAAGTGAAGCCAGGTCAATATTCCCTCCCTGGAATGTGCATGGAGAATCCTTCCCACTCCACAAGTGCGTTTCTGAGCTTTTAGCAGTTTTTAGGATGTTGTTTCCTTGAGCTGCTTTCACCTGTGCCAGCCAGAACCCAGAAATGGGGTGAAGTGAGGGTGGAAATGTCCCCTTGTTGTGCTCTGAGGCCCAGAGCTGAGGGGTCTCCTCCATCCCCACCTCCTCTGGGATGATAAAGGAGAGGTTCAGCCCCTTCCAGCAGGGAAAACCTCCCAGGGCTTTGCTCCCAGTGGAGTCCATGGCAGCATTTGTCTGATTTTACAACAATAAAACCCCCTGGGGTTGCTCCATCTCAGAGCCCCCAAGCCTGAGGTTCTTCAGCCCAAAGCTCCCACGTGGGTGCCACGTTGAGCATCCCAAGGTCTGGGCAAGGCCCAGAGGTGCCAGCCAGGAGTGGGAAGGACATTTCCAGTGGGAAAAGGCTCTGCTGGGAGCCTGGACCTTTCCCCTCCCCTCCCACTTCAGTCACGGCGGATGAATGATTTGTTTGTCATCAAATCTGGCTTTGGCTTGGCTGGTCCATTCAGCAGAGTTTTGCTTTGTGTCTGGCCAAAAAGTGACTCAGAGGAGCCAGGAGAGAGGGGCACGAGCCCTGGTGCAGCCAGGCAGGGACTGGAACTCCTCCCTCAGCAAATGTGAGGGGACAGCTGGGTGAGGAAGCAGAGGAAAGCACAGGCTGGGAGATTGGGATCAGGATGGTCAGGAAAGGACAGGCTGTGCTGATCCAACACCCAGGACAAGGAGCTGCCTGGGGTCAGGCCTCTCTGGAGAGCTCCCAGGCAGTTTTGCAGCTGGGTGGGATCCAGATGGAGCAGCCAGTGGGAGCCTGGAGTGCGTGGGTTGCTGAGGATGTGTTTCCATTCCTCGCCCTCCATCCCAGCAAGAGTTTTTATACAGCAATAAAGGGAATTCTGTGCTTTCCCAGCAGCCCTGGGCTCCTGTTGGGGGTTTGGGGAGGCACTTTGGGGGCTGGGAATGTGGGGTGGGAAGGGAACCGCATCCAGGTGGTCCTGGGGGGAGTTGGGCAGTGTGGGAGGGAGGGATGCTGCACTTCTGGGGAGAGCAGGATCGCACTGGGAGCCAATTTCTGCAGCACTGGATGCCAACTGCTGCCTTTTGTACGGAATTGTCTTGTCCAGCTTTTATCCCAGGGCAGCAGCTCCTTCCTGCACCCAGGGAAGCCCCTCCAGAAGTCCAACCCCTGGCTGGCTTGGGGGAATTTCGTGGGCTGGGATGGAAGGGCTGGGATGTGACCCTTTGCTGGGAGAGCTGGAATTCCTGACCACGTGGGAATGCACTGAACCCAGTGAGCTGAGCTGCTCAGTGCTCCTGGAGCTTTGGCTTCTCCTGTGGAAGGGACCAAACAGCAGGGGAAGTCTGTGGGATCAGGGAACAGAGCAGCAGAGCTGGAACCAGGCCTTGGCTCTGCCCTGGGCTCAGTGCATTCACTGAGGGAGTCACTTCAGGTCACCCTGAACAACATCAGCTCCTGATCTGGGGAGCTGAGTCAGGCTTTAGGAGGGTGAGGAACCTTTGGAAAGGCTCCACAGGGCAGATCCTCAGGCTGACACTTCAGCTGCCCCTCCACTGGAAGATGCTCATGGACAATTCCAATATCCTGGATTCAAGGGGTTGGTGAAGGTTGACTTGGAAGGATGGGGGAGGAGGAACCTTCCTGATTGCTGGAATTCCCAAGGTTGGACTCTCTGGGTTGTTATTTGCCTTGACCTCAGTGAGAGGTGCTGGTGCTCCCAGCAGGGAGGGGAACATCCCTGACTGGGCCAGCTGGGATTTTCCATGGAGCTTGAGCTGTTCTTGCACATAATTCCTGTTGTGGTTTATGAGCCCTTGGTGCCTGCTCCTTTGCAGATCCTGGGAAAACTGCTGCCAAAACCCAAACGTTCTGCCACCCAAAATCCAGCCAGGGCTGAGGAGCAGCTGAGGAAAATCCCCGTGGAGTGAATGATGCCAGAGCCCTTGGATCAGCTGTGCACACGTTCATTTAATCCCACAAAGCCTCCCTGCTGGGCAGGGAGCAGCTCCTGGCTGGAAGGCCCCTGGATGAGTGGGTTGGGAGGGAGGCTGAGCTCAGCCAAAGGCAGAAACGCTTCAGTTCTGCTGAATTCCAAACCTCCAGGTGCCTCTGCAGGCTGGATCTGGCTGCTGGGGAGGGAGATCCGTGTGTGCACCTGCCCTTGGGATAATCCCAGCCTTGGGCAGCTCCACTGGCTCTGCTCAAGGTGAAAAAATGGGCTGGGAAGCTTCTCCTTTCAAACCAGGGCGGCCTTGTTGGTTGTTTCCTTGAGAGTTGGTCCCACCAGCTCCCAGGGCCTGTTTTCCACAGGGCTGGAATCCTGATCTCAGAATGATGGGAGCAGAGCCTGTGCTGAGCCTGTCAGCTCGGGGGAACCATAAAAAAGGGAACTGAGAGTTCAAGCAAACAAAACCTGGAAGCCTGGAGAGGGGAAGGTCATGGAGACACCCTCTCCATGGCAGGACACTGTGTTTCTTGGGGCTGGGCTGCTCTGCCTGGCTGCAGATCTCTGGCACATCCCACATGGAGTCTGTGGAGCTGCAGGAAGCAGCTCCAACTCGGGAGAAACCAGGAAGATGTTTTGGAAGCAAGACCAGGTGTTAATCAAGGCTCAGGGAACGTTTCAGGTGCCTCCTCCCTCCCTGTCCAGGGATTAAGGAGGGTTCCTTAGGGAAATCCAGGCTGCAAACCCACGATCTCCATCCCAGGCAGGGAATTTGCTTTGGTTCCTTTCTGTCCCAGCTGCCACTCTGACCCCACAAACGGGGAGATTCCAGCTCTGAGCAATCCTGGTCTGTGGTGCATTGTCCCAGCTGCTGGATGTGGTACTGGCAGCCGAGGAGCCGCCAGAAACCTGCTGCAAACAATTCCCAAAACCTTCCCTTGTGGGGCACAGCAGGCCTGGGGCTTCAGGGAGCTGCTCCAGCATTCCTGTGGCATTTCCCCATCCTGACCAGGGCACAGACCCCATCCCTGGGAGTGTCCCAGGCCAGGCTGGAGGGGGCTTGGAGCAGCCTGGGAGAGTGGAGGGTGTCAGGGTTGGAACAAAATGAGCTTTGAGGGCTCTTCCATCCCAAAGCTTTGGGCAGAGGGCTCTGTCCAGGTTCACCAGCTGGGAATGGGTTTGGAACCATTTCTCCAGCCTGGAATGGAACAAAGGCTCTTTGATCTCCTTCCCAAGCCTTGGGAGACCCTCCCCACTGAACCCCTGCTGCTCCCACTGAGCAAATCCAAGGATTATCCCATCCCTGTCCCGTGGCCCAGCCAGCCCTGCAGCCAACAGGAACGTGGCTTCAGGAGCTGGGGAAGGCCCCCAGGATCCCAAACATCCCAAAAATCCATCCAGGTCTGTGCCCTGTGCACAGCTGGGATCTGCTGGAGCTGCCACCAGCCCCGGTGTGCTGGAACCATCCCGGAGCTCCACGTGCAGACAGACCAGGAGCAAACACTCCTCTCCAGGATTTCACCCCTCAGCTGCACCAGCTGGAACAATCCAGGCCCTGCTGGGGCTCCTGGCCCTCTCCTGTGTCTGTAGTGGGGAATCCAGCTGATCCCTGTCAGGAAGATAAACGTTGTCTCCAAAGCTCTGATAAGAAGGATGAAATCTGTGCTCTGCAGAGGTTTTGGGGGGATGCAGTTGGAAAATCAGGACTGGGCTTGCCAGGAGCACGGGGGCTGATCCAGGGGGTTGGGTTTGTGGGAGGGCAGTGGATGTGAACCCTTCATTTGGAGGCCATTTCCCCATCCTGGCGGAGCAGCGTTTCTTGAACTCAGGGATGTTCTGGTGAGGAAAGTCTTGGAAGCAGAAGGGCAGATCCCAAAAGCTCTGGTTTTCCCTGGATATGGGGAAGCTGAGCCTGCTGGCCTCCATCCTGTTCCCACAGCTGGTGCCCACCTGAGGAAACCCCACCGACATCTGGGGTGGAGGCTGTGGCACCTCTGCTCCCCAATCCCGGCAGAAACCAGCCTGGATTCACCCCCTCTGCCATCCCAGCCAAGGAACGTCCTCACAACTCCTGCTGAGCCCTTCGCAGGGAGTGGAGGTGGTGAGAAAACACGAAATTTCCCAAATAAAATCAGCAAACTGCTGGGTGGCAGCCCCGGTTCCCTTGGCTTCCTTAAAAACCCAGCTCTTGCTGGATCTGCTGGAAAGTTTCTGAGCTGCTCTTTGAAGTCTGGGCCGGTTTTATGTTTTATGCAGGAATTTGGCTACAGGAAGTCTCGCTTCTTTCACGTATTTTGTATCAAAATCCCTTTATAGACCAAATAATCCCTTTTCCATGGCAGAGCCTCTGCCCCGTGCCCAGATTGCTCCAACCAGCTCGTGCTGCTGAGATGATTTCTGTCTGAAAGACAAATCTGTGGCTTTTGTTTGTTTGCTTTGGGGTTTTTTGTGGGTTTGGTTTTGGGTTTTTTTGTTTGTTTGGGTTTTTTTTCTGTTTGTGTGTTTTTGGCTCTTTGGGTTTTGGTTTGTTTGGGGTTTGGGGGTTTATTTTTGTTTGTTTGGGGTTTTTTTGTGTGTGGGTTTTTTTGCTGTTATTGTTGGGTTTTGGTTTGTTTGGGGTTTTGGGGTTTATTTTTGTTTGTTTGGGGTTTTTTTGTGTGTGGGTTTTTTTGCTGTTATTGTTGGGTTTTGGTTTGTTTGGGATTTTGGGGTTTTTTTGTTAGTTTGGGGGTTTTTTGTGTGTGGGGTTTTTTTTGCTGTTGTTGTTGGGTTTTGGTTTGTTTGGGGTTTTTGGGATTTTTTGGTTTGTTTGGTGTTTTTTTGTGTGTGGTGGTTTTTTTTTGCTGTTGTTGGGTTTTGGTTTCTTTGGGGTTTTTGGGTTTTTTTGTTTGTTTGGTGTTTTTTTGTGTGTGGTGGGTTTTTTTGCTGTTGTTGGGTTTTGGTTTGTTTGGTTTTTTCTTTTTTTTTTTGTTCAGTTTTTTTTGTTTTGGTTTGGGTTTTTTTATTACATTTCCAGGCTTTTGCTGTTTTCCAGGGACATTTCCACGGGGTATTTTCATGGGAAAATCCCCAGAAATTTCGAATTGCTGGAACTGCCGGGGATGTTGGGGTTCACGAGGAGCTGGGAATGCTCTGAACACTCTGAGCTGCTCGGTGCTGCTGGAGCTTTTGCTCCTCTCCCAGTGCAGTGCAAGGAACTAAATATGGGGGAGAAAAAAAAAATCTTCTGTGGGATCAGGGAAGAGGAACGGGAGAGGAGAAAGAGGAGAGGAGACGCTCGCAGAGCCGGAGCATCCCTCGGAGCCGCTGGCCTGGAGTCACCTCCGCTGGCACTGACGGGAAAGCCTCGCCAAAAATTCCTGCGGTTTCCCAGCTCCTGGGCTGCCGGGGCTTCGCAGCATCCCGGGAGCAGCCGGGACTCCCCCCTGGAGCCGGCAGCTGCGGCCGCTCCATCCCGCCCCGCACACGCTGATAACGAGCTGGGCCGGGCGCTTATCAGCATCCCGCTGACATCCCCGCCTCGGCAATGAAGGCTCGGGCTGCTGGAGGCAGCGGCAGCGCCGGGATGGGTTCGGGATGTGCAGGGATGCAGGAGGAACCAGGGGGACGGGGAATGAGCTGCGGTGCCAGGCGGAGAAGGCTTTTCATTGCATTTCAGCGTCCCATGGAACGGGAGGGGAGGGGTCCTGCCCCGCAGCTCCTTCTGTGCCGGGATGGAGCCGGCAGGGCCCCAGATGTGGCCGGCAATGAGATCCCGGGGATTGCAAATCCCGGCTGGATTTGTCTGCCGAGCCTCGCACGGGCGGTTGTGCTGCGTGGAAAGAGAGGGAGGTCCCAACGTGGCTTTGCAGGGCTGGAAAATCAGGAGAAGGCAGAATTCCTGTTTGTCGGGGAGAATTTGGCTCTTCCAGTGCTGGAATCCAGGGTTGGAGCAGGGGTTTGCTGTCTCAGTGGGAGCAGGCAGAGATCAAACTCCTTGGGATGACATTCAGTGAAGGGGCAGGGAAGGCACCAGGGACATCCCCAGCCTGGATTCCCCCTGGGGTGGATGTTGGAAAACTCTCCTGGACACCCAGCTGGAGGGATGGGACCAGTATTCCCAGTATATCCCAGTACAGTGCCCGGCTGGACTGGTCATCTCTGGATCTCGTAGCCTCTGCCCAGCCACTGCAAGGTTTTCCAGGAGGAAACTCTGCATCCACTTCATCCTCTGCCCATTCCCAAGTGTGTGGGTCAGTGGGAACCTCGGATTCCAACCAGGAAAATCCCTGCAAGGCCAGCCCAGGGTGTGCCAGGGCTGCAGAGTGGAGCATCCCTCTGCTCCCAGCTTTTCCAGGGCCCAGCCTGCCAGGAGCTGCTGGACAGACTCATCCCCATTTCACAGAATCAGGGAATTGGGGTCACTGAGGCTGGAAAAGAGCTCCAGGATCAGAGTCCAAGCTGTCCCCAGCCCAGAGCACTGAGTGCCACCTCCAGGTGTTCCTGGGACCTCCAGGGATGGGCACTCCAACCCTCCCTGGGCAGTTCCAAGGCCTGAGCTCCCTTTCCATGAGGAAATTCCTGAGCTCCCTTTCCATGGGGAAATTCCTGCTGCTGCCCACCCTGAGCCTGCCCTGGGCCAGCCTGGGGCCGTTCCCTCTGCTCCTGTCCCTGTGCCCTGGGAGCAGAGCCCAACCCCCAGCTGTCCCCTCCTGTCAGGAGTTGTGCAGAGCCAGGAGGTCCCTCCTGAGCCTCCTTTTCTCCAGCTGAGCCCCCTCACCTCCCTCAGCCTCACCAGAGCTCCAAATGAGGCCAAACCGAGCTCCCATGGGACACAAACCCCTTTAAACCCGATTTTATTTCACAAGCAGCACAAAGCTGCTCCCCTTGACCAACCCTTTGTCCCAAAGCCGGGCTGAGGAGCCAGGTTCAGCTTTGCCTGAGCTCTTGGAAAGGCAGCCCTTGGAGCCAGGGCCTCTCCCGACCTTCCTGGAGCGCTCACATGTGCGGAGCAGAGCCGGGGCCTCGCCCGCTCCGAGTGCATCATGACCTCTGTTAAACAAACACTTGCTGTAATCGCCTCCAGATCTGCCCTGCCTTTGATCAGCTGCAGGATGGCTTTATCTTATGATATAAATATGTAAAACATCCATTTGTTTTCGGGCAGGATGCAAATAAATCATTGCGTAAGCTCGGGCCCGAGCGAGGAGCGCGGCTCCAGAGCTCCGCAGGCTCCACCTCCTGCGAGGTCACTCCTGCAGGAACACGGCGCTTCTCCTCCCTGCTCTGCTCTGTTCCAGTGGCTCCTGTCACTCATGGACAGCTCTGGCTGTCCCCAGGGTGGTGATGCTGGCGTGGACGTGCTGTCCCATGGAGCAGTGCCCCTCCATCCCTCCCAGCCCCACCCAGTGACCCCCAGTGCTCCAGGAACAGCTCCAAACTCCTGCTGGGATCACTCTGAAGGTCTGGTGGTCATTGCTCTGGTGGTCATCACTTTGGTGTTCATTATTTTAGAGGTCATCACACTGGTGGTCATCACTTTGGTGGTCATTGCTCTGGTGGTCATCATGCTGGTGGTCACCTTCCAGCCCTGCCACTCATTCCATGCTCAGCTCATCCCCCCTTTGCTGTTCCCACAGGAATAATTGACCAGGCAGAGAGGGTTTCTTTTTAACCCCCTGGCTCTCCTCCAGCCTTTCCCCACAGCCCATTCCCATCCCAGCCCCCGATCCCACTGCTGGGATCCCATCCCTGTTGGCTGCTCGTGGCTCTGCCCCCCAGCCTGGAGCCCTTCCCCAGGGATGGCCACGGCTGGTGCAGCTCCCGGCTGGAGTTAAGCAACAATTCCCACTGGGCAGCTGCTGGGAGTGCTGTCAGGGTGGTTTTGCAGAGGTTAAGCTGAGCCCAGAGCTCAGCAGCTCCTCTCTGGTGTCAGCCAGGCTTAAGCGCTTGGTTGGTTGATGGGAAATTGGGATTTGGGCTTCCCCCAGCTGAGATTCCTCAAAATCGGCTTCCTCCGCCTGTTCCCAACCCAGGCACGAGCACAGCTCCTGGTTAAGATGTCAGGGAAGGGAATCTCTTGCCAAGAGATTCAGGAAAAATGATAAAAAACAACAGCTGATGGCTGGGGAATCTCATCTGCCGAGCCAGGAGAGGCAGATGAATATTCCCATTTTTCCAGAGCTAAGGAAGGATCAGGGCCTCCACCAGCTGTGTTCTCCAAAGCTCTGGCAGCACCTTCCCAAGAGAGAAGGGATCTGGGGCAGTTCTGGCTTCACTCCTACTTGTGGCCTCATATCCCACCTTCCTGCAGGTCCTGGATTTGAACAGAAAAGCTGGGGATTCCTCATCCCTGGAAGTGTTCCAGGCCAGGCTGGATGGGCTTGGAGCAGCCTGGGACAGTGGAAGGTGTCCCATGGCAGGGGTGGGGCTGGATGGAGGTCCCTTCCCACCCATTCCACTGTGATCCTGTGGTTTTCCCTCATCATTAAAAGGATTCCCCAGTCCTGATCCCAAATGCTCCGCTGCATTTTGGGGCAGAGCCGTGCTCCCAGAACGCAGCAATTCCAGAGAGGAACGTGGAGACAAGGAGAGGAATCAATATTCCTGTGCTGCTCCAGGATGTCCTGGAAGGGGAGCACGGGGAGCTTTGGGAAGATAAGATTGGGTGCAGGACACGGTGCCAGATGATTAATGAACCTTTGTCCTGGCAAGGGAGATAAAACCCCTGGAGCTGCTGCCCCTGCTAACAGCTTTTCCATCACGTTGGAAATACTTCTCCTCATTCCAGAGGTATTTCATTATCTGTCGTTATCCAAGGGCAGATGGAATTGGAAATCTCCCCCAGCCCCATTCTGCTCTCACATCAGCTCCTCCCTTTGCTGCTGGTTCTGCTTTCTCACCTCTGCGGGCTCCAGAGTTGGGAGGAATCCACATCAGGCACTGACATCTCCTTCTCCTCCCTCCCAAAATTCCAGCAGGGCATTTATCCCGCTTTTCCTCCTTCCCAGAATTCCAGCAGTGCATTTATCCCGCTTTTCCTCCTTCCCAGATTTCCAGCAGTGCATTTATCCCGCTTCTCCTCCTTCCCAGATTTCCAGCACGGCGTTTAGCCCGCTTCTCCTCCTTCCCAGATTTCCAGCACGGCGTTTATCCCGCTTCTCCTCCTTCCCAGATTTCCAGCACGGCGTTTATCCCGCTTCTCCTCCTTCCCAGATTTCCAGCAGGGCGTTTATCCCCCTTCTCCTCCTTCCCAGAATTCCAGCAGGGCGTTTATCCCGCTTCTCTTCCTTCCCAGATTCCAGCAGGGCGTTTATCCCGCTTCTCCTCCTTCCCAGAATTCCAGCAGGACATTTATCCCGCTTCTCCTCCTTCCCAGAATTCCAGCAGGACATTTATCCCCCTTCTCCTCCTCCCAGATTTCCAGCAGGACATTTATCCCCCTTCTCTCCTTCCTTCCAGATTTCCAGCAGGGCATTTATCCCCCTTCTCCCCTTCCCAGATTTCCAGCAGAGTGTTTAAACGCTTTTCCTCCTTCCCAGAATTCCAGCAGGGCGTTTGGATCCCGCTTCTTCTCCTTCCCAGAATTCCAGCAGGGCGTTTAAAAACCTTTTCCTCTCCTCTTCCCAGATTTCAGCACGGCATTTATCCCCCTTCTCCTCCTTCCCAGATTTCCAGCAGGCATTTATCCCCCTCTCCTCCTTCCCAGATTTCCAGCAGGGCATTTATCCCGCTTCTCCTCCTTCCAGAATTCCAGCAGGGCGTTTATCCTGCTTCTCCTCCTTTCCCAGAATTCCAGCAGGCGTTTTTATCCTGCTTCTCCTCCTTCCCAGAATTCCAGCAGGACCTTTCATCTCCTGCTGCCGCTGCTGACGGAGCCCTGGCTGTCCCCAAGGGTGGAGGGAAAGGTGGATCCACACCAGAGCTGTGTCATTCCACAGTGATTTTCAGCTGAAAAAGAGGGGAATGAGGCAGAGCCCCAGGGCACTCCCAGGGTGTTTAAAAACTGGGATGGAGTGGGAGAAGACACCAGGATTTGGATGGGCAGAGCCCTGAGCCTTTGGAAAATCCCTGGTGCCTGAAAAAACCTTATTTTCCTCCTCTTCCAGCTCAACTTTCTCCTCTCTTCCTTTCAATTTGCCACAGCTGCTGAACCAAGGAAAACCCTCCTGACAGGAACAGGCTGGGTTGCTCCCTCTGGGAATTCTCCAAGGAGGCAGCGGGGCTGGAAGGTTGAGGACACTGCTGGAAGGTTGGGGCTGGGATGGTTTGGATGCCTAAAGCCTCCATTTTTCCATGGAATTCCCTTGGAATTCTGCCACACCATCAGCACAGTCCGTGCGCTGTCCCTGTGAGGTGAAGCTGTTCACACACAAACAAAAATTGCGTTTTCTCTCTCTTTGGAGCTTTTTTCTCCAAGGCTGGCTGCAGAGCAGGTTGTGTTTGAACTTTATCCAGCAACATTCAGACAAACCTGTGGATGCTGGAAATGCCATTTCCCTCAGCTTTGGCAGATGTACAGGGCCCAGTCAGCCTCCCAGCACAGAAATGAGGGGCTCGAGTTCCCTGTCAGGTGAAGACTTCAGCTGGGACAATCCATAGGAATGTTCTCTGCTGGAATGAGTGCTGTTACTTGTATCCCCATTAAATTCCTGGATTTCAGTGAGTTTACTCCAAATGTATTTCAGGACACTGGGCTTGGAGCAGCCTGGGACAGTAGAAGCTGTCCCTGGCATGGCAGGGCTGGGATGAGATGATTCTTTTTTCCCATTCTTTTGGGGAAAACCCCTGGCAAACAGGAAAACCCCAGCAAGCAGCTGGCTCTGGGGGATTCTCTGTGCAAGGCTGGGCTCAGCACCAGGCAGGAGCAGAGCATCCCGAAGGAAGGACAAGGAATCCATCCATCATCCATCCATCCATCCCTGGAGAGAACAGCCAGGGAGAGCAGGTCCTGGAAGGGCTCTGAAGGATCCATAGGGGCGGGAGCTGCCAGGGCCCTTCCCTGGGTGCCCTCCAGGCCCAGGTGGGGCCATCAGTGACCGGGAGCAGCTGGAGGGGATGCCGGGGCTGGGAGAGCCCCGCCCATCCCATTTTGCCCCCCTGGCAGCGGGATTGCAGCCCCACAGATCCCGGTTCCCTGGCACGGGGCAGCTCCCGGTGCAGGTGCTGCAGGGAGCCGGCGCTCATCCCTCACCTCTGAGTTTTTAAATGAATTAGCGGCCGGATTTCCCCTTCCCTGGAGGGGCTGCAGAGCTCTTGGCCACCGCCGGGATTTTGGGGATGAGGCGCTGTGGGAATTTTGTCGCCTCTTTTGGAACCTCGGGCATCTTCCAGTGCCGTCCTTCCCAGGTCAGTGAGGTGTGTGTGTCCCTTCCGTGTCCCCAGCAGGTCAGTGAGGTGTGTGTGTCCCTTCCGTGTCCCCAGCAGGTCAGTGAGGTGTGTCTGTCCCTTCCCTGTCCCCTCGGTGTCCCCAGGCTGTCCCGGTTGGAGCTGAAGGGGTCGGGATTTGCTGTGCCGTGTGTTAGGAGTGAGGAAAGTTTGGAGCTGTCTGGGATGCAGAGCTGGTCCTGCTCCTTCCCCTCTCCTCGGAGCAGGGTTTGGTGCCTCAGCCCTGGGGCTGGGGAGGCTCGGATATGGAAACCATTCCTGCTTCACGGGATATTCCCTGCTTGGCTGTTTCCCTCTCCATTTGTCCCAAACCTCACCCCTGTTGCTGCTCTGCTCCGCGGGCACCCCAAGGTACGGCTGTTCCCTCTTCTAATTCCCTTTTCAAACCCATTTTAGCTGCTGGCACGTGGCTGCGATGAATATTTGGCTTTTATTGGGCTGGGTTTTGCTGTTTTCCTCTTTTTATTCCTCTCCTTGTGTCCCGTGAGCTCTGCCTGAGCAGCGTGTCCCTAAAATCAGAATTTTGGGGTGTCTCTGCTATCCCGCTGCTCCCCTTTGGAAAGACACAACATTCGTTTACAAAAATCTTATTTTTTAATGGTTATTGCGATAAATAACCGAATTTAAACCCTTCCTGCTGTCTGGACACGGCTGGGTTTGGTTGGATGCTTCCCCTCCACGCTGAAATTTTGGGGGCAGCAGGAGTGGCCCCGACGTGCCCTGAAAAAGGGAACAACGGGGCTTTGTGTTCCCTCTGGAGCGAACTCCTTGTGAATTGTGCAGGAAAAAGCTGAGCCAAAACTTCGGGAAGCGCCTGCGAGCTTTCCCTGAATTTTATCGGCGATGCTGGGACGCTTTTCCTGCCTTTTGTTTGCAAGTCGCTTCTGCTTTCCTTCCCTCCGCTCCCAGCTGCAACCACTGCAGCTCATCAGCACGCGGCTAATTAAGTAATTAATGACTCCCCGGGCTGCGCAGGTGCCGCCAATTTGGGGTTAATTAAGGGAAAAACGGCTGCGTGCCTTCCCAGGGATCCTGCCCAGGCTGCTCCCGAGGGAATTGTCCCGAATGGAGGGAGGAGAGGGCGTGTGGAACACCAAACCCTGCCGGGATTTCTCTGGGTTTATCCTCGGCAGGACTGGACAGAGCTAAGAGAATAAAGCAGGTATTTATCAAAAGGATTTATTTAAGGATCCACCTTGGGCAGGACAAGTGCCTGGCCAGGGCTGCACCCAAGGTGGACCCAAAACGGTCACAAAATGGACAAATGGTCATGAGGCCTCACACTTTGATAAGCTTTGGTCCATTTGCATATTGGGGTTAATTGAAATTAATTTTAATGGTCCAATTAATTGAAATTAATTGTAATGTCCAATTACAGCTTCAGATTACAAAGTCCTATCCTTGTTCCTCCCTCCAGCCCCCCTTGTTTGTGCTGTTGGGCTGAAAGTTGTCCTTGGTGTGCAGCAGGAACAGGATTTGTTTTGTCTCCCTGCTCTGTGCAGAGCTGAGTGACCCTGAATGAGAGCTCAGAGCTGCACCCCTGGGCAGCACAGAACCTGAAATACATGAAACATAAACCTGAAGGCATCGAGGGGAAGCAGGAGCTGGTGCCTCGATGGTTGCCCACAGCTGTCCTCTGCTTTAGGAATGGGATTGGTTTGTTTTCCTAACTGGAGAATTCTGCTCCTTTATCCCAAGGCACCCATTTCCTTCCTAATGGCAAAATAATAATAAAAAAAAATAAAATTGGGGGGTGGAAAAGTCAAAATTCCATGTTTGGTGAAGGATTTTGCTTTGGAGAGGGGCCAGGCCTGGCTGGAGGCAGAGATTTGGGAATCCTGTCCCCGAGGGTGGGGCAGTCACTGCTCAGGCTGGCATTGCTGGGTTGGGTGTTCGGAGTGAAACCAGTCCAGGTTTGACCTCACCCTTGGCTGGCAGGGTGCAGTGCCACCACTGGAACCTGGAAAGGGAATTTATTGATTTATTGGCACCTGGAGTGCTCGGGGATCTCGGGGGAGAAGTGGAAGTGGAGGATTCAGAGCTTTCATCTCCAAAAACCTCATGTTTTGACTCCATTCCATTCAAAAAAGGGAAAAAAAAAAAAAAAAAACAACAAACAAACAAAAAAAAAACCACAAACCAAAACAACCTCCAACACCAAAGGAACAAACCCTCGTTCTCCAAGGTCTTGTTTTCATTCCTGCATGGAGCTCAACCACTCCGGGTCTGTACAAAGCCCAGCTTTTGTTTTTTGGGCATTTTTAACTTTCCCTCCCTGCACAGATGGGCAGGAGCAGGACCTGGCTCATCCTGTGTGGATCCAAGTCCTGGCAGCTTTTCCCTGGGGCTGCTGAGCTCCAGCCCTCCCTGCTGGGACCAAATCTCCCCTGGGATGTGCAGGAGGAGTCCCCCAAAGCTCAGGATGGCAGCGGGGGCACTGCCAGGGCTGCAGGAGCAGCACATCTGCAGCACAGCTGGCTCAGCATCCCGGGCTCAGCTGCAGCAAAGGTGGAAATAAACGGATTTTATTCAGGATCAGGTTGCAGCCCAGCCCTGAAAAATGAACATCCCATTTTCCCCAAATGGAGGAAGCCAGTCCTGGAGGTATCAGTGCATCTTTTAATGGGCTCGCTCTGGGAAACACAAGGATCCTGTTGAAATGGGATTTTAATGGTTCCTCCTTTTTTCCTGCTTCTCCCTGCAAAGCCTTTTGAGCTGGGAAGGAGGCAGGGGATGGTTGGAATGCTGGTTCATTGTGGGCAGCCCAGTTAAAATCTAATTACCCTGTTTATCAGCCAGTAAAAGGCTCTCTGAGAGAAAAGGAGGGGTTTTTTTTTATTTCTATTTGTTTGACAGCAAACCTGAAATGCATCACTTGATACCATAACTGAGCCCAATTCACCCATTTCTGCCATTCCAACAAAAAAATAAAAGAGGGAAGCTTGATGCTCCCTTTAATGCCAAGAACTAAAAAAAGGTCAGTTTAAGTTTTACTGGCTCATTAATTCAAGCTGTTCACTCGAAGTGCATCTTTCCCAAGCACTAAAAATGTGCTTTATTTGGGTTTGGAGATAAATGGCTGATCCAGGGAGAGACTGCAGGCTCTGGAGAAGATCCTGGATCAGAGACACGTGGAACAAACCCAGCAAAATGGGCATGGAACAATACAAATGGGAAAAGTTTGCGTGGGGATGTGGCTGCAGGCACCTCATCCTTGGGTTTGGTGGGCTGGGGGGGAGGTTCCCCTTCAGGATTTGTGTTCTTGCTCACATGGGGTGAAACCTCAGTCAGGCTCTGCTCCCAGGAAACAGGGGCAGGGACAAGAGGAGCCTGCCCTGGGTTGTGCCAGGGGAGCTTTGGGTTGGATTTTTGGGGATAAATTCTTGCCCAGAAGGGTTGGCCAGGCTGGCACAGCTGCCCGGGCGGTGGTGGAGCTCCCGTTCCTGCAGGGATTGCAAAGCCACACTGAAACAGCAGAATTCCCAAATTTGCACTCCCAGCTGCCGTAAAATTTCTAAAATCAGGGAATGTTGTCCTTCTCTTCCCTCCCAATCCCTTTTCCTGCCTTTGTCTGCCCCAGGGCAGGGCCTCCCGGGGTCCAAACCTGCATCTGCCCAAATCCACCCCAAAACCTCTGGCCCTGGGAGAGGGAGGAGGGTGGGAAGCTCTGGTGGGATGGAGCTGGATCCCAGTTTTGCCAGGTGGAAGCTGCAGGAAGGGAGGAGAAGGTTATGCTGGAATTCTTTTGTCTTTATGGAGGCTAAAATTGAGGAGTTGTCTTCGGAATCAGAGGGATTTTTACCCCTGTGAGAAGCAGGGAACTCATCCCTGGGGCTGCAGGGCTCCAGACCCTTCCTGGCTCTGGAATTCCTCCTGCTGGGAGCTCCACCTGTGCCTTGGGATGGGAATGCTGGTGGAGGGAAAGTTAAAAATGCCCAGAAGACAAAAGCTGAGCTTTGTACAGACCCGGAGTGGTTGAGTTCCACACAGGAATGAAAACAAGACCTTGGAGAACGAGGGTTTGTTCCTTTGGTGTTGGAGGGATTTTTTTTTTTTTTCCCTTTTTGAATGGAATGGAGTCAAAACATGAGGTTTTTGGAGAGGAAAGGCTCCCCCTCCCAGCACTCTGCCTCCCTCCATCCCTCTGGAGGCAGCGGAGGGATCGTGCTGGACCTGGGATTCTGTTCCACCAAATATTGTCAGAATTAATCCCAGTCCCTGTGGACTGGGCAGAAAACATCAAGTTCCTTCCACGCAGCCAAGAGGAACCATGTCCTGAGCCCTAATCCCAAAAAAAAACCCCTGGGATGAAAAACTTCACTCCCAGCCAGCAAAGATGGTCCTGCTTAAATCGAGTGCCACAGAAAAACCTCCTGTGCCTGATTCCCTGCTCGAAACAGGGATGGTGGGAGCTCAGCTGGTGGCTCCTGGATCTGCAGCCAGGACCTGGAGGGGCTGGAATGTCCCCACCTGCCAGGAGAGGAGCCCTGGGGTGTTGGGAGTGCTGGAGCTGAGGATAATCCCATTATTCTGCTTTCCCTCTGGCTAAGGGCACAGCCTTGTTTTTCCAAAGGGCTCCGAGCCTGCTCCAAGTGTAACTCTTGGCCCGGGGAGCCCTGGGGAGAGGATGGAGCTGCAGGAGGTGGTGGCTGCCAGCTCTGCTGTAAAAACCCTGCCAGAGGTTTTGATCCAGAAGCCCTTGGGAAGCGTCCCCGGCTCATCCCAGCGTTCCCAGGGGATCAGGCTGACCCAGATTCTGCCCCGGTGGCTGAGGTGGAGCCTCCACTGCAGTGTGGCTTTTATCTGCTCCAGAACAGATCCAGAGCACATGGGATGTGCTTTTATCTGCTCAGAGTGGATCCAGAGCACGTGGGATGTGCTTTTATCTGTTCCCAGAATGGATCCAGAGCTCGTGGGATGTGCTTTTATCTGCTCAGAGTGGATCCAGAGCAGTGGGATGTGCTTTTATCTGCTCAGAGTGGATCCAGAGCACATGGGATGTGCTTTTATCTGCTCCCAGAATGGATCCAGAGCACATGGGATGTGCTTTTATCTGTTCCCAGAATGGATCCAGAGCACGTGGGATGTGCTTTTATATCTGCTCCCAGAATGGATCCAGAGCACGTGGGATGTGCTTTTATCTGCTCAGAGTGGATCCAGAGCACGTGGGATGTGCTTTTATCTGCTCAGAGTGGATCCAGAGCACGTGGGATGTGCTTTTATCTGCTCCCAGAGTGGATCCAGAGCAGTGGGATGTGCTTTTATCTGTTCCCAGAGTGGATCCAGAGCACATGGGATGTGCTTTTATCTGCACAGAGTGGATCCAGAGCACGTGGGATGTGCTTTTATCTGCTCAGAGTGGATCCAGAGTACTTGGGATGTGCTTTTATCTGCTCCCAGAATGGATCCAGAGCACGTGGGATGTGCTTTTATCTGCTCAGAGTGGATCCAGAGCAGTGGGATGTGCTTTTATCTGCTCCCAGAATGGATCCAGAGCACATGGGATGTGCTTTTATCTCCTCCCAGAATGGATCCAGAGCACGTGGGATGTGCTTTTATCTGCTCCCAGAGTGGATCCAGAGCACGTGGGATGTGCTTTTATCTCCTCCCAGAGTGGATCCAGAGCACGTGGGATGTGCTTTTATCTCCTCCCAGTGGATCCAGAGCACGTGGGATGTGCTTTTATCTGCTCCCAGAGAGGATCCAGAGCACGTGGGATGTGCTTTTATCTGCTCCCAGAGAGGATCCAGAGCACGTGGGATGTGCTTTTATCTGCTCAGAGTGGATCCAGAGTTGTTGGAGTTCCTGGAGCTGGGCTCCTGTGGGGTCTCACCTGAGCAGGACAGAAGGGAAGGGTCCCCTCCCTCCCCTGCTGACCCCAGAGCAGGAGGGTTCCCTGTGCTCACCTCCTGCACCCTCCAGGTGCCATCCCCCCTTCCCAGAGGGGTTTTCCTCCCTGTCTGTGCCTTGGACAGACCAAGGAAATGGGATTGAAATCCCAGCTGTGGTGGGGGTTAGCACAGTCCAGATGTTCTGGTGCCATCTGCACACCCTGGCACTGCTGACCCAGGCTTGCCGAGTTCCCTCTGCAGCTCCAGGAGCAGATTCCCTGCTGTGATGTGCTGTGTGTGCTGGCCCTGCCGTGGGGTGGGAATTGTTTCATGGAGCAGGGATATTTACACTCCAGTCCTCCTCCTTTTGGTCAGAGGACAGTCCGGGCCCATTTCTCCAGCCTTGCTTTCATTAGTGCAGGGCTGCAGTTCATCAAGCCCCATAAATATTTATATCCTGAGCATTCCTCGGAGCATTCCAAACCCTGGCCGTGATTCCAGGGGATGCTTGATGTTGTTTGGATGCTGTGAGAGGGAATTCCCTGGTGGGCAGCAGGGCCGGGGAGGCATATTCCCCTCTGGATGTGTCTGTGACCCTGGCAGGACCTGTCCTGCCCTCTGGATGTGTCTGTGACCCTGGCAGGACCTGCCCTGCCCTCGTTCCCCTCTGGGTGTGTCTGTGACCCTGGCAGGAGCTGCCCTGCCCTCTGGATGTGTCTG
The DNA here is from genome assembly GCA_017589585.1 of Phylloscopus whistleri. Taxonomy (NCBI): domain Eukaryota; kingdom Metazoa; phylum Chordata; class Aves; order Passeriformes; family Phylloscopidae; genus Phylloscopus; species Phylloscopus whistleri. The sequence goes on from JADMLD010001597.1 coordinate 593,769, forward strand.
TGACCCTGGCAGGAGCTGCCCTGCCCTCTGGATGTGTCTGTGACCCTGGCAGGACCTGCCCTCCCCTCTGGATATGTCTGTGACCCTGGCAGGACCTGCCCTCTGGATGTGTCTGTGACCCTGGCAGGAGCTGCCCTCCCCTCTGGATGTGTCTGTGACCCTGGCAGGAGCTGCCCTCCCCTCTGGATGTGTCTGTGACCCTGGCAGGACCTGCCCTCCCCTCTGGATTGTTCTGTGACCCTGGCAGGACCTGTCCTCCCCTCTGGATGTGTCTGTGACCCTGGCAGGACCTGTCCTCCCCCTCTGGATGTGTCTGTGATCCTGGCAGGACCTGTCCTGCCCTCTGGATGTGTCTGTGACCCTGGCAGGACCTGTCCTGCCCTCTGGATGTGTCTGTGACCCTGGCAGGACCTGCCCTGCCCTCTGGATGTGTCTGTGACCCTGGCAGGACCTGTCCTGCCCTCGTTCCCCTCTGGATGTGTCTGTGACCCTGGCAGGACCTGCCCTCCCCTCTGGATGTGTCTGTGACCCTGGCAGGACCTGCCCTGCCCTCTGGATGTGTCTGTGACCCTGGCAGGACCTGCCCTCCCCTCGGATGTGTCTGTGACCGTGGCAGGAGCTGCCCTCCCCTCTGGATGTGTCTGTGACCCTGGCAGGACCTGTCCTGCCCTCTGGATGTGTCTGTGACCCTGGCAGGACCTGCCCTGCCCTCTGGATGTGTCTGTGACCCTGGCAGGAGCTGCCCTGCCCTCGTTCCCCTCTGGATGTGTCTGTGACCCTGGCAGGACCTGCCCTCCCCTCTGGATGTGTCTGTGACCCTGGCAGGACCTGCCCCCCCTCTGGATGTGTCTGTGACCCTGGCAGGACCTGCCCTGCCCTCTGGATGTGTCTGTGATCCTGGCAGGAGCTGCCCTGCCCTCCCCTGGGCGCTCCCTGAGCGGGTGTGGAGCAAAGGCCGCTCTGGGATTCCCCAGTCCAGGGGATCTGCAGCTCTGGCAGCCCTGGAATCAGGAGCTGTTCCCAGAACATCACAGATTTGTAATAAATGAGGAGCGGAGCGGGGTGCTTGGCTGGTTTCCCAAGAGCTGTGGTTCTGGGTGAGGTCATGGGATGGGCTGGGTGGGAAGGGACCTTAACACCCCTGCAGTCCCACCCCTGCCATGGGCAGGGACACCTTCCACTGTCCATCCCAGCCTGGAGCACTGCCAGGGATGTGTCCCCCCTCACTGCATTGAAACGCCAATATTGGCTCTAATGGGAAAGGATTTCTTGGGATTTTAGTGGCATTTGGGTTTTGGACCTTGTTCTTGCTGCTCTGATGAACCTGGTTGGTTGTTAAGCCGTCAGGCCAATGGAGAACACTGGGAATGACAATCGTGGAATTGCAGAATCATTTAGGTTGGAAAGGACCTTTAAGGTCATTGAGGCCAAGCGCGTCCTGAAGTTTTAGGTGTTTAAATGTTAATTTTATTTTATTTAACTGAGAAAATGAAGATAAAATGATCTTTCCTGAAGGTTTTTCCAGAGTTCTGTGGAGTAAATGAAATATGTGGTCATTCCTAATAGTTGTACTCCCAAAAAATTCCCTGATTTGGTGCCTGAAGGAACCTGTCCATGTAACTTCCATAGAAAAGGATTCCTTTGAGATGGTTCCAGATTTGTCTTCCAAGCCTTTTATTTGTTAGAATGAACTATTTTTGGAGAATAAAGGAGGCAGAATTATTAGTAACAATTATTATTAATAATTCAAAATTATTATTATTATTGTTATCAGAAGTTCCTGGTAAAAAGAAAAATACAACCCCAAAGTCTCTACTACTTAATAAATCGAGATGTTGACAGCTTTAATTGAGTTATATTTATAAATTATAAATTATATATATTATTATTTTTATAAATTAATGAGTTAATTATCTTTATTTTATTCAAATAGAAAATATCTTTATTTCAGATGTTAACAGAATATTAATTTTCCTTCTCTCTTTTTCCAGGCAGGATTATTGACTCCACACTGTGGGAATTCACCTCCTGAACACCTGCACCAGGTACTGCATTGCTTTCATTGCATTTCTGTGCTGTTTTCCCGTTGAATGCCACTTCCTAAAGGTTTTAATGCTGGAATATTTGTGCTGTGCTTGGATTTGAGCTTTACTTTTGGAGGTCTGGGCTCCGTGTTTTACCCACTGGCATCCCAGATTTTTAACTGCAGGAAGAGGTGATGGCGCCCTTGGAAACAGGATATTGTGCAGAGTTAATTGAGATTTTTGCAGGCCTTGGAAAAGCCAGGATCTTTATTTCCAGTGGATCATATGGTGAGGGCCCTTGGAAACAGAGATGTTGTTGTGCAGGGCGAGTAGAAAACTTGGGATTTTCATTCCCAGTTGTTCCCAAAGCTCATGGTGAGGGCCCTTGGAAAGAGGGATTTTGTTGAGTGAACAGAATGGAGGCCTTGGAAAACCCAGGATCTTTATTCCCAGTTGCTCCTGGGTTGTGCGGTGAGGCACTGGAAACAGGGATATTGTACAGAATGAACTGAGGGGTTCATGGAGGCCTTGGAAAACCTGGGAGTTTAATTACAGTTGTTCCCAAGGCTCATGGTGACGGCCTGGGAAGCAGGGATTCTGTTGTGTGGAGTGAACAGAATAGAGGCCTTGCAAATCCCAGGATCTTTATCCCAGTTGTTCCCAAGGCTCATGGTGAGGGCCCTGGGAAGCAGGGATGCTGTTGTGCAGAGGGACTGGAGGTCCATGGAGGCCTTGGAAACCCAGATCTTTATTCCCAGTTGCTCCTGGGTTGTGCGGTGAGGGCCCTGGAAAGGGATATCGTACGGAGTGAACTGAGGGGTTCATGGAGGCCTTGGAAAACCTGGGAGTTTCATTCCAGTTGTTCCCAAGGCTCATGGTGAGGGCCCTGGGAAGCAGGGATATTCTGTTGTGCAGAGGGACTGGAGGTCCATGGAGGCCTTGGAAAACCCAAGATCTTTATCCTGGAGTGCGCGGTGAGGCCGGATGAGCACCTGGGCGCCTCTGCTGTGCTCTGCTGCCCCGTGCCTGTGTAACTCAATCCTCTTCCCAGCTGTTCCCGATCCCAGACGGAGCCTGTCAGGAGGAGCAGCCCGGGTGTGGCCCGAGCCATCCCCGTGGCTCCAGTGTCTGAAATCCTTTCATGCTCCTGTCAGCCGAGCCCCCCCGGCCCTTCCATCACCGCCGCGTCCTGGCGCGTGCCGCCACCGCAGCGGCCCCGGGCTGCCTCAACCCGTTCCCGGGATGGTTTTCAGATGGGGTTTTTATTGTTTATGAATTGTTACCTCCGCTTCCTCTCCTAAACGAGGCTGCAGGAGTAAGAGAGGGAATCGAGGCCAATTCTCCTCTCTCCCAACACGGGGAAGCCGATCCCGTGCATCGGCCCCGCTCCCCGTCACGTGCTCACCCTCCCGATTTCCATCCCAAACCCGCTTCGTGCTCCTCTGTTTACTCCCCAGCCGCTGGGGATGAGCGCAGAATCCCGCTGGCAGGAACATTTGTGGGAAATATCGCATCACGTTGCACGTTTGCGCGAGGCCAAATCCACCAGAGAGCCCCCGGCCAGCGCTCGCGCGGCCGCGGAGCAGATTCTGTTCCCATTACTCACCAGAGAGGCTCGCTGGATGTTTATAGCTGTTGGGTGGGCAAGAGAGTTGGGAAGGGTCGGGATTTGTCGGAGCCTTTGATGGTGGAGGCCGGGTGGGAATGAAAGCAGCTGGCCTGGGTTGAGTAATGGGGTGGCACTGGGAGCCCTGACTCTCTCGTGGTGACTCCTTTCTCTCCCGTGGTGGCTGGGGTATTTGCCTGCTCAGCCTGCTCCTGGGAGCTGCAGGGGTTGCTGGAAGGCTCCGAGTCAGTTTATATGGGTTTTATGACTCGGCCTAAGAGCTGGATTTGCCGGTGAAGGAGCTGAGAGTTCTTCTTTGAGAAAACGTGAGGGCTTTA